>VONZ01000220.1:0-582500 GCA_012976165.1 Labeo catla
CATGATGTGTAATTGAATCAAACTCACTAGGGGTTGAAAGTGGGACATTTTAACTTGGATGTTCCCACTTCTGACCTCGTATGAAATGAGGCATTAATGAGTTGGTTCAGTTGTGTTTGAGCTGAACGTTGTAGGGAGGTACACTCAAATAAGCTGGGTTATTTTTATTATTATTTTATTTATTTATTTATTTATTTTTAACTCAAATGCTGGGTTCAGCTTGTTGGATCACTTTATTGGGTTATTTTTAATATTTATTTACCCAGGTGCTAGGTAGTTTTTCTGCACTCTAAAAAATGCTGTTATTTTTTTACCCAACCAATGGGCTGAGCCTGTCTCAGGACGGGATGTCACAGTCTCACATAATAGACACACTTTTACGCATAGCATAAACTGATTTTATTTGTTATAATACTAAATTTAATTTAATTTGATGTTAAAATATGTTATCTAATCTTAGGACTGTTTGTTTATGGGCATGTTATGAAGTCAGTCACAGCATCTTTCAGCTATGAGTGAAACACGAGGTGGCGGTCTGAGTTCCCCTCAGATTCCGGTGACATACTTAGCAATTAGCAATATTTCAGTAAAAAGTGATCACAGAGAACAGTTGAATACATATAATTAAAATGCTACTTTTAAATGTTAATTTTTTTTTACACTCATGCTTGGTTAAAAACAACCCAGCTTAGGTTATTGGGCAACCCAGTGCTGGGTAGGCTAAATATTGAACAGAGCACATGCTGGGTTATTTTATTTAAGCCAGCTAGTGTTTATAAATTATTATATTGCTGGCTTAAAATGGACTGGAACTTAAAGACACACACACACAGAGAGTTACTAGAGGCAAAAGCAATAATCAAAAGATGGAACATTTATTATTAAGCAAGAACACATGGGAAAAAAAAAAAAAAAAAAAAAAAACAAGACCAACTGAATTTATACAGCATAGTTTACAATATTACATTACATTACTCTTTTAACAAGCATTTTAGACATAAGTAGATGTGTCACCGAAATCTGAGCCAATGAAAGTCTGCTGTTCGCCTGTTTAACAGACCGCGGCCTCGCGTTTCAATTGTAGCTGAAAGATGCCATGACTGACTCCAAACACTGCCCATAAACAAACAGTACTGACATTACATGAACATATTTTAAGATTAAACTCAGTACAACAAAAAATAAAATCCATTTATTTTATGCAAGGCAAATCCGTTTCTATTCCATCTTGCGAAACAACCGCTGCTGATGCAGCTAACTGACATCAGCGCTGCGTGAAATAACACAATTTACAGCCCAGTAAATACTTTACAAATTAAATAAGATGTATACAAACCTTTATTTCGTTTAAGAAGTGCAAATCGGCTGCGCCGAAAACTCAAAAAGCCCGCGCTCTGACTTACTGTATGCCGCGTTTCAGACAAGGTCGGAAGTGGAACAATCGAGTTGAAATATCCCACTTTCAAATTCAGTGTGTTCCAGTACGTCACGTTAACATATTTCTGTCAATTATGGAAAAAAATGATCAAGATATAATTTTATAAACGTCTAATATATTTTAAGTTTGACGCAGCTCCACACTGCGTTCGTTGGAAGCAGCTAGAGACGTCAAACGACGCGTCCTGCTGAGGTCGCGGTAGATCTATTTGCCCCGAGGATATCCGACTTCCAGATGTTCCAGATGTTCCAGATGTGTTCCAGATGTTATTTCAAAGTAGGAGGTGGGAAAAATCCGAATTTCGAGTGGTCTGGAACGCAGCATAACTCAGCAGCTGGGTTGTTTCGTCAGAGGCAGGCTTAACCCAGCGGTTGGGTACTAGAAAAATAACCCCAGTGTTAAAAATGGACCGGCAACTTAGTTACTAAAACACCTGCCATTTTTTTTAATAACCCAGAACCTGGATAAAAATATTAGAAATAACTCAATAAAATGACCCAAAGGAATGAACCCAACATTTTTTAGAGTGTGTGCTTGTTAAATGAGTTTAATGTAATATTGTAAACTATACTGTATTCACCCAAATAAATTCATTTTGATTTTTAATTTCCAGCCCATTTTAAGTCAGCAATGTACTTTTTTTTTTTTTTTTTTAAAAAAAAAAGGTTGACTTAAATAAAATAACCCAGCATGAAGGGTAAAAACATTTAACCCAACCAGTCGGGTCAAAATAACCCAGCATGTTTTCTGTTCAGTATTTACCCAGTGCTGGGTTGCCAAATAACCCGAATTAGGTTGTTTTTAACCCAGTATTTTTTAGATCTCCAGGAATGAAGGTATGGTATAAAGTCTCAAAGCAGCCATTCTTCATTTGCCCCAACAGGTGGTGGTATAGAGTTAAGGTACACAGTAACTTTACAAACTGAGTTGTCTTGCTACCAACCAGTTAAGATTATGCAGAGTCAATAAGATTGCTAACGTGCTTGACTTTAGTTATATATTTATAAAAGGCAAGCATTTATTATCAATAAACAATGACTTGCACTCATGCTGAACTCCCATGCTTTGTTAAAGAAATCAGATGACTTATTTCTCCAAGAATAAATGAAGGACAAGAGGAAGGCAAGGCTGGTTCCAAGTATATTTTCTAATGCCATACTTCAAAACAAAGCCTCCCCTCAAACATGTTCAGTGATTTGTCTTGGCAGGTATTCAGAAGGCTTCATTTTTTTTTTTTTTTTGGTCATCAGTCTTTTATAGTGTCTTGTCATGTCCCAACCCTAGCTGTCCTCACCTGTATGACATCACGAGTCTAAATATATATTCCCTATGTTTACCTTAGTCATTGTCTGCTGTTGAATGTGTAACCTAAGCCTTTCAAAGTGCATTTTGCTTCATAACCATATTCATAGTCAATTACTCTTTGTTGTTTAAATACATTACTTCATGTGCCTCATGATAGTAGTGTACACTGTGAAATTGTTATATATTTGATATATGAAATAACCGTTTAAAATGTAATATTATCAAACAAGTCTGTGTCTGTGATGTCACTCACTAGTTACTGTAAATAACAGATATAATGACAGCAACAAACTGTAAGTACTGTATTCATAAGAACGTGACACCCTTGTATTTTTTCAAAGAGCTTTGTAGATTATCTTTAGGTGTAAATCAGTGAAGCAGAACTCATATGTATACGCTAACCCTGCTTGATCATGGATCATTGCTATGGAAGTAAAACATGTGCGTCATTGCTTTTGCCTTTCAGTGCTTGGGGTTAACAAAATATTTTCAGGTTGAGCAAGTTATGCTTATTTGTGGCATATACTTATTTGTAGTCCATCCTTCTGTAACAAAGAAAATCTGAGTTATAATGAGGCACTTACAGTACAGTCAAAGTGAATGAGGCTGATCCATAAATATTGAATCCATACAAACAATTTACTCTTCTTCAGTTAAAGAAGAAGAAACTATGTTTTTTGAGGAAAGCATTTCAGGATTTTTCTCCATGTATTGGCTTTATTGGTGCCCCAATTTTGAACTTCCAAAATGCAGTTTAAATGCAGCTTCAAAGGGCTTTAAACGAACCCAGCCAAGGAAGGGTCTTATCTAGCGAAACAATCGGTCATTTTTTGGGGGAAAATACATTTTTTTATACTTTGTAAGCACAAAATCTCGTGCAGCACAGGCTCTGGGATGCGCGTTCACGACGCTACGTACTATTGAATCACGTCGAAAGGTCACGTGGAACTACAGACCCAGTGTTTACAAAGCAAATGTGCAAAGAAAGTGCAAGTAAGTTTGTAAACACTGAACGAATCACTCCCCGAGACAACTAGTTCTTCCTGAGTCACATTGAAGATTTGTTCAAAATGAAAGAATCGTTTAAGAACAAGCCATTACTATTTCGTAGCATCATGGACGCGCATCCCAGAGCCTGTGCTACACAAGCTTTTGTGCTTAAAAAGTATAAAAAAATTTATTTTTCGAAAAAATGACCGATCATTTTGCTAGATAAGACCCTTCTTCCTCGTCTGGGACTGTTTAGAGCCCTTTGAAGCTGCATTTAAACTGCATTTTGGAAGTTCAAAATGGGGGCACCAGTGGAGTCCATTATATGGAGAAAAATCCTGAAATGTTTTCCTCAAAAACCATAATTTCTTTACGACTGAAAACGTCTAGGTTACGTACGTAACCCTCGTTCCCTGAAGGAGGGAACGGAGACGTTACATATGGGAACTCGCCTGAGTGACCAATCACCTCTGAGCTTTACAGAAAAGGCCAATGAAATTGGCGAGTGGAGTTTGCGTGCAACGCCACTCCCCCGTACATACGGGTATATAAGATGGCGGCGCGCATCCACTCATTCAGGTTTTTGCTGAGGAGCCGAGCCGCAGCCCGGCGTCAGCGCAGCCTAGGGTTGTGGCAGGGGATGTAACGTCTCCGTTCCCTCCTTCAGGGAACGAGGGTTACGTACGTAACCTAGACGTTCCCCTTCAGTCGTTTCACTACGACGTTACATATGGGAACAGACCCATGGAAAAGGCCACAACCCTGAGGCTGCGTTACGCAAGACACCAAGTGCCGACAGGCGGACGTGTCGGAAAGTGGAGTCACTACGTAACCTTCCCAACGCCCTAGGGACCAGTAGAGGGGCCCCATAGGGGTGCCAGATGTACTAAGCATGGGTTGGGGGGGCGGAGCACATGTGGTTTAGGCATGTGGAATAAAGAAATTGAATACATCTAATCTGTTATAGATGTATGAGGGAAAACACAGCCTTCTGGCTGACTGTGGAGAAATACTGAGACATGTTGCCACAACCTTCTGGGCGAAGGAGACCCAGTCGGAGCACAGTCGCGGACTACTCCGCATCTAGTCCTGACTGCGGGGCATGGAGGACCCAGGTTCGCCGGAGGGAACATACTGGGAGATAGCGCACGGATCCCGTGGGAATGGCGCAGCAAGCCGACACCTGCCGGCCTCCCGCAAATTACCTGATGTTACCTTAACACACGGGAGGACACGGGCTCGACGCGGAGATTATAGAATCTCGCGAAGGTGTTAGGTGTCGCCCAGCCCGCAGCTCTGCAGATGTCTGCTAGCGAGGCGCCGTGCGCCAGCGCATAGGAGGAGGCAACACTTCGAGTGGAGTGAGCTCGAACTCCTAGGGGGCACGGCTCCCCCTGGCTTTCGTAGGCCAGGGAGATGGCATCTACCACCCAATGGGCCAACCTCTGCTTGGAGACAGCATTTCCCTTCTGCTGTCCTCCGAAGCAAACAAAGAGCTGCTCGGAGCGTCTGAAGCTCCGGGTGCGGTCCACGTAAACCCGTAAGGCACGAACGGGACACAGCAACGCTAAGGCCGGGTCTGCCTCCTCCGGGGGCAGAGCTTGCAGGTTCACCACCTGATCCCGGAAGGGTGTGGTGGGAACCTTGGGCACGTAACCGGGCCGGGGTCTCAGGATAACGTGAGAATCAGCCGGCCCGAACTCCAGGCACGCTTCGTTGACAGAGAAGGCTTGTAGGTCCCCGACCCTCTTGATGGAGGCGAGCGCGGTCAGGAGCGCTGTCTTAAGCGACAGGAATTTAAGCTCGACTGAAACCAGCGGCTCGAAGGGAGGTCCCCGCAGGCCCCGAAGGGCGACGGAGAGATCCCAAGAGGGTACAAGGTGCGGTCTAGGGGGATTAACCCTTCTCGCACCTCTGAGGAACCTCACGACCAGTTGATGCTTCCCGATGGATGTTCCATCGACTGCATCGTGATATGCCGCGATGGCCGCGACATACACTTTGAGAGTTGAAGGAGACAGCCTACGCTCCAACTTCTCTTGCAGGAAGGAAAGCACTACTGCGATCGGACATCTCTGTGGGTCCTCCCCACGGGAGGCACACCAGTCAACAAAGAGACCCCACCTCAGTGCGTAGGCCTGCCTCGTGGAGGGGGCTCTAGACTGAGTGATAGTTTCTATCACGGCCTGTGGAAGGCCGGCGAGGTCTACCGTGTCCCGTCCAGAAGCCACACGTGCAGGTTCCATAGATCGGGACGCGGGTGCCAAATCGTGCCCATCCCCTGAGAAAGAAGGTCCTTCCTCAGGGGAATCTTCCAGGGAGGGGCTGTCGCGAGGAGCGTGAGGTCGACGAACCAGGTCCGGGTGGGCCAGTATGGCGCAACCAGCAGAACCTGCTCCCCGTCCTCCCTGATCTTGCACAGGGTCTGTGCAAGGAGGCTCACTGGGGGAAAGGCGTACTTGGGCCCCGGAGGCCAGCTGTGTGCCAGTGCGTCCCTGCCGAGGCTGTTGGGAGCGTCGTTGAGGGAGTAGTAGAGCTGGCAGTGGGAGGATTCCGGGGAGGCAAACAGATCTATCTGGGCCTTGCCGAATCGACTCCAAATCAGCTGGACTGTCTGGGGGTGGAGTCGCCATTCTCCAGGGTGGGTGGGCTGCCGTGAGAGCTGGTCGGCTGCACGGTTGAGCTCCCCTGGTATATGAACGGCGCGCAGCGATTTCAGCCACGTCTGACTCCAGAGGAGCAGATGGCGGGCGAGTTGCGACATACGACGGGAGCGTAGACCACCCTGGCGGTTGATGTACGCTACGGTCGCAGTGTTGTCCGTGCGGACAAGCACGTGCTTGTGGCGGAGCATCGGAAGAAACCGACGCAGCGCGAGAAGCACTGCTAGCAACTCCAGGCAGTTGATGTGCCAAAGCAGTCGAGGTCCTGTCCAGGAGCCCGAGGCTGCTTGCCCGTTGCATACAGCACCCCAACCCGTGGTGGAGGCATCTGTGTAAACCACAACATGCCTGGAGACCTGTCCTAAGGGGACTCCGGCCCGTAGGAAGGCAGGGTCTGACCACGGGCTGAATAGGCGGCGACACTGCGGGGAAACGCCAATCCGGAGTGTGCCACGGTGCCATGCCCATCTCGGGACTCGATCGTGTAGCCAGCGCTGAAGCGGTCTCATATGAAGCAAGCCCAGCGGCGTTACCGCGGCTGCAGCTGCCATATGCCCCAGGAGCCTCTGAAATGTTTTGAGAGGGACCGCTGTTTTGTGCCTGAATGATTTCAGGCAGTTCAGCACTGACTGCGTGCGCTCGTTGGTGAGGCAGGCTGTCATATTGACCGAGTCCAGCTCCATACCGAGAAAAGAGATCCTCTGCACTGGGGAGAGTTTGCTCTTCTCTCGGTTGACCCGAAGGCCCAGATGGCTAAGGTGCTGAAGCACCAGGTCCCTGTGTTCGCACAACAGATCTCGCGAGTGAGCCATGATGAGCCAGTCGTCGAGATAGTTGAGGATGCGAACGCCCTTCCGCCATAGCGGAGTCAGGGCACCCTCGGCGACCTTCGTAAAGACGCGGGGGGACAGGGACAGGCCAAATGGGAGCACCTTGTACTGATACGCTCGACCCTCGAAAGCAAACCGTAGAAAGGGTCTGTGTCGAGGCAAAATCGAGACGTGAAAGTACGCGTCCTTCAGGTCTATGGCCGCAAACCAATCCTGGTGTCGAACGCACGAAAGGATACGCCTCGAAGTGAGCATTTTGAACGGCAGCCTGAGAAGGGACCGATTCAAAACTCGAAGATCCAGGATTGGTCGTAACCCACCGCTCTTCTTGGGCACGATGAAGTAAGGGCTGTAGAACCCCGACCTCATCTCGGCTGGAGGGACAGGCTCGATTGCGTCTTTCGCCAGTAAGACAGCAATCTCCGCACGCAGGACAGAGGCATCCGTGTCCGAGTGGACAGAGGTGAAAAGGACGCCTCTGAATTTGGGCGGGCGCCTGGCGAACTGAATCGCGTAGCCGAGACGTACCGTCCGGATCAACCACCGGGACGGGCTGGGCAGCTCTAGCCAGGCTGCGAGCCTGGTCACCAGTGGGATCAGCGGAGCGTTGACCGACGTGACCGCGGTGGGGCGGCCTGCGGGAAGGGGAAGGGGACTGGTCCCAGAAGGATGAACGTCCTGGAGAGCAGTCTGGCCGCTCTGAGCAGCACTTACCTTCCTCCCAGGTTCCCGCGCTGGCGAATGTTGGCTCCGAGTCCGAACCCGAGGAGACATCTTGTCTGACAGGAACAGAACTCGGGGCACTTGGCCCAGAGATGTGGAAAATTGCTCTTTCTGTGAGTGGGTGGGTACCGCCGACCCGTAGGTCGACGGCAGCTGAGCACACAGACGGTCCCGGCCCTCCACCGGGGGCGGGGGGGCAGATGTTGTCGTCCCCCGAAGAGCAGCTTCCATCATCTCCAGGCTGCCCGTGTCAGGAGCGCCGCGCAGACCTGCGGGTCTTAGGTGTATGAGGGGGCTCCTGAGCAGCGGGCGGCGCCGCTCCCCTGCGGCGGCCACGACGTCTGGCGGCGAGGCGCGCATCATGGGCCTCAGCCGGAGACGGAGCAGGTATTTCTTGCTTCTTGGGGGCCGCAGGGGGGCGCCCTCGGCGACGAGCAGGCTGAGGCTGGGCACCCGGGGACTTCGTGGGAGTCGCACGCCGGGGCAAGATGTGACTGATCGCCTCAGTCTGCTTCTGGACTGCCGAGAACTGCTGGGCAAAGTCCTCGACAGTGTCGCCGAAGAGGCCGGCCTGGGAGACAGGAGCGTCGAGAAAGCGTGCTTTGTCGACATCTGCCATCTGCGCCAGGTTCAGCCAGAGGTGGCGTTCCTGGACCACGAGTGTGGACATCACCTGACCAAGGGACCGCGCCGTGACTTTAGTCGCCCGGAGGGCGAAGTCGGTCGCCGCACGCAGCTCCTGCAAAACCGCTTGGTCAGGACTACCCTTGTGCAGTTCTTTTAACGCCTTGGCCTGATAGACCTGCAGGGTGGCCATGGCGTGCAGGGCGGTGGCGGCCTGGGCCGCAGCACTGTAGGCTTTGCCGGTCAGAGCCGACGAAAGCCTACAGGCTTTGGACGGGAGGCGCGGAGAGCCCCGCCAGGTGGCGGCGTCTTGCGGGCATAAATGCACCGCAACCGCACGCTCAACCTGAGGGACCCCCTCGTACCCCCTGGCCGCCCCGCCATCAAGGGTAGCGAGGGCTGAGGAGGTAAGGCGTGAACGAGCCGAATGAGGGGCCCGCCACGCCTTAACCAGCTCATCGTGCACCTCCGGGAAGAAAGGCACTGGGGGCGAGCGCGGCGGCGCCGCAGACCTCGTCCCCAGAAACCAATCATCCAGCCTCGAAGGATCGGGAGGAGGCACCTTCGGGACCTCCAGCCCGATCCCCTTGGCGGCCCGGAGGAGCATGGCCGACAGTTCGGCGTCCGCCTCAGACGGAGCAGCGACCGCAGAGGGGCGCTGCTCCGCCGAAGTGCCCGCCTCATCTGCCGACCGTTCACCCTCTGATGCTGAGATAGACATCTCTTCCTCCGGGGGAGCACCAAAAGAGACGCTGGGCCCGCTTTTAGACGGGGGAGCGGTCTGTTTGGGCATCACCACGGGACCACGCGGTGGAGCGGAAGCCCGCGGGGTAAGCCGGCGGGACATTCTGCACCGTCACCTGGAGGTCCCCCAAGCGCCTCGCCGAAGCAGCCGTAAAGCCTTTACGGCTCGCCGAACTACCTCGGGAAGACGACGAGGGGAGCCGTCTCGCGAACGAGAGGCGGGACCTCAACGTGGCCATGGACATGCGCTCGCAATGAACGCACGAACCATCCACAAACGCTGCCTCTACGTGCTCTCGGCCCAGGCACGTGAGACAGCGATCATGACCGTCAACGGAGGTGAGGAAACTACCGCACCCAGAAACGCACGGTCGGAAAGCCATACCGGGACAATGGCTCTCGACGACCGTAAGGAAATTGCTCTTTTAGATCCCGGTTCGCCCAGGGAGGACGCGGCACAACCGTGCGCTCAAAAACTCGCTGGAAATGCGAGAAGCCGGCTCGTTCCGTTTTCTCTGTCGGCGGCCGGCTCGCAGGATCTGCGGAGAGACTTGTTCCTTCTGTAATCTTGAATAGCTCGCAGGCGGTGAGGCTCTGAAGCGAAAATCTGAATGAGTGGATGCGCGCCGCCATCTTATATACCCGTATGTACGGGGGAGTGGCGTTGCACGCAAACTCCACTCGCCAATTTCATTGGCCTTTTCTGTAAAGCTCAGAGGTGATTGGTCACTCAGGCGAGTTCCCATATGTAACGTCGTAGTGAAACGACTGAAGGGGAACAGAAAGGCATGAACATCTTGGATGACAAGGGGGTGAGTACATTTTTTGTAAACTGTTGTTCTGGAAGTGGAGCTCTCCTTTAAGTTTTCCTAAAACTAGCCTTGACAAAATACAGAAAATCAGCAATATTGTTAAATATTATTATAATTAAAATAGCAGTTTTTTATTTGAATGTATTGTAAAATGTAATGTATTCCTGTGATGCAAAGCTGAATTTTCAACATCGTTACTCCAGTCTTTA
This sequence comes from Labeo catla, assembly GCA_012976165.1. NCBI lineage: Eukaryota > Metazoa > Chordata > Actinopteri > Cypriniformes > Cyprinidae > Labeo > Labeo catla. The sequence goes on from VONZ01000220.1 coordinate 10,339, forward strand.
GGGTCACTAGAAATCATTCTAATATGATGGCATAGTAATATGATGATAGTTATGTTGCTTTTTTTTTTTTAGGATTATTCAATTAATAGAATTTTCAAAAGAACAGCATTTAATATCATAATCTTTGTAACATTATAAGCGTCTTTACTGTCACTTTTGATTCACTTGTAACCAATGTTAAGCATCCCTGCTGAATAAAGGAATTAATGACTTTCAATCAATCAAAAATCTTATTGACCCCAAACTTTAGAACAGTAGTTTCTATATTACTTAATCTGACAGTTTCGGTGAGTCACAGTCATGTTTCCAGTCAAATCATTTGGATCCAGTTTCAAAGTGTTACATTTCTCTTTTGTAGATACAATAAATCGCAGAATATACATTCTTTATATAACTCTGTTTTAAACTCTGTATTACAGTACAAATAGCCTTTGAATGAAGCCATTCTAACTCATCAAATTTCTTAGAACTTTTGTTTGGTTTATATTGATTTAAATGATTCAGTAAATCAAGGTTGTCTCATGTCTGTCAGATGTGTTCACCAAGAGTGTTCATGGTCAAACATACTGTACAACCAAGATATTAATATAAGAAAGTTAAAAGAAATTGTAAAAACGTATTGTTCCCTGCAGTTCCTGCTAGTTCAAATTCTTTCCTTGACCAGAGGCGTTTTCACGTGGAGTGTGATGAAAAGAAGCTCAGTGACGGTGAAAGGCTGAACAGTGCTACCTGTGGTGGGGAGAGTTGTTGAATTACAGCTGCTTTTCTGCCTTGTCATTCTGTCTTAGTGAGGTGTCAGTGGAGCACTTCCTGTTCAGTGTTGTGACACATGATGATGAACAGCTCTTTCATCTGACCGCTGCAGCTGTGCAGGAACATGTTCTCAAACTGACAGCGATTCTGAAAAAGTCACAACGATGGCAAATATCAGAGATTTTATTCAGAATCAAAAAGTTAAAATCTAATTTAATTTCAGCAGTGTAAACAATATTAATAGTATTAATAATAAGGAGAATAAGAATGGTTTCAGATGAGAGAGTATGCTAAAATATGGTGATAATCTGCTGTCTGTGACATTAATTCTTACTCTGTATAAAATGTTAATGTTTTCTTTTACCTTTCTTGTTTTGTTTTTTTGGTCATCCATTTTTCCACTTTCCCCACCTTTTGTCCTTTATAGTGTTGTTGGGATGCAAAAGCAGAACAAATAAACAAACAATCAAACAAAAAACAAAACAAAACAAACAAACAAAAAAACACCCGGGTGGCCAGTAATTTTTACTTTATTTTATTTTATTTTATTTATTTGTTTATGTGTTTTGGATATTTTTATATCTAATGTAATCACATACAGTATATTAAGTATAAATGTTAGATATAACCATAACACAGATCTATGATTTGAGTGTCATTTAAGTGTTCAAAAGTGTCCAAAATGTTACAAAATACAGCATTTAACTGAAATAGAAATACAACTTTTGATCAAGTTGAGCATCCTTGTTAAAGAAAATTATTAATTTCTATATATTATTTATTATATATATATATATATATATATATTTTTTTTTTAACATAAACAAACAAACAAATAAATACTGACTCCAAGCTTTTAAATGGTAATCTTGAAATAATGTACTCAACTGTTTTAAATACTACTACTACTACTACTACTACTACTAATAATAATAATAATAATAAATGTTTCTTGAACGGCAATATATTCTAATATATCAGTATATTACAATGATTTCTGAAGGATCATGTGACACTGAAGACTGGTGTAATGAAGCTGAAAATGTAGTTTTGATCACAGGAATAAATTACATTTTAAAATATATTCAACAGCAGTTATTTAAAATAGTGAAAAAATGCTTTTGGTTCAAATAAATGCAGGGTTGTTAAGCAGAAGATATTTATTAAAAAAAAAAAAAAAAAAATTTTACTGTTCAAAAACCTTTGACTGGTGTACATGTGACAACTTGCCCCAATAACAATACATTGACCTTATACATACATACTGCATAACGATGGCCAAAATCTATTGTTTTCTATTTTTCTATATTTTACAATGTCAATTATTCCCGTGATGGTAATTTTCAAATTTCAGTTCAGCTTTACAGTTGAAGTCCTTCATTATTTAACTGAATCATTGTGCTTGATTATTGAAACCGAAAAAAAAAAAAAAACACAAGTATTAAGTAATTAGAAGTCTGAATCAAAATCTTAATATTTCTGAGACGCAGCACGTATGACAGACAAGTATCGCTTGCACAGTCACTTTAAATGAATGCAGTCTACAGAATGGCTGCAATGAAGTTTGACATCTTTTAAAAGTTTAAGACTAACTAGTCATCCATATTTTTCCAACAAAACTATTTTAATCTCAAAACATGAACTGTGTTTGCACAAATGTGGGGTGGAGGTGAAAACAGCACTGTATTAAATCACAATTTCTATACAATATTCATTAGGTTTGCCTGTTGCACAAGTGATAACGTGATGAAGTGATATTCCTTTAACAACTTCCCAGCAAGGAAGTTATTTTGATACAAGACTATTTTCGGCTCATTGTTTCCACGTGAGCCAGAGGGGAGGTGAGGGTAGAGCGTCCAAGGCTCTAGTGTCGTGAAACTGGTCGGGCAGGTAGATATGACACTGGCACTCCTCCAGTGGGCTAAAAGAGGGAGGATAAGAGGGCAGTCCTAACCATGTCTTAAAAAGCAGGTCACAAATAGAAAAGAGGGTCTCATTTTTCCTTTGGGATTGTAGAGACAGGTTGAAATCCCGCCCACCCTAAAACATAGACACTTTGGATCTAACCACAGTCCTCATTCCTGTGTCTAATGGCAGACAATGACACGGTAAGACAGAATCACTCAGTTTTGGCTGTGAAAGCTTTTAGTTTTATTTGACTTATGTTTGTTTTTATGCATGTGTGACAGATGTTAAAGTTTGGTATTGCGTGGTCTAGTTTGGTGGTCTGTTTACATAAATGCATTTGTATGAGTCTAGCTTGCATATACTGTAGTGGTCTTGAATGCTTAAGATGTACTTAAGAGGTAAATTTTGGTTTTCCGTTGTTAAAACAATGAAATAGAAATGACAACTTCAAATAAACATAAGGCCAGTGAAGTACAGTAATTCAAATAATTACTTGCATTTAACTGCAAGATTTTAGATGGTTAAAGCTGTAATAAATAAACTACCAACAGGTGACACTTTATTATACAAAAAGAGCTTTTAGTTTTGTAAACTAAGACTTTTTTTTAACATGCATAAATTGTTTCACTTGTGGCATTAACTCCATTTTCCATGCATTTCTTCCTTTATTTTAAGGCCTATTTACTGATTAAAAAAATAATATGAATTACTAACAAACAGCATCTGTTAGCCTTAATAAGAATGTATATATTTATATATTGTATAATAGTAACACTTTACCATAAGGTTCCATTTGTTAACATTAGGTTAATAAAAATATTAGCTGACTTTAACTAACAATTAACAATGCATGTACTTTTATTTACCACCACAGCTAGTTTGCTGCTAATTGCTTTTTATAATTGCTAGTCTCTGTCTATCAGATAAGGGTGAGAGTTTTGCCAAACCAGTTCCTCCACATTGAAATGAAAACATTCTCACACTCTATTTTAGCTTTAGTATCAAACATTGAAAAGTGAGACCTAAACCATATCTCGTTTGTCAAATGCAGGGGTAAACCCTATGTCTTATTGTTTGAAGGTGTTTAGCCTGATAATGGATCATTTCAGCTGTCTGCAGAGAAATGACTTGTTTTAAAGCCCACTGAAAAATAATTAAAAAAAATAAGCTGGTATGTTGAGGTAGTTGAATGACACTCTCATTATCCTACAGTATATGTCAGACAGAAACCCACTATTCATTCTGGACTAAAACTTGTCCTGGGGTCAGGACATTGTTTTGGTATGTCCATTTAAGACTGTGACTCATCATTCCGGACGTTTTATCAGTTAAGTAGCTTTAATAAAGGAGTACTCAAGACAACATTACTGAGGCATTTGCTCAAATGTTTAAAAATAGAATTACTCACTATAAAGAAAACACTGATTAATAACACTCTTTGTTATGACTGATTTACACTTGACATCACCAAGTAGAATTTAAATACTACTGCACCAAAAATGTGACTGGTCTGGTCAAGTTGAGGCTAACCAAGTTATCACTGTTGGGGAATGTCACTTTAATGGAACGTTACTTAAAGTAATGCATTCTAATACTGCATTACTCCCTAAAAAGTAGCTAATTGTGTTACTTAGTTACTTTTTATGGAATAAAATGTGTTACGTTACTCTGACGTACGTTACGTTGATAAAACGGGATTAAATACTTAAAGGATATTTGTGTTAACTAATTTAGTTATTGTAGGGTTACATCATTTTAAGCTTGCATTTTACTGTTTTTATTACTTTTGAGAAATAGTGAATATATTTTTGTGCAAGTGAGATGAGTAAATGCATGATCATATTTAGTCTAGAATTACAGTAAGCATCACAACACCTCTGCACCAGAGTTGCCAAGTCCACAGTTTTCCAGACTACTTTAACACTGTTGCTGCGGGTTGTTTTTCATGTCTGTGGGTTGAAGCGACCCCAATAATGTTATATTCAGCCCCTGGAATGTGAATTGTACCAGGGGAACCCCACCAAAAAAAAGGTGTATTTTACCCCCCCAGAGCATGATTTTTTTTGGGGGGACCCCCTCGAAATGTGATTGGACTAGTTTTAAGAAGCAATTGGGTAGATTTTTTGTGAAAACCTGGCAACCCTGCTCTGCACTTACTCCTGATTTTTCTCAACATGGGGCAGAGTAACTCAGATATTTTTCTCGTAAATTGAAAAGTAATGCGTAACTTTAATAGTTGAAAAAAGTCATCTGATCACATAACTGTTGCTTGTAATATGTTACCCCCACCACTGCAAATCAAAAGGTGGATAATAACAAAAATCCTTCCTGGTCAAGCTTTCTGCTGTATTTTGATAAATGAAGAGTGGTAGCTAAATGGGTTTATGTAAACTATGAATCTAACATGAATTCAAAACACATTTAAAACCTAGAAAACATGACCCACCTGTCAAATCTTGTCAAGGTGTGAAACCTGCATAGATCAGGTGACACTGCGGGGGTAACCACACCGGGTTTATTATTATTATTTGGTCAAACAGTGCAAGCACTTACACACCTACTCACTGGACTGAAGAGGTACATCTTCTGAAAGCAGCAGAGAAAGAGGCCATTGAAATGGAAATTTAAGTGAGGTAGTCTGTGGCCTTCAAAAGAAAACACAACTCGGTACTGTATCAGAAAGCATCTGGTTAAACTGCATAGTTTTCGAAGGTGAAACTACTGAAAATAGGCTTAGCTGCATAATGGCATAGGCTGTCAAGTCATCATTAGCCAATGTAAATAAACCATTAGCTGAGTGTTCATTGCCACGACGATGTTACGTAATATCAATACTGACGTGCTATAAAGTAATTAATACTACAAAGGATACCTCACCTGGTTGAGACAGAAGATAGCGGCAGTTACAAACGTCCAAAATCCAAGGCAAATCGGTGGTCGTCCACATGAGTGACAATCGCGATATGTCAATTATTAAATATGCGCCGATGCCTCGTAGACGTCTAAAGATATTTAGCAGGTTAAACACTTAATGCCGGAGTTGTGCCCATTTTTGACCCCCGCCAAATTATTACCCCCTCTAGTTGAAATCGCTACCTGACTGCCTAATCCTAACCCCACCCCTAATCCTAACCCCTCCCCCACACCTAACCCTAAACCTACCAATACTAGGGGGCAGAATTGGGCACAACACCGGCAGTCGGAATCAAGTAAGCCGAGTCAAATGTGGGTAACTTTACTTTTTGCTAGAAATACTTTAACTACCCTAATACTTAATAAGGAGAAAAAACATAAAAGAAATAAATAGGTCTGATTGGGATTTGGGAAACTATAAAAATCTAGGTGAATACACTGGGGAGCGCAGGGCACAACCTAACGCTTTTTGAATTTCTCAGTTTGTGTACATTTACGTGGGGTTCAGAGTATAATGTTTTATTCACGTTAATTTCACACTTGTCTAAATGTGTCGCTTTGTTTCATAACATTTTTCGTTATTTAACTCAAAATAAAGGAAGTGAAAAGTGGGTACATTGTAACGTGAGGGGCACGTTGTAGCATGACCATATGACAGCTTAAAATGTTATCTGATCCAATGAAAAAAATATACACGACAAACTAAAATATTTTGTCAATAAAATAAAGCGAGTAACATTTGCAAATAAAATAATGACTTTTTTTTTTTTTTTAAATAAATAAATAAATAAAAATAATCTAAATTTTGAGTTTTACAATGAACACATCGCCACCATGCGTTGGACGGCCCTGATCGCAAAACACAGCTATACAGAAATTCAAAACAATGTGCGCAAATACGTGAAACACATTCAGACATTCAGAGAAACACTCCCCTCCCTCCAAACACAGCTCTCATAGAACACGAGACACATAAATGAGCGAAAGTGCTTCACATTTCTTGAAATAATAACTTCTCAACGCTAAACATCGATTGTCAGTCTTTATTCACCTGTTTCTTGTGTTTTTTTTTTTTAAATCCATAAAAGTAAATAGTGAAAATTACATTGCTAATGTCATAGAATAGCATATAGCAGGGCACATAGTAACGCAGCGTTACAACGTTCCCCATCAATGTGTTTCGTGTCTTCTGCTGACTTGCCAAGCATTAATGCGATTAAAATAATAGCATATTTGTCTCATTTTAAATGAATACTAAAAACTGAGATGAAAAATTGACTTCAGCCAGAAATTTACTTTTACTATGGTCAAATAAATATTCAGCGATATCTTCAAAAGGCTTTTGAATTTTGGCGCACTTTTTTCTCTGTATAGTGTTGCAATGGCAACTAGTAAATACAGTAAATTTGGTTATGCTGGCGTGTTTGGGAATATTTAAACTATGTGTGTTACAATTAACACCGCCTTAGTTTGTTAGTTTGTGCCCCGCACACCCCCTTTTTTTTTTTTAAATGAATGAATTGTGGACTGATTCGATTCTCGAGTTCAGCTCATTGCATCGGTCACAGCAATGAAAGGTTCATTGAGTGGAATATTATCAATTTCACTGTTTTTCACACAAATGCTTGAGGTGACTGCATTTAATACCATAATAACATAGTAATGCCATGGACTTTATTTGCATACTTTTTGAAATCTTCCTGAGAACTTCTCAAAAGGCTTTTGTGTTCCACAGAAGAAAATTTAAAATGACATAATGAATACAATATACTTTTTCTGAACTAGTCCTGTAAATATGAATACTTCCTGTAATGATATACATCCTGAACAAGAAGAGACACTGTGATCTTTTCTTCACTGTTGTGCTCACAAGGAAACAATCCATTTTATCCTAGTGACCAAACTGTTTATAGGTTACAGATCATCACAAAGACATCAAGACAAAGTCTTTGCCATAAATTAGCACCCTCCACAAAAAAAAACCCTTGGTCACATCTGTCAAGTCGAATCATGGATGATAATAGATAGGACAGTCTGAACCGATACAATCAAAGGGGTGAAAATGGGCAAGAAAAGGAATTGAAGCAAGTTCCCTAGCTGCAGGTGAAGTTTCAAATATTGGTTTGAGTAATCACCCCAGTTTAGTGACCAACGAATCTACGCTGCAAAAATGATTTTCCAAGAAAAATACTTTTTTACAAGAAAATACTCTTTTAGCCTCAAAATTTCAAATTTATTTAAATCTGTTACTTGCTGCTTTGTAATTAACTGTCATTTACTTGTAATTTTACTAGTGAAAATGGTTCAAATGGTTCCTTTTTTTCTCACATTTTTTTAGTGCCCTTTCTGTTTACATAGCTCTGTTTCTGATCCATAGATCCATTTGTGAAGCTGTTTCACACGGCTATACGTAAACATTTTGTAAGAAATACAAATCACAACTTCATTTCATGCCAACGTTAATTGTTTAACCATGTCTTTTTTTTCAAACTATTTTCAAGGATAGGGTAAAACAAAGCAAAACTAAAAGTAGACCAGAAATACAAGTATATTGACGTATTTGTTATGTAATTTGACTAGAATTCTGGTAAGGGAGGAAAAGTCAAGGCATTTCAATTATTTAGGACAAGGTACACAGACAAATTCTAAGAACATTGTGTGGCTTTGTGTGTGTGTATGTTTTAAAATGAAGATAATGCTTTTATCATGAACTTGTCTAACCACACCAAGCCTAAAAGAGCTGATAGAAAAGTTATTTAGCATTTATGAAAACTTTCACTTTTTCTTTTGTAGAAGGACCCTCCTCCACCATACTACTCTGTGGCAGGGGACCCACAGACGCCTCCTATGAGCTATGAGGAGGTGATTAATCAGGACAAATATGGGGGCACACAGAAACCTGTGCCGTACTATATTGAAAAAGATCCAGCACAAGTACAAGTAGAAGCTGTTATCATCGCACAGCATGTCGTTGGTATGTACTGAATCTTTTCAGTCACTCCGGTTTGGTACTACTGTGGAAAAAAAGCTTTCTACGTAATCTGCTCCTGATAATTGAAGATAATATCTATATATCTATATATCTATAACTATTTTTACAAATTGATCATAATCAAAACAAAAAGGGCATTACAGCTGCTGGAAAATAAGAATGTTCAAGAAGAAAAAAAATGTCTTAATTTATACCCACAATATCAATATATTGATTAAAATATATATATATATATATATATATCAGAGATTGAAAACATGTTCATGATAGACAAGGTGCATATTTGTCTTTATAAACTTATAAATTGTCTTTATAAACTTTATAAATGCCGTTTTTTAATTAATGAACAGTCCTTGACCTGCCTACAATTACATTGCTACATTCTTAACAATCATAAATGCATTTGATGGCTGATTTGTTCTTGTTCAATTAGTTTCTCCAAAAAGGCCCGAGTCTTGTGGACGGAGTGCCAAGTGCTGGGGTGGATGGGTGGGTGCGCTGTTGCTGTTGGTTCTCATTGGACTGTCCATCTGGCTTGGAGGTAAGGGAGGGGATGTATCTGTAATGACAGGACTCGTCATTAATGCTTACCTTGTATCTGAACCCCTCTCCGCTTTTTCCCCACTCTCATTTAGTGCATTATGGATCCAAGTCGTATTCTAGCCATTATGAGAGTGACTGCAAGGGAAAAGACTGTGGGGAACATGACAGTGACAATGACTGCAGAGGAAAAGATTGCAAGGAGCACGAGCACCATGAGACACATGATGGCGTGAGGGTGCCTGACACCTGCTCCAACTCCTCCATACTTTGTGACGGCATCCAAAACTGCCAACAGGGCGCCGATGAGATGAACTGCGGTGAGAAAACGTTCTACAGCAAAAGAGGCTGACAATCAGATGTAATTGATTCTTTCAGGATACAACACACAGAGATTTGTCGTTGAGTGTTTCAGTGCTTTGGATTTAAAGTGAAACCACAAGGATGACATGTCTAGATAAGCAAAACAGATTTGAAGATTAACCGTACTGCTCTGCAATAAGCATTGACAGTACACGGTAAGGTCTTTATTTATTGTGTTATGACAAATGTTGTTAAAAGCAGCACTGCTGGTTATACTGCAAGATAAAAAGAACATCACTGGGGCAGTCATGGCCTAATGGTTAGAGAATCTGACTTGTAACCCAAAGGTCGTGGCTTCAAGTCTCGATACTGGCATCGGTTGTTGGTGGGGGAGTGAATGTACAGTGCTTTCTTCCACCCTCAATACAATGACTGAGGTGAGACTTGAGCAAGGCACAAACCCCTGTAAAGTTCAGCATTTTTTGATAATTATTGAAGGTTTAGCTGAAAACCTAGGACTGGTTTGCAAAAGTTTTTTTTTACATAATAGGGGGTATTTAATGAAAAATTTGATTCACAGCAGTGGTTCTTCAGGCAAAGTTGCTCAGTATGAGGAGATCAATCAGATGGCCCTATGAATATTGTGTGGATGTGTAAAACACCATGTGATTACAGAGGCATAAAACTCATTAGCACCTCCTAGTGGCCCATTTCTTTCAAAATTCTTATAGACTTATATTCTCTAGGGCCATGAGTCGAATATGCCCACAATGCATAGGATTCCAACGATATTATACACTTGAGCCTGAGACTAATGGTTTAGGAATTATGAGCAATTTCTTACTTTTGATCGCTGTAGAACAACCATCACGCAGATTGGGGTGAGGCTTGTTGACATTGTAGACTACCATCCCTCCAAGTTTAAAGTCTCTATGACTTACGGTTTGGTCTGCCTGTTCACTTTTATGTGGAGATTGCTGATCTCTGACAATTACAGTAGGGTTTCAGCACTACGTGCTTGAACCCCTAAAAAAAAAAAAATCTTAGTCTTGCAATGTTTTTGATCTTGTTTTAATTATGGTCAGATATTTTACTGTAAAAACATGTAAAAATACTAATTAAGAAATGTAATTCCATTGTTTTAACATTCCTCTTCAATGTTCTCAGTGAGATTTGCTGAAGGTGGTGTGCTGCAGGTCAGAACTGCTCAGGATGGTCGATTCCTTCCAGTGTGTTATCAGGGATTGGATCAGACTTACGCTGACCAGATCTGTGAACAACTGGGCTTTAGAAGGTAAACATAATCATCAACCACTAACAAGAATACCTCACCCAAAAATTAAAATTCAGCCTACATTAACTTATCCTCATGTCAGTCCAAACTTGTAGGACTTTCTTTATTAAGTGGAAACATCTCAGGTTACGCATGCAATCATGGTTCCTTAAGAATCGGAAATTAGATGCTGCATCTCCTATATGGTGCTATTAGGGTGACCACCTGGCAATAGGGACATAGTTGTGATTTTGCGGGACAGTGCGGGACACGTGTGAGACTGATACATTTTCTACTGTTATGCTATGTAAATACTGATTACATCCGTTGTCATATGTGCTGATCTGTGTTTCTGAGCGTGCACATACAAACGGGAGAAAGCACATTTTTTTTTTTATGAGAGTGAAAAGAATCCACCTGTGAGAGAAGAGATTTGTGCTTGCCCATTTTGATGCATTACAATAATGCACTTCAGACATTTGTCATTAAAACAACGCCATAGAAACCGCCTCAAACGAACTATTAAAATAAGAGGAAAGTCACGTTGCATCGATTTTTTTTTTTTTTATTGGTTAAAATGAATGGAGAATATCTTGTTTTTCCGTGTGCACTCGACCATTTTTCGTCGGTGGTTCTAGATCACTCGATGAAGTCTGCAAATTCTTTATGCAGAAATTATGCCACAAAAAGAATAAATAAAAAGCTTTCTTAAAAAGGCAAAAGAACTCATGGATGTTTTCTTAATATGATCATTAAAAACCAACAGACTGTGCGGTACAAAGCAGACGGGACAAGTGGTCACCTTAGGTGCTATGGGGTATGTCTCCAGCACAGCGCCCTCTAGAGGATGCAGCGTGAGTTCTTACGGGAACGTCTCAGGTTACGCATGAAACCATGGTTCCCTGAGAATAGGGAATGGGATACTGTGTCCCCTAGAGGACACTATGCTGGAGGCATTCCCCATAGTGCCCTCTAAGGGACGCAGCATGCGTTCCCTTTCAAAAGGGAATTAAAGGGTTACTCCACCCCAAAATAAAAATTTTGTCATTAATCAAGTCATCCAAACCCGTAAAAGTTTTTTTTTTTTGCCTTTGGAACACCAATTAAGATATTTTTGATATTTTAAGCCGTTTTTCTGGACGTTAGTGTTAATGACATTACTGTCTATGGGAGGGTCAGAGAGCTGTCAGAATGCATCAAAAATTTCTTAATTTGTGTTCTGAAGACGAACAAAGCTTTTACGGGTTTGGAACGACATAGTGGTAAGTGTTAATGATAAAATTTTCATTTTGGGGTGGAATAACCCTTTAAGTCTTTTGAAGAACAGTACATATAACTTGTACATTCTGTGTTTTATTCTGTGTTCCATGGTAGAAAATGAAGGTCATACAGGTTTGGAATGATGTGAGGGTAAATGATGATGAGATGAGATTTTTTTGGGCAACAATCACCTTACTGCATAAATGCATCTGAACTCAGTGGTTTAAATATAAACAAATATGAATCTTGTCCCAACAACAACTATTTTAATATAAATGATGCCTTGTTTCTGTTTCTTAGGTCTTATGCATCAAATCCAGTGGATAGTAAATCATCCGTATCCCTTACTATAGGACCTAGATCAGCGAAACTAATACAGGGTCTGGTCAATGTCAGGTAAGACTAGATCATATCAGAGCAGATGTTTTATTTTGTCAAGATAACAGTCCCCTCAATAGTACACAATGTCTTTTGTGGCTTTTGTTTGTTCAGTTCTGGCTGTCAGAATGAGAAAGCAGTCTCCCTTGAATGCACAGGTAGAAATACTAATCTATTTTTATTACACCAACAGTCATATTTAATCTTAAATATATGTCTAATTACTGTGATGAATAACTGATAGACGTAATACATCAGTGTAAAACCTTTGTTAGCTTCATTTGTTAATGAGACATTGTGTGGGTGAGTAAAAGGATGATTAATTGTAATTAAGAGGTTTTTCTTTTCTTTCAGACTGTGGCAAGCAGCAGACTGCCTCCAGGATCATAGGGGGCAGCGCCTCTAAGCTTGGTCAGTGGCCTTGGCAGGTCAGCCTGCATTACAGTGGAAGCCATGTCTGTGGTGGATCGCTCGTCTCTCCGGACTTTGTGGTGTCAGCTGCTCATTGCTTCCAAGGGTTGGTATTCACTCATTCAGCTAGTGATGAGAGGAACTTTAGAGGAAGTCTTTCAAAGCTCTAAATCAACTGAACCAATTGCTTCAATGTGATTTGCTGCTTAAAAATGCTGAAAACTACAGAGTTGTAAATGCAATGAAAACTCAGCCCAAATCATGTACAGTATAATGATATCTTTTACAGATTCAATGTTTTCATGAAAATGTAGTCTATTAAATGTAATTTTTTGCATATGTGTGTTAATAGGCAAGGCTCTGCAAATTGGCAGTTAAAAGCAATTAAATATAGTTGTTCTTTTCTGTAATATATATGAATAAGTATTCAAATTAAGAACCATCAGACACTTATTCATGGGTTCAGATCAATAGCATTTAGCAGAAAACCATCATTTAGAAAAATTTATGACGAAACAGTATGATGTAACAAATTAAATTTACTTTTATTAAAGTAAACTTTTTTTTTTTTTCCTTGATCACAGCTCAATGGCGAATTCGGCAAATTGGCGTGTTTATACTGGGACTATTTCCCAGAGTGCCCTTCAGACCACCTACGTTGTGAAGAAGGTTATAGTGAATGAGAACTACAATGCTAAAAACAATGATTATGATGTCGCCTTGCTGAAACTCAGCAGTCCTGTTACCTTCTCCAGTAAGTTGGGTTTAACTGGTTGGGTTTAACTGAATGTGACCCTCTCATAGTCTGTATTCCAAAGTTTCTACAGTAACATTTCTCTTTTCAATACAGGCACCATGCAGCCAGTTTGCTTTCCTACATTTGACCAGACCTTTTCTGATGGATCAGAGTGCTGGACAACTGGCTTTGGGACAACACAAGAGGGAGCAGGTACAGAGAGATAAAAATGAGAAAGAATGAAAATGAATGAATGAATGAATGAATGAATGAATGAATGAATGAATGAATAGGACATAAACAGGATAATGTTATAGAGACAATGTTTAGTAATTCACAAAAAGCCAGCCAAAAATTAAATAAAATAAAATGAAATAAAATAAATAAAAATAATACAATACACATTTTTAGAATCATTAAGATATCTCTTACATTGACAATTAGTCTCAAAATAGAAATGTTTTAATAATATATGTAATAATGTAATAACATATTAATAATATAATTATTTAAATTCTATATGCATGAGTCATAATATTGTTGTGTTGCCTTTAATCAATGCTGAATTTGTTCAAAAACAATAAATAAATAAATAAATAAATAAATAAATAAATAAATAAATAAATAAATTCCAACAAGAATCCAACAAAAAGAATGAGATTACTAATACATTAAAAGTAAAGCACCTAAACACATTCCAAAACTAAAAAAAAAAAAAAGAAAAAAAAATTGGGGTGGTAAACATTAACAGTCATTAAATAAGCAATCAATCAATCAATCAATCAATCAATCCAAATGTTCCTAAAAATAGACTTTTTCTTTACGCAAAAATACAATTAATACAATTATATAAAATATTAATAAAATATAATTATAAAAATAATATATTGAACAATTAATGCTCTTTTTAATTTATTTAATTTAATTTTATTTATTTTTTTCTTTTTATAGTCATACTGTACTCACCCTCGTACATTTTAAAAACGCTGATTCGATCTTAGAAATTTGCCCATGTCACAGCTTTTTATGTCTAATGTCTTCTTTGAAGCTTTTAGCTGACTTTTGACTGTGAGTGTTCCTTTGCTTTCACAGACCGAGGCTCTTCAAGCCTCATGGAAGTGACAGTGAATATCATCAACACGCGTCTGTGTAACAGCAGTCAGGTATACCGTGGGGCCATCACCCAGAATATGATATGTGCCGGAGATATGAACGGGGGCCGGGACTCCTGTCAGGTGGGTCTACCTCAGCTACTAGAGCACAAGTGACCTCAGGCAACTACATTATTCACTGGCCAAGTCTTGCTCAGTGCTTCTTTATCTCATGGCATGATTTATGATTTATTCTGGTTTGGGCAAATGCATGTTGTTATTTACTGTGTTGCAAGTGTGTTTTATTCAACCAAGTACGTACTATAAGCAAACATGATGAAACTATTGTGTTAATATTCACTATTTTATTAATAGTTAAACATGCTTGTTCACAATGCTCTGAAGTACATGTTCCATTTGTTTTCTCTCCGTCCTTGTTGTTGGTCTCAGGGGGACAGTGGAGGTCCACTGGTGTGCAAGGGGGCTAATGACCGGTGGTATCTGGCCGGAATTACGAGTTGGGGAGCGGGATGTGGACAAAAACAAAAACCAGGAGTATACAGCAGAGTGACCAGCCTTCTGCCCTGGATCTACGGCAAGATGCAGGTAAGCTGGACAACATGGTCCAACTGATATTCATTTATTCATTCATTCATTCATTCATTCATTCATTTATTTATTTATTTTTATTTTTTCTAACCTATCTGTATCTTGTCATCCTAGCAAGAGAAGCCTTGATGTCTCTCTTCTGCATGATGTGTCCATCACGACAGTGGACACGACAAAAGATGAAGGACAGAGTATTGCAGTTTGACATGGGACGATGTTGCAATATTGTAGCCACAATTGGACAAAGAAAAACAGACTTTATTAATCCTACATTCTCCAGTTAGAAGATAATAAAACAACTCTGGGAAAGCAAAGCTGCTGGCATAGAGGACCGTGTGGTCCCCTTCTGTCGCTGTGCTTTCCTCATTCTTTTCTTTATTTATACTGTATGTTCAGGGTACGCTGCTGAATCTGAGCCTTTATAGCCTCTTTACCTTGGTATTGTTGCACTGATTCTATTAAAGACATTGGGAGTATTCTGAAAATATGTATTTTATAACCAAAGGGGTGTTCATTTATTATTTTATATATATATTTTTCTGTAAATCAGTGTCTATGAACTACAATAAAATGTGCTTGTATTATTTTAGCCTGCTGTATGTGAAGGGTTCATCCTTTTCTATCTCTGATTTATACTATTTCTTTATAAATCATGTCAAAAATGGACACAGCTTTAGTTTTATTCTCCCAATGCAACAAATTAATGTAGGGGAGAATGACACATTACAATTTCCAGTTAAAAGAGTGTGAGGTAAGATATAAATAGATAAACACAATATCTGACAACTATTTTACAATAAAAATGTTACACAACCAAGAGTAACATCCAGTGATGCTAACTACACTACTTTTGTCACATTTTGGCATTTTGAATTAAAATTCCAGTGATTAATGCAATTGAATGTGACGTGAAAATAAATTGGACTGAGCCATTTTCATTTTAAGCACAAGAATAAAAGTAAATATGTCCACATTGTGAATGGATTTAATAAACTCTTGAAACTGAATGTTTGTTTGTTTGTTTATTAGTTAATTAGTCAGTTTACCACAAGATGAAAATTCTGTCATAAATCACCCTTGTGTTGTTCCAAACCCGTAAGACCTTCATTCATCTTCGGAACACAAATTAAGATATTTTTGATGAAATCCGAGAGCTTTTTCACCCTGCATAGACAGCAATGCAACGTACCACTTATAAAAGCCAGAAATGTAGTAGGCTAAGGACATTGTGAAAATAGTCCATGTGACATCAGTGGTTCAACTATAATTTTATGAAGCTACAAGAATAGATTTGTGCGCAAAGAAAACAAAAATAACGACTTCATTCAACAATTTCTTGTTTTCCGTGTCAGTCGATGCGCGTTCATGAGAGTACCACGATGTGAAAATATTTTAATTTGTGTTCCAAAGATAAATAAAGGTCTTACTCATTTGGAACGACATGAGTTAATATAAGATTTTTCATTTTTGGGTGAACGGTCCTTGTTATGTGTCTATATAGAAAACAGACTTTCGAAATCCACATTGAAAAACATTCGCTGGAGTAAAAACCCAGATAGCATGTCTGTACGTCTACAAGATGTCTGTTAAAGATCACTTGATCTGGAAAGCATCTGCTGTGTACAAACATCTGACAGACGTCTGTAAGATGTCAGTTTTACATACATTCTAAATCACAAACATCTTAAAGACATCTTAAAGACATCTAATAGACGTCTATTTGACAACTGATAGAAAACGTCCTATAGATGTATTGCAGATGAGCAAACTATGTAAAAACTGCATCTTCCAGATGTAAATGCAGATGTCAAATAGACGTCTCTGTGATGTATGTGTGCTATCAGGGATGTGTCACAAGTCCCAGTTTCCTCTGTGATTCCTTTATGTGACCACCCCCAGTCCTGAGGAAAATATTATTGCAGAATCAACATCATCCCAGATGTTTATCCTAAAACAACTTTGAAATAAAAAAGAGAGAAAACTGCCTACATTATTAAGTTTCAGTTCATACTGAAATCTCAGACTTTGGATTGTCTTTGGTATCTATCGACCCAAAATTAAGCGGTCTGAGACACTGTTGTGGTGTCCTCTGAATTTTAAATTGCTGTAGTCTTTTTTCCAGGGGAATCATCTAAGAAGCTAAACAGTTCAGTAAAAGTTCCAATTTGCTTTGCATTAAAACTCATTGCTGTTTATTAGAAACAACAGGAAACATATTACATTTGTGAGAACGCTGAAAAATACAAACAGTAGCCTATCTTGTTTGTGGAGCCATTAGGAAAGGCTCTTCGTGGACTTTTGGAAAAGCTTTGAAGACTTGTGTTATGTGCCCATACACGCTTAAAAAAGACCAACCAACCAACACTCGCGACCAACGCGTGCGGTGTCTCTCATTGCGCGCGTGGCGGGGCGGGAACCGAGAGAGCGCGAGAGAAGAGACAAGGGACAATCCAACAGTCAATATATTTATATCAGAAAAGAGGAGGTGAACCTTGTTTGCTGCTATACAAGATAAAACGCTCGCGGATTTTTCTCCATTCATAACTTTTCGTTCCATTTCAAAACGCCAAAAATCCACTTAACAGACAACGACTTGAGGACCCTACAGTCGTGCGGATCGTGTCAATAGGGAAGCAGCGTTTGCCCCACTGTTGCCCATCCACTTACAAGAACCCTTAAGGAGAAGAGACGAGGTAGGGTATGAAGTCACTCATCCAACTAGGGCGTGTGTTGTTGTTTTACAGTCTTGCATGATGTTTCCTAAATTATAAAGAAGGCATTTTGGAATGACGAGTTGCTTTTACTCCAATGACATCATCAGTCGAAGTAATGTAAACATTTAATAAATGGACAGTGTGCATTTCAACAGCAATGCCATTTTTAGATGCACACTGCAGTTTACACATAACAGAAGTGAATTAGTTGTTTATTAAACAGATGCATGAATATAAAATGCTGTAGAATGACATTGCGCTGTTATTGTTACGCGAGGGTGTGTCCGAATTGCTTTGTGCGTTTTTACCTCATTAACGCGTTAAATGAGTATTTGCATAACCTCTATACATCATTTATGCTATATTTTGGTGTAATATTATCTGAATGATGTATTTGTGTAATAATAAGACAACTGTTTGAATTTCTTCGACAAAATGAGAGGGGAAATGATGATGGCGGGCAAGCGGATTAGAGTTTAATTACTGAGAGGAAAATGTATCAGCGTGGAAAAAAGTGTGGGGAAATGAGCTTTTAGTATGCATGCTGAAGGAAATCCACAGGTTGGGAGGGGTCCGGTGATGACCACGATTGAGCTCCGTGCGCACAACAGGTAGCGCGTTATCTTCGGTACTGATCGATACGTTATTAACGGAGGGCGTAAAGTTAAAGTGCTCATTACGCGGCGCTCGGAATACTTGATTCTGATTGCTCAGTGGTTACATATTTCTAAATAATGACTGTTGTGACATATATGTTCCAAAGTAAAATCATATTATTTCCATTCAAATCAAAACATCATTACAGTTTTGGTAAGCATTCGTGAAATAAGTGGGATAATGTACACAAACAAACCCCTTCAGGGTGATACATTATTATTTTGGGATATTATCTAACTGCACCATTTATACATTTAACAATTGTATCGTATGTCCCGCGTTTACATGGTTTCGATGACGTGCTGCATGCCTTCGCGTTCCAATTTCCAAATAATGACCGATTTGCCAGAACGTCTGGGGAAGCAATTGTCCTGCCCTTTATCAAACAACGATAGCCATCGTTTTTAGTTTCTAGGTTACCATCACTATCTCTTTCCAAACTACAGCCAGCTTTCTGTACTAATAATCGTAATCACCTGACGGATACAGTTGCCATAGCAATATTTCTGCACCCTCGTAGAGGCGCGTCTGGCAGCGCGCCAATGAAAGCTTTGTTGTCATGGATACAATTTACCCTCGTTGTGGTTGTGATAAAAGGCTTGAGGGTCTCACCTTAAATAGTCAACGATGACCTATTGTTCACAGGGAAATGTTATTCAATAAACTGAAATCCTAGATCTGTCACAATAAATCGTCTAAGTATAAATATCTCGCTCTGCTGAAATATGGTAAGGAGTAATTATGGGTGACACCGCGTATGACAGCTGGTGTATTAATCAGAAATCATATGAGGTTACCAAAAAGAAACAGTGCATCAATATTGTTTTGCAGTCTATTGTATACTAGCATTTTCAGTCATCAACGCCCCCGCAGGCATTTCAGCAGTGTACTTACGCTGTATCACATTATTTCTAAATGAAAGAGATGCAATTTAGTTAATCAGTATGGGGTCAGATAATTTTCAACATAAAAACAGAGGGAAGGAAGGGAAACATACACCATTCTAAACATATATGCAATAATACTGAAGTTTGTGCTGGATATGAAATTATGGTACACTATTAAAAAAACAACAACAAAAAAAAAAAACTATATATAAAACCACATAAACAACCAATCAATAAATTTCCTTATCAAATACGGTGAAAATTGTTTAAGATTTAATTCACAAGAAATGTAATTTTACTGTAAAATATTGTTGAAATTATGTTTTGTATTAGTAAAAAACTTGAGTCGCAACCATAAAAAAAAAAAAAAAACATTAAAAATATTTTCCTAGAAGTCACAGCATAATGCATCTCATTTGATTATTTTTTTTAATTTATTTTATAAAAGTTGCTTTCTTATTATTTTTTTTTATTTATATGTGCATGATGGTCTTTTCATATTACAAGTTAATATTTATTGTATTACACCGTGAAATAACATTTTTATATGGATTTTTTTTTTTATATTTGTAATGTTTCTGAATATGAAAATTACTTTTTTGTGTGTGTATGATGAACATGTTGGCAAGAAAACTTGCACAAGCTAAAAAGAATTACAGAAAAACCATTAAACAATAAATAAAATAAAATAAAATAATAATAAAAAAAAAACAGTTAGCCTACAAAAAGTCGTTAGAAATTTCAGAAGTGTATATGGATGATTTTTGTCTTTAATGAGTAGTACCACAATATTTTGGAATGTTCCAGAAAGCACCAAAATTTTACAGAATATTACAGAATGTTACAGAAACTTCTAATAATGTTGTCTATTGTTAATGTTGTCTATTGTTAATTAATGTTAATCTATTACAATTTGTACAAAATTATATCTGTACTAAACAAATGTATCCACCTGTTTCCAAGAGGCGCTACTAAAAAAAAAACGTGGATACAACTTCCGGTGAGGCGGCAGTAGTAGTATACCAATGATATTTTGTGTGCTAATTAGCCAGAGGCTAAGTGTTTTTCAGATCATTGTTTACTTGGTAAAGTTGCAAACCTTTATGAGAGATGTCTTTACAGTGCATAGGGACAACATGCGCTGTTCGAAGCTGTGCTCCCACATCGTTAGCAAGTCTGGATCGCTATATCTTGAATGACTGTTCACTAGTGATGAGACATTTGAACCGAGGCTTTGGAGCTTGTGTTAAAGGAGAAGTCCGCTTCCAGAACAACAATTTACAGATAATTTACTCACCCCCTTGTCATCCAAAATGTTTATGTTTTTCTGTCTTCGGTCATAAAGAAATAATGGTTTCTGAGGAAAGCATTTCACGATTTTTCTGCATATAATGGACTTCATTGGTGCCCCGAATTTGAACTTCCAAAATGCAGCTTAAATGCAGCTTCAAAAGGCTCTAAATGAGGAAGAAGGGTCTTATCTAGCGAAACGATCAGTCATTGTTTTCAAAAAATAAAAATGTGTATACTTTTTAAGCACAAAAGCTTGTGTAGCACAGGCTTCTGAGATGCGTGTCCACGGGTCGTTCTTGAACGATTCGAATCTTTAACGTGGCAAGTAATGCGCGACACATAATGTGTCACACATGCGCAACATCCTATTAGGTTCTGTACTGGACTTAATTCACCTGTTTCGAGTCTTCGGGTTTTTCAAGTCGTTCGTTCATCTTATGGGGCTGTCACGTGATGCTGATTTTGCTAAAATGAACAAAATGACTCGAAAAAAAGATTTGTTCATTTTGCTGAACGAGACTTAAAGGTCCGAGTCGGTAAAATGATCCAAACTTCCCATCACTGCTACGAACCACGTTTAAGTTCATCGTCTGTGTAGTCCGGCTCAAAAAGGTAGAGTATGGCGAAAAACTCTCCTACAACTTCAGAATCGTCCGACATCGTTGCACCTTTTTGTTTGTAAACAGCGTCTGACTTACTTGCACTTTCTTAGTCTTTGCGCATTCGCTTTGTAAACACTGGGTCTGTGGTTCCGCCTATGTTCCGCGTGACCTTTCGATGTGATTTAATAGTACGTGAACGCGCATCCCAGAGCCTGTGCTACACAAGCTTTTGTGCTTAAAAAATATACACATTTTTATTTTCCGGAAAAAATACAGATCGTTTCACTAGATAAGACCCTTCTTCCTCAGCTGGGATTGTTTAGAGCCCTTTGAAGCTGCATTTAAACTACATTTTGGAAGTTCAAAATCAGGGCACCAATGAAGTCCATTATATAAAGAAAAATCATGAAATGCTTTCCTCAAAAAACATAATTTCTTCATGACTGAAGACAGAAAGACATGAACATCTTGGATAACAGGGGGGTGAGTAAATTATTTGTAAATTGTTGTTCTGGAAGTGGAGTTCTCCTTTAAGGGGTGTGCTAGATGAAGCCTCGATTCAAGGCTTGTGTTGTTAACGTAGAAATCACGAAACCAGAGACAGAAATTCAACAAACAAACACACACACTGTTAGACTTATATTTGTGCACGTAACATGAGTCGAATGGGGAATGTGTGGTGAATGTTATGTCTGACAGAGTTTCTTTTACAGACTTTTGGCTGCTTTATTTTTTACTAACTACCAGATCGACACACACTGTTTTCGACACACTTAAAGCTTTGAAACTTTTCCCGAAATGGTCAGAGTAAAATGTCAGTGCTTCATGAGGCTTTATTTGCCCATCACTACTGTCAACTGTTCAATGAATAAGTGTCATGTCCTGCTTTTTTTCTTTGAACCGAAAGACGCTCCCACTTTGGACGCAAGGCCTCATGGGGCGTAGGAAACTTGTGGATAAGTAATGACAGAAGTTTTAAAATGTGCCTGACCTATATTTATTAAAATGTGAAAATAAATTATACAATAAAACCACAGAATTACAGAAGAAATAAAATAGAAATAAAATAAAATAAATTATATAAAATAAAATGTATAATTAATGATAAAAGTTCTAAAATTTGCTTAAGGTAAATATTTACTAAAATGTGAAAATTAATAGTACAATAGCACAACAGAATTACAGAAGAACCATAAAAAAAAGTGAAAAAAGTGAATTTAGTGAAACACGTGATTGTGTTATGTGGAATATATTTTTCATGTGATCATCTACTGTATCAATTTGCACAACTTGTAACACTGTGTTATTTTAGCATTTTTAGTTGTTAGTTGAAGATAAGTGTAATTTCAATGTCCAAATCTAGATAAATCCAAGGGTTCACATAATCACATTACACATTACTTTGTGTAAATGTCAAAGGAAATATTGATCTCAGCTGTACATATTTCCCAACACATTCTGCCTAAAATAGAGAAGGCAACTGGCATGAGAAATCTCTCTCCTAGCTGGTGTTTTAGTGGGCCCAAAAGAGCGTTAAAAAGAGAGCTAATTAGATGGGGAGAGAAACTGCTCCAGTTCTGGCAGAATAAATGCGTGTAAACACTTGCACTCCTCTTACACCTAGTCATGAGAGCTCTCAGCCAGTGCCAGGCTCTGTTGATGATATTATTCGCTCTCATTCATAGCGCGAGTCATATCAATGAGGTCAGATTCTTTCAGCTTTCGACATATGGTCTAGTAACTGTTTACATGATCAAGCAGTGTTTGATGATGAAATCAGCCAGTCAAAAATAGTACTACAACATATGCACTTCGTTTGTGACTGATTTGCGTCTTACATAACATACTCTTCTGTTCAAAATGCAATGCTCATAGTGGGATACTCAAAAACGACTAAAACTCAAAACTACAGAGTAAATAAAAAAGAAATTTGCATCATCTGGAATGACTCTACCAATCCCTTTGTGCAGGCGGTTGTTTGTATTTGCTCGTAAGTATAGAAATCCATAATTCATATGACAGTCATTGGGAGTGAGTTATGTTTTGTCTCATTCGCAAGCCATCCACATATAGCGACAGTCTTCCTTTTGTCCTCCAGGGTACAGAGGAAATCTCTGTGGCAGACAACATAGTCTCAATTGACTTTAAGGGTAAATTACACGGGTCAGCGACCGACTGGGGAGGCTTTTACTCGGAAGGAGAAATTAATTGGTGCATCTAACTATAGCACTCTGTCGATATGTCTGCTGAGGTCAGAGGCTGTGTTTGATAATTAAAGCCAGACGAGCCTCGTCTTCTGGCGTCCGTGAGTTAACAAACTGGCTTGTAGCTGAAAGGTGCAGAGCAAGGGTTCCCAATGTTAGAATACTTTGCATTCCCAAGAAGATGAGCAATAAATTACATACTCATGCTTAGCTTGTAGTAACTGTTACTTGAGAGAACAAATGATGTGAAAGTCATGACATTACCTAACTTCAATCTACCTCAAAACACTACACTGTTGACTGAAAATTCACATTGACATTAAAGGTGAATTCCAACACGTTCTCAGTCCCAGCTCCTCAAATATTGACACTTGGTCAGGACCCCTTTAGCATCATTGTTTAACGCACAGGGTACCCCCTTAGTGTTACTTTTTGACGTGCAGGGTCCTCCATTGATTTCACTGGTTTGCATTAATTTAAATGTTTCCATGCATAAAAATAGAAATACATTTTATATGAAGTTAAAGTTATACTTTCATTGGAGCACCTAACCCCACCCCTACCCTAAACCTACCCACTTCTGAACAGTATAAAACACGGAACAGGAAAGTACAGTCACAGGTATTTATTGCAAAAACTGACCATAAACAAGCAAAAAGCATTACAAACAAGTCCTTAAAACGTAAGGTTTTAATCGCTGAAAATGATCCTGCTCCGTTAACTTGCTCACATCTCATTCAAAAAGATACTCCCGAGCATTAGCATGACGCAATCGGTCACATGGCACACAAGAGCCAATGGTATTTCACAACCAAAGCTGATGTAACACTTCCTTTGGCGGGTGGCCTTTTTTGAATTTATCTACGCACAAACAGACTGAGCTTTACGGTGGACGGAGATGGATCACGTCTATTCCTCTCACAAATCAATTGTTTTGTCTCGGAAGACTTGGAATATTAATACTTTTTTAAAATAAATTATAACTGTAGCTGTATCTGCCAGTTATATCTTAGGTAGGTTTAGGGGCAGGGGTTGGGTTACATGTTTGTAAATGTGTAAATAATGAAATGTAAAGAAAACATGTGATTGTTTACATTGAAAAATGACACCCCAACATATATGCAATAATGGCAATATACATAATTTAATCATGACAATACAATTTCTAGTGCCTTTTGCGTCAGCATTATGACGCCAAGGGTTTCTTATTTAAAGCAATGAAGGACCCTGCACGTTGAAAAAAGTTGTACCCTGTGCGTCAAGAAGTGACAGGAAAGGGTCCTGACCAAGCGTTAATATGTAACGAGTTGGGAGTGAAAATGTGTTCTTCCAAGCTTTATAATAGCAGTGAATAGCTGCTGATTTTTTAAAAGGTTCAA
Organism: Labeo catla; assembly: GCA_012976165.1. Classification (NCBI taxonomy): domain Eukaryota; kingdom Metazoa; phylum Chordata; class Actinopteri; order Cypriniformes; family Cyprinidae; genus Labeo; species Labeo catla. Next base: position 35,242 of record VONZ01000220.1, read on the forward strand.
TAAAGTATACATCCATTCATCATAAAAAGTATTCCACATGGCTCCGGGGGGTTAATAAAGGCCTTCTGAAGTGAATCGATGCATTTGTGTAAAAAAAAAAAATGCTTTCAATACATTTGCGTCCATTTAACAAAAAAAATCCAAATATTATAAAAAATGAGAAAATATCCAATACATGTACAAACCCACATTTTTGTAAATACTTGTACAGAGAAAATTAACAAGTGCCCATTCAGTCAAGCATAGACTGCTTATTGATTTTCTCTCCACACAGAAATTATTTGAGGTCAGTAAGGCACTCGTGATTTAAGTACATTCCTGTCAAACAAACATAATCCTAACTCTGTCCCTACCAACGACTATCCTTATAATTAGCGCCATCGATAAAACTCACTTGGCTGAGACACGATTTTTATAGGTGGGCACTCTTTACTGTTACAGATAGTGTGAATGGTTTCTGTTCATGTCTGTAAGGGATTGCTTTCCGTAGGGAAGAGAGGAATCAAGCTTATCTGACAGTTTACAATGTACCCACAATGCCCTGTTACAACACATGATAGAAGGTTTGTAATAGCCTTTAGTAAAACTGCTGGTATAGTCTGCCTTGTTTGAGTTTTGGTGACCCAAAACTGAACTTCAAGTGAGATTAAACTGGTTAAACAGAATAACTATGTTGCTGTTATCGGCTCAATCCAAACACTTCTGCTCCATGTGAATTCATCGAGTCGGATGTTGTCCATTAGTAGACCACAGTGGCTCTAGAATGGGTGACATGCTGATAAGACTGAAGCTCTTAAAGAATAAAAAAAGACCAAGATAAGGGAAGTATTGCACTGTGTTAACATTATCACACATAAGGTAGCTGTAGAGCCATGTGTCTCTTGATATAGTTGAAAAGAGCATATGAGGTTAACCAAGATGGTATTATGCTACTACAGGAAGAATTTGAACAAGATTTCCCAGATGTCCATCATTTCCTTGTGGTTCTGGCTTATTTGCTCCTTCTTCTGTTTAGACATCTGGTAACCAAGAAATCTGCTATTTTCAATGGACATTCTTAAAGGGAACCCCTGGTATTAAGACTTGTTTGGCTTAATAGAATGCAAGTTATGTCTCTTACCGAAAATATGTTGTAGACAACCTATGAGCTACTCGGTAAGCTACTGCCACTACACAATTTGGAAAATAAAATACTGACATGATGACCACAGCTACTGAAAGGGCTTACAGGTGGCGATGGATAGAAGCATATGGCTTAAACCAAATGCCGTATGATACCAACGCTCCTGGATATCGAGTGAAATCCACCCTGAGAAACTGAAAAATCGTAGATATGGCAGAGACAAGAACGCTATAGATCCCTTAACAAAAAGGTTCAAGTTTATTTTGCTTCAGGTTTATTTTATTACTTAAAGGGGTCATCGGATGCTAAGTTCACTTTTACATGTTGTTTGAACATTAATGTGTGTTGTCAGTGTATGTACAAATCTACCCTATAATGATCAACATCCATGCAGTGGTTTTTAATTAATCTGTAAAAATAATATTCCCTTCTTCAAATCGAGCCATTCTCAGATGTCGTTGTGGCGTAACACCGACAGAGGCCGCTCCCATGATAGTTGATTGACATGAGCATTTTACCTCAGATCAGCTGTAACAGTCCGCCCTCTTTGTTTCGATGCCGAAGCAGGGATGTAAATTAGACAAGAATATCTCAGATTGAGCGATTGAGGTGTTGTGTTGCTGGATGTAATAATGAACATAGTGGTCGTCATTTACTCCTGACATCTGAGGCGCTGACAATGCAGTAGATTGCGTTTGTTTGTGAAGGGAATGCACCTCCCAATCTACATACATCCGTCTATGTTCGCGTGAATCATTAGTAATCCAGCTTCACTTACAGCAGAAGTGAGTATAAGGATTTTTTTATGAATCTTTGCGATCGTCTTTCCTAAAAATGTGCTAGTTCGCAAGTTTAGCGGCTAAACACGGCTAAATGCAGCTAAAGTCACTCAAAAATAGGGTCGTCACTCTACAGACAGAAGAGAGGGGCGGGGCGAGCAGAGCTCATTTGCATTTAAAGCAGCCTCGACCAGAATGAGATGATTTTTGCAGAGCTGATTTTGACAAGGTAAAAAGGGTGTTGTTTTACACAACCATTGAGAGTTTTTAACCAAAGTATATAGACTTTTCATTAAGACCCTAAAGAATCATGTCAGCTTGTGAAAAATGGGCATCTGATGACCCCTTTAAGTAAAGTTAAAGTTTGTTTTTCAGTATACTTTATGTAGTAAGCATACAAATCTTCTGTACAAAATTTAAAAAAAAAAAAAAAGTGAAGAAGAAACTGGAACAACAGATGCTTCCACATGCAATCTAACAGGATCATCAGACATAAAACAGCATCAAAACTTTGTAACATATGGAATAAAATGCCGACCCACGAAGAGGTAATAATGACTGTCAAGCTTTGGGGTGTTAATCGACTCCATCTACTTAAAGTACAATGTAAAGTTCACTTAAAGAAAACTTACGAGTATACTTGCAGTAAAAAAAAGCTACTAAACTAGTCGTTTACAGAGACTATACCTTAACGTGTACTAAACGTGCTACTACAAGTATTTAATTAGTAAACTTTCAGTATACCTTTAAGTTCACTTTTAGCAGTACAAGCTAAAAACACTGAAGTAAACTACTCAAAGTTTACAACTGTTATACTTTAAGTATACTTAAAAGTATATTTTTATATACTAGAAAGTGGGCCACTTTAGTCCCTGCCATTTCTAAGCTCTTTCAGTAGCTGTGGTCTGCTAAGAGTCTCAAAGGTATCAGGGCTAAAGTAGAGAGAGCAAAGATGCAGGTCTTTAGGTAGTTTTATTCGTCCACAGGCATCTTCCCATTCTTTTCTCCTCTTCTTATTGCTAGGAAAGCAGTGAAGACTTTGCTTCTCTTGTTGTCTTTGACCGAAAATAACAACAAAGCCGCACAATTGGTAATGTTTGAACTAGCAACCTAAATCTGTGATATAGGAGTAGGGGTGAAGTAGTTTCATACACAAGAGGGTCTTTGGGACATGCCTTGGGTTCTCAATATATATTTGCACACTCATTTGTTGAGCTGTGTTGTATTATGGCCATACGTGTCGCATTGCACGCTAAACTGAGCTAAACCAGTGTGAATTAGCATCGTGTTAATTTCATCAGTTAGTCCTGGGAACAGCATTATCTCAGAATGACCCGGTTCCCTTTACAGGTTGACCATGACACCATTTTGGGATGATGGTGCCCTAGTTAACAGCAGGTTGGCAATGGCAGAATTGGCTCTAAAAGGTCGAGAAGCAGCAGGAGTATTTGGTATTTTTAGTTTTAAAAATGTGCTTTTCTTTTGTGTGAAGACACCCATATGGTTGAATAAATATCCGTAATCTCTCATTTTATACAGATCACTTGAAGTCTGTTCTGTTTGTGAACATTGGTGTTTTCTCATTTTGATATATTAGATTGTTTTTTGTGGCTTGTCTTTCAGAGGAACTAGAATTCTCACATGCTGGAGTGATGGATATATTTTCGTAAGATTGGAAAGCTGAGCTCAACGACTGTGTCATGATTTGGTGAATGAATTGTCCATTTGAAATTATTGTTCCTTTGATACAATCCATTTCCTGAAACACTCAGAGAAGGATAAATGTCCTTCCTGTGGTCAAGGGCAGTTAATCTCCTCTACCCCATGTCATTTTCTTGTCGATGGCTCTCCAATGCTTAATGTTCTAGTAAATGACACTGCTCTGACTGGGTCCCTGAAAGCTGTCGTAGGGACTGTGGGACTCCTGGCAAAATTCAGCAGTATCCTGCCCATGACACCAAATAAACGACTTTGTCCTTCTATAACAAATGTTGGTACAGCACTCGCTGACAGACAGCCAAAGAAAACAAAATGTAAAAGGCAGACAGACAGACAGTGAGACAGCTCATTTTGAAGGTTTTTTTCTTTTTGTAAAGTGTGGTTCTAGCATTTTGCATGTTTTCATGAACATATTGACCATGTAAAATGCAAAAATGTCCATATGAACAATTTTAGAGATGTAGAGATGTAAGTTTGTAAAATATTGCATTAATGGAGTTAACAGACTGGTTTAAATAATAAATAAATGGGATGTAGTATGCAAACATGTGTAAACATCTTTACATCTGTAAACTAAAAGCATTTATATTTTCATTTTAGATCCTGTCAGTTTGTTTCTATATAGAGGCTTGCAGGGAAGCTACCGCATGTTGCTGAAGGAGGTTCTGATAAACATTTGCATTGACCCATGCAGCTGTATAAGGCCCTGTTTACACTTGGTTTTAAGATGCGTTTTGGTCGATCGGATCACAAGTGGAAAGCACTAAATACAGGTGTAGTACAGGGATGTAAAACGTTTTGAGCTTGTCCACTTTCAACCACTTCCAGAGGTAGTCGAAAATGCATGTGGTCGAATGCTTTCGAGCAGCCACTAAAGACCGCCAACTCTCCACCTACTGAAATATTGACGGTTCAAAATCAATAGTGGCCACAATTTATTGCAAAGTACATTAAATGTGTGGTATCGCATACAAAAATGTTCGAGCAACTGATGATCATTTTTCCACCAGTCCTGACTTGAATCCACAGTGTTCATTGGGGTCTTGAGGCTACTGAAACGAAAGCGGCTGCTCTTTGCATTTTTCTCCTTGGTCTAATTTTGCGTATTATGTATTTGTCTGAGCTTAATATTAATTTATCCCTCCTGCTCGTGTTTTGGCTCTGACAGAGGTATCCACCCATTCACCTTCCTTTTGATGTAATCAGCACCACGGGTGTAATCTGGTCAGAAGTGGTCGAAAGTGGACAGAAGAGATGGATTAAAACAGCAGGTGTAAATGTGTCTCCATTGTCCACTTGTGATCAGATAAACCAAAACGCATCTTAATACCTGTTTACTTAAAGTGTAAACAGAGCCTAAGAGGCCCAACTCCTGCTGTGGAAAACATCCCCCCAAACCAGGGGTTGCAAACTTCGGTCCTGGAGACCCTGCAGAGTTCAGCTCCAACCCTAATTAAAACTCACCTGCCTGTTGCTTTCTAGTAACCCTTCAGACCTTGATTAGCTTGTTCAGGTGCGTTTGATTAGTGTTGGAGCAACACTATGCAGGGTTGCGGCTCTCCAGGACCGACGTTCGCCACCCCGTCCCAAACCATGCTCCACCTTTCACTGACTTCTTTACACAACTGGGCTTCAGTCTTTCCTCAGTTTGATGCCAAACAAAATGTTTCCCATCAGACCCAAATAAATTAAACTTTCTCTCATCACTAATGTGAACTTTGAACCAGTTCTCCTTAGCCTTTTGAGTCTTTCTGCTGATGAGAGGTTTAGCCGCTGCAGAGTGCACTTTCAGTCCGACTTCTCTACCGAGACCTGTTCAGCGCTGAACTGGCAAGCAATTCCAGCTGCAGTGTTGAACCCATTTGATTTCCCATTGAGAGTCTCTGCATTATCTCCTCTCGTGCATTTGTCTTATATGGAGAACCAGCCTTTTTGGGGGACTTGAATGAATTAGTGTCATTGTAAATCTGCAATATTTAATCAAAGATTTGAAATTACCAACTTCATCTTAACAACCTTCTGTTGCAGGCTTTCAGTCACCTTAGAACAGCAAACTATCTTGTAATCTCAGTGAAAATAAAAGGAATGTTTCCATTTAAATAGAGTTTGTCATATAATTAAGGAAATTAGCACCAGGTGCCAGATTAACACCAGTAGTTATCTGTGCCTGTTTACACCTGGTCACTTCATGCTTTGTCTCTGATTGGATAGCTATCCGATCGTGAAAAGACTAGGTGTAAATGCCCTCCGAAATGATTTCGAGACGCATTTAAATCAGATCACTTCAGGAGGTGTACTGGGCCACATTCCAGATGAAACTGGACATGTGTAAATGCATCTGGTTATTGAAATCACATATGCAACTTTTACTCCTCCCAAAATATTACAATAATAAACATGTGAGAGCGCTTTATAGGCTATAGGGCATGTTATAGTCAGATATGACAGCGCTATCTGACTACAACGGATGAGTAGCCGAGTATCTCTTCAGCAAACCGACATGCAAACTGTTACAATTGAACTTAAAAGTTAAGTTGCAGAAGCTCAACACACAATCATTAAATTCATTAAAATTGGTAAGACTAACCTATCTTTCCAGCGCTGATGCCGCATTCTCTCCTGTTGCAGTTTTTGGTTTCGAAATTAGCTGTTAATGAATAAAATAGCATAAAATGCAGTGCATATCTGTCGCTTTCATTGACTTGAACTCTGTTAAATTTGCATATAGTGCGGGAATTGAAGACTGGATTTATATCCGTTTGGTAAAGACACATTTATGTGGCCAAGTGTAAATGGAAATGTTTTAACAAATTAGATAGATATCCGATCAGAGAAAACACATGACGTGACCAGGTGTAAACAAGCCCTATAAGTGTTCTCTAATTTTGATCAGAGTTCTTTGTCAAATATTAAATATTTTTTATACTGTTCTTCAGAATACACTTAATATATGGAATATGCTTAAAAACAATCCTTATATGATAACTTCAGAATTAAGCAGTGACCTTGAAATTCAGGATATTGCATGCTGTTCTCTAATTTTGATCTCCACTGTATGTGTAAGGTATAAACCAAATTACTCAAGATGTGATAAATATTTTTGGTAATACCACCCGATCCTGGCTATTACATGACAACTTTAACCCAGACATATCTTAAAATGGCAATCAATCAACTGATCAAATAAATAAATGTATGAATGTATGTTTATGCATGGAACAGATTTCAAAAACACAAGATGTGTATTTGTGATTTATGAGTCTACAGGGAGTCTAAATAGACTGATGCTGTCAGGCTTTCTGACTGTGCTAATGCAATACTGCATACAGTAGTCACAATAACAACATGCCAGTCAAGGACAGAGGATAATCATGTTTATAAATGCTTTGAGCTTGTGAGAACTTTCTAGTCTTTCTGTAAGCATGTAACCCACTAACACCAATTCTCACTCTATTTACTATCTCTTTCTCTCTCTCTCCCAATTGCAGTTGCCATGGAAACTGTTCTGGTCTTCCTATTTTCCCTCCTAGCCTATGTGGCGGGTAAGTGCCCCCCTCCATTTCAGTCCAGACTCCCTGTGTCCACTGGGATCTGAAAGAACCGGAAAAGGCTAGGGAAAAAGCCATGACACATTAGTGTCATCCTAGAGTTCTTACCTGAGAATTTGATCAGTGACCTCTCCTAATCTGGGATCATGTGTGTGTGTGTGTGTGTGTGTGTGTGTGTGTGTGCACGCTCTCTATAGTTCTTTAGTCGACTCATCTAAAGCTCTTTGTTTGTGCCATATACATGCTTTTACATGTCTGTGAATTGCTGTCCTGCTTTTGCCAAACAAACTTAATTTGTGAAATGAGAGCATCCATTTAAATAACACTCCCATCCATCTTAGTCCTCTGAGAGACTCCACCCTACCCATAATTAGGCCACATGAAACAGCCAGCACATGTGCACTAGATTCATACTCACACACAGAACTCTCCACACTGGTAAAAGATTTATCCTTCAGCTTTGTCAACAAACCCATCGCCCACTGCTGAAAGCATGCACTGTTGACTGTTTGTCTGGATATCTTTCACACTGCAACAACAAGGTTCATTCCTTGTTCCGTTCTTTCCTCCCTCCGTTCTCCATTCTTTCCTTTCACTGTTTCTTCCTTTTTGTTCTTTCCTTCATTGTTCCTGCCTTCTTTCCACATTTCCTTATTTCCGTCCTTCACTGTTTTTTTTTTAATAGTCGCTTTCTTATATTAAACTTGGTAAATGACATATCAACTTAAACAACACACTCTTAAAAATATAGGTTCCGAAAGGGATTGATGCCAAAAAAGAACAATGTTGGGTTCCCCAAAGAACTTTTCAGTGAACAGTTCTGGAAAAAGAAAGAAAGAAAGAAAAAAAGAACATTCTTCTATAAGAAACAATTTATGCAATGGAACATTTCCATGGATGTTAAAGGTTCTTCGTGGAATCATAGATGCCCAAAATGAACCTTTATTTTTAAAAGGGTATTTCACCCAAAAATTTAAATAACCCTATGATTTACTCACTCTCAAGCCATCCTAGGTGTATATGACTTTCTTCTTTCAAATGAATGCAGACAGAGTTATATTAAAAAATGAAAAATGCTGCCTCTTTCAAGCTTTCAAGCTGAGAATTAAATAGGGAGTTATAGGGATTTTTTAAATAGGGATTAAATAGGGATTTTTTCCCTTCACAAATCCCTTCGATTATATATACTGAAGCAAATTGAAGCGTTTGTGAAGGGGAAAAAAAATTGTTGCAAAAATGAGTCCTGAGTTGCAAAACAACTCAAAAATGAGTTGCAAAACCCTCCTGAAAGTTACTGAATAAAACAAAACAAAAAAAAAGTGCGTGTAGGTTTAAGGCTATTTTTGATCAACAGGTAAATATATTGAACCAACACTTTTAAAGACAAGTAATTTCCTGACAATTAAAAGTGTTATTTAGCCTACTGCATCATACTCAGACTTAATGCTGGCAGCAATGGAACCACTTGGGAGAAAACTGCCAGGTGACTTATTTATTTGCATAAAAGAGGACAATGGTACAAGAGGAATACCAAATTATTGTTTTAAGTGTGAAAATACAGCAGAATTAGCAACGACATTCAAAAACAATGGACTTGTGACAAGGCTCCTGAAATAATCAGGTCTTCACTTTAAGTTTTCATTTGGTGATGAGTGACTTTTTGCTAGAAAAAGAGCCAGAGAAATACCATGCAAGTGTCTCAGAGTTGGCAAAAGCTATGAAACGAGTGACACTTTATCTCACAGAGTACGATGCAGCCTGCAGAAGTGATATGCATGGTTGTTGTCACCACTAGAATTACCTCAAAGCACAGTAAACTCATTTAACCTCCCCCAAGGCCCATATTTACAAAATATAGACTTCTGGGAATCCATACTCTGGTCTCAAGAGACCAAGTCAATCATTTCGGATCCAAAATGTTCTGGTGTTGCTAGAGGAGGAGTACAGTGAGAAGTGGCTGGTTCCCACAGTGACATTCTGTGGTAGTAAAGCTCTTACATAGGGATGTATGAGTGCCAAAGGTGTGAGGGAGTTGTGTTTTATCAATGCTGTCATGAATTCACACGCCACTGTGCGCTGTAATACAAAAAACTGAAATCGAAGATGCTACCCTCCCCTCATTCCCTGCATTTTAGGGCATTTTTTTCAGCATGACAATAAAGATATTCATTCTCCCAAGATGAAAATCCTTCAGTGGACATGTATTTCACTCAGTCTTAATGCTGTCAAGCAGCTGTGGGGGATTCTGTAGAGACGAGCTGAGCAAAACTCCCCATTAAAGCCCAGGCATTTAAGGAAGTCATCCTCCAAGAGTTAAACAGGACAGATGTGAAAATTTGTCATGAACTTGTACAGCCAGTGCAAAGAAGTGTCAGAGCAGTATACTTAAAGTTCTGGAGGACATACTAAGTACTCGAATATTGTACATTTGCTGAATTAAATCTAGGGTGTAGTCATTTCTGCAATCTTTTCAACAAAATTGGCTAATTTACTTATTTTACAGAAAGTATTGGCATCTATTTTTGTTTTTATTGAGTATATGTTTTAAATTTAACATTTTAATTTTGCCATCTTTCCCTGAATTATATTAGTGATCATTAAGAAAATACATCTTTTATATTTATTTAGAGGGGGTGTACTCATTTATGCTGTGCACTGTATAATTTAATAAAGTTAGGGATATTTTTCTTTCACAAACGCTTCGATTTGCTTTAGAAGGCCTTTATTTACCCCCGGAACCATGTGGAGCACTTTTTATGATGGATGGATGTACTTTATTGTACTAGTGAATGTCAACAGCCATTCACTGCCATAATAAAGTTTTTTTTTTTTTTTATATAACTCAGATTGTATTTGTCTGGGTTTGTTGAGGGTGAGTAAAAATATGGGGTAATTTTCATTTTGGGTGAACTATCCCTTTAAGAGTGTATAAACACAAGCAATGGTTTCTGTCTTTCTGCAGTCACATTAGAATACCAGTAAATTTCATCGTGTTAGTCATCGGGAAAAGACCTTTGAAGACTGTACCGTTTTCATAGTTGAAACCACATGATAAGTGCTTTAGTTTCACTTTTGTCCAATTTGTCAAAATCTTAAGGATTACTTCTGAGTGGCATTTCTGTAGACAGTGTGGAGTAATCGCTTCATCTCCGTCAGAATGTTATATTTGGTCCAAAGCAAATTTCTTAACGTCAGCGCATCTGGACATTGTACATTGTCATCTGGAATCTTATGCTTTGTTCACACGTAGCATCAAAATGGTAATTTACTGGTAATTTTACATCTTGGAAAATTGCCAGAAATTGAAGGTCCTGTTCAAACATGATCTCAAAATGGTAATTTACTGGTAATTTTCCGAGGTGGTGCATTGGAAAAAAACCCTCATAGTCTCCTCCTTACCTTCATTCTTCCTTCTATCCTTTATACAGTATGTATGTTATTTTCCATCAACCTTTTTTGTCATGGTTTGTGTATTATGCTGTGCTTTCAGTCTTTCTGTGCCCACTTCCTGTCTTTTTTATTGCCTGTTTTTGTTCCATAAAGTTCTTCTGACCTTGGTCTCTCCTATTGTCTGTTTCAGCTTTTGTGTGAGGGTGTGTAAAAAGAGGAAATATGTAATTTAATTTGTGAAAGTCAAATTACATAATCAATAGAGCTTTTATCGGGGGTAATATCCATCCTATAAACACCTTCACCTGTCAAATTATCCACTGCCACTTATTAAATGTCATATTAAGAGACTTGTTAATAGATGACTTGATTTAATAACAGACATGACAGGCTTGTATTTAAGACTGTTAACTCCTTAAAAGCTCATTCCAGTTTGATGGTGATTCTAGTCTAGTATACAATCAACTCTGTTGTGACATAACATACAGTGAAAGTTAAGACCAGTCTAAAAGCACAAATCCCTCACTTGGAAAATACATTTTAAACTCATTTTTTTTTAAAGACAAATCAGTAAGATGTTAATCTATATGAGTTTTTCCTCCTGTCTCACAGGCATCGATTTAGTCTAATGGATTCTTAGAGTTTGATATACAACAAATTGTATTGACCCTGTCAAAAAACCCTGTTATTACGCTTCAATCGAATCACACATTCATTAGGCAATGTCATATTTCTGCCAATACTGCATCTAGGTTTGGGCTCTGTAATCTTTCTCAGCAGCAAAAACACCCACCACAAACAAATAACATAATGCAACACTCTTGTTTCAGTTATTGGATGTTTTCATGAATATAGTGATCCATAATACTAATGATTCCACTCTGTTTTTCTCTTTCCTCATAATGGTTTCTGCTCTCCGTATTGATCTTCTGTCTTAGCTTTGTCTGCCTCTGCTGCCCAAGGCAAGTTATGCCTTATTTTATTTACAGCATTACCTCACAATACTATTTTACCATACATGCATATAGTAAGTCAACTGCTTCATGTGTAATTTCTGCTTTTTCATCAGATGGAAAAGAGAAGGGATTGGAACCATTTGTATACGGTAAGAATCAATCCTTACAAAAGCTTACACGTCAGTGTTTACTTACATAACCAGGATTATGTCAATTTTTAGGAACATACTTCTCAAACAGCAGGTACTTAAAGACAGTGGAATATAAATGGTATCTTGGCTTCCATCACCTGTATATTCACACTTCATAAACAGTCATATTCATCTGAGCCTTCAGAATGCAATTACACTGATGCAGCATATCTAAATGAGATCTAAATTAGATTTTTCCCCCCAATTTTTGTATAGTGTTTACATTAACCAATTCAAGTATTTTGATAGTCTCCAGAATACTATTTAAAACCTGACAAATTGTAAATAATCCTTTGAAACATGGGTCACAATGGGCTCCAAAACGTTTTGTATCCACTCAAACCACATTTGCAGCATGCAAACACATCGCATTTGTAGTGTAAACACTAATACATCTTGATGTGTCTGTGAAGGGCCGCCTACTCACCTGTCAAACAAATATGTGGTTAAACAAGGATCATAAGGTGTAAACAGAGCCTTAGTAAGGTCTCACAAGTAAAAAAAAGATCACATCACATTCCCGAGGAACTTTGAGATGACGCTATAAAGAAGAGAAAGATTAGAAAAGAAAAAGAAAAATTATAAACAACCTGATCTCATTACGAAAACGTACCTGTGGGAACTTTTTCGCAAGATGTGAAATACGTAGTGTCATGTACATTTCGTGACATTCGATGTGAAATGTCCATTGAGTGACGCTACAAGAATGTTCGTTTTTTTATACATACATATGGTACGTTTTATGTAACACTGATTTTGTATGTGTCACCGCAGTTCTGACTTGAAATGTCCGTTGCGTGGCGCTATAACTCTAATGCTCCATGACATTTTTTTTTTAAAAAGTGCCATCTGCACTACACCTAAACCTACCTGAAAGTATGAACAAAAGCTTTTTTATCTTGTTTTTCGATCTCTCATCTTTAAGGTCTTTCATCGTAAGTTACGTTTTTCATAGGATTCGTACCCAAGGATTTTGCATCATACGCTGCCGAGCAAGCAATGTTACGTCCGGTATTATGCCCATTTTCGACTTCCTGCCAAATTATTAGCCCTCTTGTTGAAATTGCTACATGATTGCCTAATCCTAACCCCTCCCCCATACTTAACCATAAACCTACCAATACTAGGAGGGTAGTAATCTAGCGAGGGTCAACACCGGAAAGCAAAACATATGGAGCTGTAATCACAACTGTGTGCGAAAACGATTAAAAGTGCTCGCTGTTTTACTGTACACTCTTAAAAATAAAGGTGCTTTAAAAGGTTCTTCACAGCCATGCCATAGAAGAATCATTTTTGGTTCCACAAAGAACCATTCAGTCAAAGGTTCTTTAAAGAACCATCTCTTTCTTACCTTTTTATAATCTGAAGAACCTTCTTTCACCACAAATTACCTTTTGTGAAACAGAACGGTTCTCCAGATGTTAAAGGTTCTTTATGGAACCATATAGACAAAAAAGGTTCTTCTATGGCATTGTGAAGCAGCTTTGTTATTGTATCTATATTTGTATCTATATTATTGTATCTATTTTTCTTTTTCTTTCTTTTTTTTTACATTAATTTATTGCTATGTATTTCGCATCACACAGGTACGTTTTTATCATGAGATCAAATAGGTTTATTCATAGGTATTAGTATCTAACGTTTAGAAACACAAAATGTACAATTGTGTATGTTTTTATTAATGCTGAAATGTACAATTTGGACATATTTCAACACAAAAAAGATGTAAAAACTGCCACATATACATATACGTGAAATATTTACAAATATTGTGTGTCATTAAGATATTTGTATCAATGCGCTTTTAGCATTTTTTTCAATAAGCGATATAGATTTTTAGGCCTCTTAACCTATTCCCAAACCTAAACCTACCCATTTTACAGCGAATATAAAAAGAAAAAAAAGTCATTGACTAAAATATGCACGGAAATTACTGTTTTAGTAACAGTATACCGTTAAATATTATTTATTATGTAATATATTATTTTATATATATAACTTTTGAGTTTGTAATGACGTTTTGACATTTAAGGTCGCTAAATAAATGATAATGAGATGAAAATACTGAATAAAGACTTGAGTTTGTGACTGTTCCTTGCAGTTATATTGATTCTGAAGATTTGGATTACAGCACACAAATAAAATTGATTCCTTTTGTAATTATGTTGCATTTCTATTGCCAGTCACAGCACGTCGGAGAAAACGCCTTTTGTGTCCTATGGCAAACAAAGCAGATATTACAGGATAAGTAATGGTTAAATGATTGCAGAAATGTTTTAATTCATTTTAATTAATTTCATTTTTTATTTTAAGGTTTTAAAGTGTAGTCTTGTTTAACATTATGTATTCTTCAAATTGAGTTGGCAGCAGAGCTCACACAGAACAGATGCATATACAGATGAAGATACATTTCCATATTAAGTAAATGAGTAAAAAAGTTAATAATGCAATTAAAAACATAACGCCATTGATATGACAGCTAAAAACAATAATTATGAAATTAATGTCGTGATTTCAATATTCAAAAAGATTCATTTGTCTATAAAGTTGTTCACACGTAAATAATTTCCGTTTTAGGTGTCGTCAGTACGTCAGTATTGTAAATTTAAATGCTGTAAATATGGCAGTATTGTACGTTTTAGTGTCTGTAAAAGCGTAAGTAAATGTATGTTTTGTAGAACCACATTTTATGTAAAACACTTACGAATGATCATGAGATCATGTTGTTATAAAATTATTACAGTTGCAGATACTACATTAAGCTTTTTAACCAGATGGGCAGTTGTCAGGTTAGAACCCGAAAGGCCAGTTTCTCACTGACAGAGCTCCAGAGCTCTTTGGCTGCCCAGACATCAACAGCCACTTCAACACTTCACAGGTTTGGCCTCTTTTCGAGAGTGGTTAGAGGCAAGCCACTTCTGAGCGAGGCCACAATTACAACATCATGCCTCGAGTTTGCCAGAAGGAAAACCTGCAATCTGCAGTCAGATTATTTTGTAGTTCAAGTCCAAAGCTTAGCTCTTGGGCCCGCAAGCTGGTGTTAGGTTTTGACAGAAACAAATTTGAGCCTAACACCAAGGATGGATGGTGGGAATTCAGTGGTTAAAGTTACAGTTGAGTAAAGTAAACTTTACCCCAGATTGCTCCAGGGGTTTTCCATGAAAAAATGTATTGGATATTTATTTCATTTTGTTTATTTTTTTAAAGTATCTCTCAAATAACTGATAACTAACACTGGACTGGGGAGTTCTGTGACATAGTAGGTAAAGTTCAGGGTTAGTAACCACAATGTTGCATATGTGTAAATGCATACAAATGACTTATTTAATTCAGAGATTTAATTTTTTTTTTGTGTGTGTTTTGTGTTTTAAATAAAATAAAGATTACTGGGGTATACTTTTTATAAGAAAAAAAAAATATTTCAGTCTGCCTACTTCAAAATTGAATGTTTAATTCAATGCTAATTTAATTTAACTTGCCATCTATCTACATATAATTCTGCATATTTCAGGTTGTATTTTTGAATAAATTGATTTTTTTTTCCCTTTTAATTAAAATGTAGTAAATACATGTATTTAAAATACGATTTAAAGTCCCATCCCATTTATTTATTTATTTATTTAATTAATTTATTTTTGTTATATGAATATCCTGTTTTATCTGAGAATGTTGCATTATACATGTCTGCAAACTGAAATTCAGTTTTGCTTTGTTTTGTTTTTTCCTTCACATAAGCTTGAGGTTTCTTCACAGAAATCTCAAAACATTAAAATCCTTTATTTCTCACCCAGACTATGAGAGTTTGAGGATTGGAGGTTTGGCATTTGCTGTGGTGCTGTTTGCCCTGGGAGTGCTCCTTATTCTCAGTAAGAAACATTGTTTTATTTAATATTTTTCACTCATCATCTTCATTCAGAAGTAAAATCACTCACATATTGCTGTAAAACAAAAGAGATCAGAGCACAATAGCCAAACTAAGCTGCCTTACAATAGATAACATCAGTGCTTTTATTCAGCTGAGCATGAGATGAAGTTTTATTATGAAGTAGAGATGCATGAATATGTGTCACTCAGTGGCAGAGCTATAAATGAAGACAAGTTTGCTATCAACATGTCATGTGGTTTACAAGAATAACATATGTAAGGTATTATTATGCCTTATTATACCAGTCATTATCACAAAATAAAACCCAACAGGTCATTTGTATTGTTTGACATTCATCCGTTTGATAGTTTTGCTTGTGTTCACCCTGCAGGCCGCAGATGCCGCTGCAGTATCAACCAGAAGCCCAGGTTAGTCCTGTACAACCTTTCTGATTCTCTCTCATGTGTTGCATGGGTTTATAGCTATTTTCTTTATACTATATATTTTCTCAGGGCTCCAGGAGATGAGGAAGCTCAAGCAGAGAACCTCATGGTCTCCAAGGGTGAGATTTAGTATTACCTCTTATAATACAGGTGCATCTCAATAAATTAGAATGTCGTGGAAAAGTTCATTTATTTCAGTAATTCAACTCAAATTGTGAAACTTGTGTATTAAATAAATTCAGTGCACACAGACTGAAGTAGTTTAGGTCTTTGGCTATTTTAATTGTGATGATTTTGGCTAACATTTAACAAAAACCCAACAAATTAGAATATGGTGACATGCCAATCAGCTAATCAACTCAAAACACCTGCAAAGGTTTCCTGAGCCTGGTCTCTCCTGGTCTCTCAAAAGTCCTCTTTTCAGATGAGAGCAAGTTTTGCATTCCTATAGTCTGGAGGAAGGGTGGAGAAGCTCATAGCCCAAAATGCTTGAAGTCCAGTGTTAAGTTTCCACAGTCTGTGATGATTTGGGGTGCAATGTCATCTTCTGATGTTGGTCCACTGTGTTTTTTGAAAACCAAAGTCACTGCACCCGTTTACCAAGAAATTTTAGAGCATTTCATGCTTGCTTCTGCTGACCAGCTTTTTAAAGATGCTGATTTCATTTTCCAGCAGGATTTGGCACCTGCCCACACTGCCAAAAGCACCAAAAGTTGGTTAAAAGACCATGGTGTTGGTGTGCTTGACTGGCCAGCAAACTCACCAGACCTGAACCCCATAGAGAATCTATGAGAAACAAGAGACCAAAAAAAATGCAGATGAGCTGAAGGCCACTGTCAAAGAAACCTGGGCTTCCATACCACCTCAGCAGTGCCACAGACAGATCACCTCCATGCCACGCTGAATTGAGGCAGTAATTAAAGCAAAAGGAGCCCCTACCAAATATTAAGTACATATACAGTAAATGAACATACTTTCCAGAAGGCCTTATGAAGTCTTATGAAATATTCTAATTTGTTGAGATTGGTGGGTTTTTGTTAATGTGAGCCAAAATCATCACAATTAAAAGAACCAAAGACTTAAACTGCTTCAATCAGAGTTGAAATTTGAGTTGAATTACTGAAATAAATGAACTTTTCCATGACATTCTAATTTATTTAGATGCACCTGTACACATTGGTCATCTTTAAACATTTTTAACTGCTGTTCTTTTATTATTCTTTCTCATAAAGCCAAGGAGACTCCTAAAGCAGAGAACTGAAACAGTCCAGGTACAACATTTCCTTACAGAAGCAGAAATGACCAAGTGCAGAATGCTTGCTGTATTATGTAATATCGGTTTTATTTCTTCTCAGTGTTGCTGAGCACATAGCCGTGGCTGAATGACTTCACTGATGCTGCGGATGCTGATGATGATGAAGCTGATTCCAGACCATGGCTATGAGAGGAAAGAGAGGTGACAGAGAGTTGTTGGGGGAGGAGACTATGACTCGGATTTGTAATGGGCCAGTGTCTTGTACGTAGACCTCTAGTCCTGTCACGTGAACAGTAACTGTATCCGTCTTTCCGTCCGTACCCTTTTGCGACAGTCCGTCTTAAGTGAGTTGTTTTAGCAAAACTAGCCACTTTCTGCAGATCATTCTTAACGTTTTTGGCTCCTCCCCAACTAAACTTGTGTGTGTGTGTGTGTTGTTTAAAGGAACAGTTCATCCAAAAATGAATTATCACAGTTATTTTTTTATGTTAAACACAAAGAGAGAGAATATTAAAGATTCTTTATGTAGCCCTTATCATATAATGACAAAACTTTAAAAAAGGTCATTTTTGGATGGACTGTCCCTTTAAATAAAAAAAAAAAAAAACTGTAACTCTTATTGTTGGTGAGACCACTTGTTATTGTCATTTGTGTCGCACCTGCTGTTTTTTCTCTTGTAGATTGTATAGATTATATGCACACATATTTAAAGTATTTAATATAAGTATTCATATGTGATGCAGAATATATATTTGAATACACAGTGTATGCATGTGTGCGTGCGTATGGATAGATCCTGTAGAGCTTGTGTGAATGCGTGTGTGGATGTACGTATGCCCACATTCAGGGCAGTTCCTCCCGACAATCTTTCGATCATTGTACCCAGACCAAGCACAAAAACAGCACAGTACCACTACTGTACCACAGGGGGCGCTATACCACTGTCCTCTGATCAGCTGCAACACTGCCGGGCTCAAAGCCCCCATTCGGACCCACAGTCTAAACGTCTGCGGCCTGAGAACGAGACCGCAGGAGCAGTTCACTTCACCATAGTGCCGCAAACCTGTGTCCTTTACCTTTACTATCACACGTCTTCTGTAGTGTATTCACTTTCTTAAAGGAATAGTTCACCCAGAAATGTTAACATTATGTCATTATCTTCTCACCTTCATGCCGTTATAACTCAATAAACAAGATGAATGTAATTGTTCCGTGGAGCACAAAAGAAGATAATTTCCTGAATGTCAAAGCAGCTGTTTGCCATACATAAAGGTAAAGTGCAAATTATATTAACGCATTTTTGCAACACATGTGCACAAGAAAGTTTCATACCTGTCTAGTTTCTGCACTATTATTATTTAGTTGCGACCCACAAAAATGTCAGTTGTTGTCTATGAGAGAAGTTTGTTTGTTGACTGTGAAACAACAGGCCAGGGCAGTGTTGCCACCTTGTGGACGAACCAAACTGTGCAAAATATGCGGCTAGAAAAACATGTAAAAACAAAGTATACTTTGGCCTTACACCATGTCCAAACTACACGCGACATGACAAGATTCCAGCGACAAGCAATTGGGTCGTCTACACCAGAGGCGATGTGACAGAATTACTGAAATATCACAGCCATTCAGAAACGCAGAAGTGCACTGCATTCTCAATGAAATGGACAAGTTTAATTATGTAATTTATAAGTATTAACTCTTTTATAGCATTATTAAAACTACATACTCAGTGACTGATACCGTTTTTGTCATGGAAAACGCTTGTTGGTTTGTATTGAGTTCGCAGTTTTAACATGTATTTATTTTAAAGATTTGAGGTGAATTATTGATTTCAGTATAGCTTAAAATGTCCAGCCTGATCTCATTGCAATACGTGCACATTTTACGAGGTGGCTGATTCGTATGAATCCGTACGACCTCACTCGTACAAATTTATACGATTTTAGTAAAAAAAAACGTACGGATTTTACGAGTGGCACGTACTTATGAATTTGTACGAATTGCCTACACTCAACCCCGCCCCTAAACATAACTGTCACTGAAATTGTACAAATTCATACGAGTGAGGTAATACGAACTGGCCACCTTGTAAAATATGTACGAATTGGTTGTGAGATAACTTTAAAATATGATATCCAAACTCACATTAGACACTTTTAACATCGAATAAAGTAAATAATCAGTACCTGAGATTATAATTGTCATAGTTTGTATGAAGACATTTCTAAAATAGAATTTCTGCGTGTCACCGTCACCGATAAAAAAAACTCTGTTTAACATGGAAAATATACCTTTTATTGCGTGTCGCAGTGTCGCATTGCGTCGTGTGTAGTTCGACACGGTGTTACATAGGAACTGGGACTAACTGGGACTATAATTATTTTATATGGCTTATTTTCCACATATGATGATATGTATGTAAGGAACAGACTGGAATTTAAATCATTATTTCCTGAAAACCTCCAACATAGTTCTCAAACATCATTCGGCGCTCTTCTACGTTAGTATGCGCATTTTGCATGATCAACTCTGCGCCATATTTTAACGTAAACCAGCGTAAATAAGATGCATGGGAAGGTTTTCGGCAAGCGATTTAAATTTCGATCTGACATTCCAGAGCTATGGTAAACTTCAGATTTTATGGCTTTCATGGAGTAAAAAATGACAGAATATTATTTTTTTTTGGGTGAACTACCTCTTTAATATCACTCGTATTTACAAACACTGTTCAATGGGACCAAAATGTCGGCCTCTAAAGAGACCAACGTTTGCATTTGTATGCGTCTACGTACGTATGTGAGTGTGTGTGTGTGTGTGTGTGTGTGTTGTTCCACACATCACTTGCTGTGATAAACCTATGAGAGCTGTAGAAATGTAGGTCAGTTTATATAAAGAAAGAAGCGTTTCACAGAATATTAATCATATGTATTCAAGAACACAGTCTAACGCTACAGATGCTTCGCTATTAGAGAGGAATTTAATACATATTCGTCTCATATCTGTGCAGCTGCTGTGTATGGCCGCTCTTCGTGCTTCGAAATAAATAAAGTCTTTGTCTGACACAGGCATCGGTGTGTGGATTCGTTTTTATGTGTGTGTGTGTGTGTATTTTTTTGAGGTATCTTAATAGAGATACTAAGCCTCAGTCAATCTCTTCTCGTCTTCTCTTTCCTTTAAAAAGGTCATGCATCACCCGACAGAAGAAAAAAAAACGGCTCTCTTCAATACGTCAGGTAAAATTTTATTTAAGACCCTCCAGACTTAGTTATCCATCAGAATGATCGATTTGACACCACTGTAGCGCTTTGTCCCGCGTTGTTGACTAAAAAATGGTTTGAAGTCAACACCGACGTCTGAAAGCTCTCTGAGGTCCGTCGCGTATACTTCAAAGTCGAGACAGAAAATGGCCACGATCACTCCCGGCGTTTTATACTGTGATGTACTGTGACTTCCCTTGGGCAATGATTCCAAAGGTTGGGCTCAGCGGTATTTTATCATAGTTTGAAGGCCAGTCTTTATGGGCTAATAAATGTGTTTCAAAGAATGTTGGGGTGGTGAGATTTACGAATACTCTGGGAGGCAGGGAGGGGTAGAGGGATGAAATACACCTGGACTAAAACACACTCTCACTTTAGCCAAGACGTCTGGAGGAAGAGGAGTTTTCCACAGTACAGGTGAGCTGAGATGGGAACTGTTATGGATTTTTGACCCAACAAACATGAGACGTCCACCCGACGTGCAGATCATGTCTATATTCCGACAAAGACGTTGAAATGACGTCGTTTGGACGTCGTTTGCTCAGTGGGGAAGAACACCAGCATTTCTAAAATGGTCAGATTTGACAAGAACAAGTTTTTATTGATTTACTGTTCATGACAAATGAGGTTTGGGACATTTGGGGCATGTTAGGTTGCATGTTCACGCTCATGTTCTGTAGACATTTACTTTGTAGGGGTCATAGAGACTTCTACATAGTTTAAAAATGACCTTGTTATAGTCCTCTTTAATTATTTTCAAATGTTTTACAAAATTTAGTCAAATGATATTTGTATGAATCTTCAACTCTCTGCTTGTTATTAGTATTATTTTGCTTATTTTTCTGGCTGCTTGACATTTACAAAAAATAACCATGGTTTTATTATAGTAAAAGTGTAGTAACAGTAGTAATTGGCGTATTACAATTTGTATAACCTCAATTTTACTACAAATACCAAGGTTAAACTACAGTTAGTGTAGCAAAACCATAGTTAATTTATGGTTATTATGGTTTAACTACAATAACCATGTTTTTGTTGTTGTTGTTTGTTTTGTTTTGTTTGTAGTAAAACCATGGTTATTTTTCGTAAGGGGAAATCTAGGATGATTATTAAATCTGGGGTCAAAATACATGTTGAAAACTACAATAATAATAAAAAAAAAAAAAAATCAAACGGATAAGCAGATAATTGTAATTTTGAGGCTGGGTAAAAAAAAAATAAATAAATAAAAAATACATTTAAATAGCATTTTTTTAAAAAACTATTTATTTATTTCAAATTTAATAAATCACATAGGACAGTAGGTTAGTATGAATTTTCTCAGTAAAATAAATAAATAAATAAATAAATAAATAATATTAATAATAATAATTTGGGGGTCCGTGTAATATATGCGATAAACAAATACAATAACTATCTGTAATAATTTTTGGGTCAACAATATTTTCAAAAATACAATAAACTAAATTTTAATGGACACTTAGTAGCAGTTAGCATAATCTTAGTATGTGGAAATTATTTTGGGGTCAACTTTGCTACAGGAACATTGATAATAATAATAATAATAATAATAATAAATGCATTGCAAATAGACAAATAGTAGCAGTTAGCATGATCTTATTCTAAAAACTGGACGCATTTATTGCAGTTTATTAACAGTGGGGTCTGTGTAATCCATGCAATACAAAAATACTATAAAAATAATATTAATTATTAATTTTGCTGTCAAGTTGATACAGGATACATACAATTTTTCAAAGTTTGCTTTTATGTTGTATACCAGAGACTCTTACTTGTCAAGTTAACATTCTGAATAGCACTTTACAGTGTTCATGTTACAAAGTTTTAAATGCTACTAGTCAATAAGTATGTGTAATTGTGGGTGGTGTTGTGCAGTGGTTAAAGGTTAGATCCAGAAAGGTTGCTAGTCTGAACAAGGAATGAACAGTAAGCCAAAACCACTGTGCCCTAGAGCAAAGCAACAGGGAAAAAAAAGTTAATATCATAGACCTGAAGTGTTTGTTTGCCTGACAAGATCTGCATGTAAAATTGAAAAGCAAACTGCCCTGACTGAGACTTTATGAGTCATTTTCTCTTCAAAGCAGCATGAGTTAATCATTACTCCTGCGATATGGATTGGGAATTGAATCAATATAAGCACTGTACTTAATAAAACCTGGAGGAGCTGAAATGAGAGAAATGTCTCAGGGACTGCATAAAGACCTTTTCTGAAGAACCATTTTCTGGATGTGTGCTGTTCTTGTTGAGTTGAGAGTTGAGCTGTATAAATGCATTGAAGAAAATCCAAGAAATATCAGATTGCTTTATAGCAGCAACAAATTCATATGTACAGATATCCACTGTAATTGCAACAGTGATATATTCACAACAATGAATTCCATTCACTTACCTGACCTCTTGAAAATCCACAAAACGTGCAGTACATACAGTTTCTTCAAGCACCAAAAAAGTATTATTGAATTTTAATGTTTCATTATGATTTAGATTACCAGTTTTGCCATCCGCACCGCGACCCACAGAGAGCAGCCATGCCAAACGGAGCAGGTGAGTCTCATTTTTAAGAGTTTGTTTGCACTGGTGAACTTGTATTCAGCTCTCTCCTTCACAATGTTAATGAGAGCTGGAGAGAGAATGTGTCTATAAAAGTCAGTCCTTCACTGTAAGATTGCGCTGTGCTATAAAAATAAGACCAAACACTTTAAAACAAGCACAGCATTATGGGTTTATGGTATGTTATTGCACTAGTTTTGCATTAAAATTCTATGAAGGCTGGTTTTATGAATAGGGGCGTTTCTGTGATTTTATATGGGTGTATTGTGTATTCTACAACTGATGTAATGTGTTTAATGGCATTCTGCCTCAGAAATATAAATACTTTTCATATATATATGTATATGTGTGTATATATATATATAGTGTGAGACAAGAATAAATAAATCGTATGTAAAAGACAATAAAAATAGCAGGAATAAATGATGAATGCATGCACTTTTTTAGAAGTGAAACCCCACTTCATTTGCAGGCCTGTGTTTGCATGTTATGGTGGGTGTTGCGGTTCAGCCTGTTGTGTTGGACTGTGAAACTCAAAATGACAGTTATGCCACATGTTTTCCCTGCAGACCCTGATTTCCTCTTCTAACTCTGTTACTGTCATCACCTCTGGGCAGAAGTAGGGCATGTTTCGACCATCAAGCAAATACAGAACTAAACCCTTTTGGGAAAATCACATACATAATATATGAAAACTCACAATCATGATAGCACATGAAAAAAAGCACAGACAATCCATCAGGGCTGAACAGTGATTCCCAACCAGGGGTTCATATGACCTTGGGCCTAGTTAGTCATGTACTTAGAAAGATTTCAATTACAGCGCATCTGGAAAGTATTCACAGCACTTCACTTTTTCCATATTTTGTTATGTTACAGCCATATTCTAAAAAAAAAAACCCTCCAAATTCTACAGACAATACACCATAATGACAACATAAAAGAAGTTTGTTTTAAATATTTGCTACTTTATTAGAAATAAAAAATGAAAAATTCACATGTACATAAGTGTTCACAGCCTTTGCTCAGTACTTTGTTGAAGCACCTTTGGCACCAATTACAGCCTCAAGTCTTTTTGAGTATGATGCTACAAACTTTGCCTACCTGGTTTCATGACAAAAATGTACCTGGGGGCACTTTTTCGCAAGACACAAAATACGTACCAGTAAGTACATATCACTGCAGTTTCCAAAAGAAATGAACTCTAGAGGCAGTAAAACTCTGACACCTTTTATACCTTTTCACACAAAATATGATTTACAGAGTTTCATTAAGTGTAATTTTCACACAATTCCTTAATACATAATACAATATTCTTTATGTATTATGAAAACAATTTGAATATGCTGGGAGATTTGAAAACTGATGCTTTTGAATGTTAATATTTTTATAATCGGTATGTTTGTTCAGTAACTCACACAGTATGGGGATGTACTTGAGAGGAAATCCAGTTTGAATCCCGTGTAACTACGGTTGGACAAAACAGTTCAAATCTGCACGAAAAGAAAGTTCAAATGGCACACTTGTGTCAACAAATGCTTTTTTTTTTTTATTTTTTTTTTATCAGTTTTGCATTTGTTAACGCTATCGGGTAGGTTTTGGGTTGGGGTTGGTGTAGTAGGGCATATTTTCAACGATAGAGCATTAACTTTTAGCGACAGTCCCCGGATATTTAAACTCTGAAGCAACGTGATAAAAACACCGCAATACGTACCTATATCAACGTAATAAAAATATGCCAAAGTTCACATATTGAACCAGTGTTTTAGCGCCACTCCCTGGACATTTTTTTTTGAAACTATTGCTTAGAATTGAGGTTCATCACGCTAGAAAATTTTGTTTCTCAAAGGGTCCTTTAGGTGCTTTTGTAAAATTCTGAGTATGTTTTCATGTGTCTTCACTGATGAGAGGTTAATTGAGTTATTTTTTTGTTTTTCTAAGACATGCATTGTTAACTGTGGGACCTAATATAGACAGGTGTGTGCCTTTCCAAATCATGTCCAGTCAACTGAATTAACCACAGGCGGACTCCAATCAAGCTGTAGGAACATCTAAAAGATGATCAGTGGAAACAGGATGCACCTGAGTTCTATTTTTCCAAAGGCTGTGAATACTTATGTACATGTGATTTTTTTTTTTTTTTTTAATAAATTTGCAAAGATTTCAAACACTTCTTTCACGTTGTCATTATAAGGTATTGTAGAATCTAAAGGAAAATAATGAATTTAATCCATATTGGAATAAGTCTGTAACATAAAATGTGGAAACAGTGAAGCGCTGTGAATACTTTCCGGATGCACTGTAAACTTTATTATATTAAACAGAAAAATGTATTGCATAATCCTCCAAAATGTAAATATATCTGGTTCAGGACACAAATGGAATGCAGTTTGAGTGCACTGTGCACCACAAAACGTGAATAATGGAGCAACTGCTGTGCGCTATTTGTTTATATATGGTCCTCAAGCAAATGAACATTGTTTTCCTTTGCGTTATTCATGCGCAGACAATAACAATGTCAAAACAATCACACGAGTCCACGAAAATGACTTAAATCATCGTATTATGCATGCTAGTCTAGTAAATCTCGACGTCACATCGTAATGTGCAAACACGTAATATACACAAATTCAGGTTTTGTGGTTTACACAGAGGCTACATGTACATTTGAAAACGACATTTTCGTTTCAAAAGATCTCTGCTAGCGCTTTCAAGCATTTTCCAAAAGTTTCTTGTCCACACAAAAACGTCAGAAAATGTTACATTTGCCTTACTGCACATGTGTGAAATCTCATGAAAACCTCACTGAGCAGCGCTGTCTCATGACCAATTCGGGCATAATTTAATTTGTACAAATTCGTACGACTCGTATGATTTTATACATTTTCTGTGATGGGTGGTCATTGGTATGAATTTCTGCGAATTTGCCACGTCGTAAAATACATATTATTTTTCACAAAACATTTGTACACATTTTGTACAAACTCGTACGAGGCAGGTTGCACGACACATACGAATTAGCCATCTCTTAAAATATGTATGAATTGCCGTGAGATCGGGTTGCACTGAGATGATACAGACGTAACAGACATACGTTTTCACGCAATTCTTCTGATTTATTTACGAAAATATCCCACCATTCACTGGCGTCCAGGTTGCACTTATTATTATTTGTTTGATCTAAAACGCAACTGCTCTCATGTTTTGCCACAAGACAACAACTGTAAGTAAATTTTCTGCTTTGCAGGACTGTAATTTGAAGAGTGTACGGCTTTATTCTGCTGCTGTCTTCACTGGTTTCAAAGTTCAAAAGCTAAATCAAATGCTATGCTAAATCGGATCTGACCAGTCAAATTGAAACAGATTTCCATGAATGTGATTTTGATAGGATTCCAACCCACACATGAATGTAGCTTGAAACAGATTTGCAAAAAAATCAGATTTCATGTAGTTCGTTGCCGTTCAGATCTAAATATGATAGGATTTCAATCAGATTTTAACTTACAGTCTTAACAGTGCTTAATTAGTAACCTGATTTTATTGCATGTTATAATTTGGCGTGTGACAGAATAGCTAAATGTCTAGTCTAAACTTAACTGCTGCTGCTAATCGACATTGGAAATACTGTCGACTGGTCAAAATGTAGTAATTTTAATGTTACATTATTTTGAAAAGTGAATAACTGGAGTGGATAACAAATTAATTTCATTTCACCTCAGTCCTTACATGTATGTGTTTCCTTTATGTCCCCCTGGTAGAAGAGTGAGGTGTGGGAGCGTATTTACCAGTTCAAAGGGCGAAACATTATGAATGGAAAGGAGCTAACTTTCTTTAGAAAGATTTTGTTGACATTTTTTTTTTTTTTTTTCATGTTATCTCTGTATAATTCCTAATAAAATAGAGCAAGGGTGTTTTATTTACAGGGATAACCATGGTAGTCACTGTATTTCTGCTTGTCCATAAGCGCCACCTAATGGCAGAGAGTGAATTTGCGTTTTCATGGAGCATGTCTACTGTTCCCTCAGTGTTAAAAATTTTAGCGGTTTGATGAAAAATAAGAACAAGTCGAATAATAATGTATCTGGAATTGCGCACATCCCTATAGCACGGTGTAAAAACCATCAAAGTGGTGTGAAGTGACATTTTCTTCATTGATTTCCTTTATTTCAAAAAGCATTATGTCTTATTTCATTTGATTTTGTTCTATGTCTCTCTCTGTTTTCCAGCCCCTACACTAGACCCTGATGCTGACTTTGTCTATGGTAAGCATGAGCAAATTTCTCTTGAATAATTAATTTTTGTGTTAATGTGGGCAAGAATATCCTGATCACCTATTAAAATTTAAATATATTCTTACTCTGCGATATCTAGAATAAGACATTCCAATTTTTACAAGAGTCTTATAAAGACCAAGAGCTGTAACTATCCACCTTATT
This sequence comes from Labeo catla, assembly GCA_012976165.1. NCBI lineage: Eukaryota > Metazoa > Chordata > Actinopteri > Cypriniformes > Cyprinidae > Labeo > Labeo catla. The sequence continues at coordinate 62,775 of VONZ01000220.1, forward strand.
CTTCAATGCGGAAGTATGCCTATGGGTGAGAGTTCTGGTTCATTAGCCGCTATAGGGAAATAATGAGAAGAATAAAAATGTGCAGTAAATCTGTTTACAATTTGCAATATCAAGCAGCAAAACATGCTGTTTTGTACAGCTAAAAATAGCTGGACATGAATGAGTGAATCAAGAATCCAGATCCATAAAGTTTACAAATAGCCATGCCTGCTCTTATGGGAAAAATTTGGTGGATAAAGATTTAAAAATCATTCTAATTCATTGGAATAGTGAAGTCCACTTCTGACACAGAAAAGTGATATAACTGAAATCATTTTCAAAACGGTTTGCATGTTTCTGTAGTAATCAAAATTTTGCATCATGTTTCGTTAATCAGAATATCCTTATTCAGAAGTTGTTCTGCCTCTGCTTCACAGACTATGAGAATCTGCGCATTGGAGGCCTGATCTTTGCTGGGGTCATTGTGGTGCTATCTGTCTTCCTCCTGGCAGGTAAGTTTTTTGCCAGCGTGTCTGGGTGTGTATGTCTCGTATGAGTCATATCAAATCACTGGTGTAATGACTGTCTGGTCCTGTAGGTAACAGCATCAAACGGTGTGGCAAGCGGAAGGTGAGCACCCTTAACTTACTCATGTGTTTCTAGTGACATCTAGTGGACAGTGTATAGCACAAATATTGTAATTTAAAAAGAAAAAAAAGGAGTTGTCACTTTTTACTCCAGTGAATATGTTTACAAATAGGTTTACTTTTATTTGTTGGAATTTAAAAGCAAACAAAGAAAAAAAAACATTTTATTTTCTACACATTATTGTAAATGTAGTAGAAAAATAAATATTTGTATACTAAGTGCATGAATTTATGTTGTTCTGAACTGACAGCCTTTAAATGTCTCTATTTTGTGTATGTGTGTCAGGCGAAGCATGTGGATGAAGAAATTTAAGATGTCTCTAGTCTGCACTGGATGATTTGGAGATGTGAACAGCCTGTGAAACTGAAAAAGTCATATTATTATGTTTAACTTAACAGTTTAATTTTTTTTTTTTTTCTTTGTTAAACATTTCATGCAGACATTGAGTTGGGAAAAAAACAAAAAAAAAAACTGTTATTGTGTTGACAACCAATAAAGGATAGTTATATTTCAGATTTTGTTTTATTTCATTTTTTGAATGAATAAATGAATGAACTGTGCATACACACACATTTATATAAACACACATTATTTCTTTCATTATTGTACTTTATTAGTCATATTATTATGTTTAACTAAACTTTTTTTTTTTTAATTGTTAAACATTTCATTACAACATTGATTTGAAAAAAAAAAAAAAAACTTTAAATATGGTGTTGAAGAACAGTAAAGGACGGTCATACTTCATCAGATGTTTAATTTTATTTCATTTTTGAATGAATGAATGAACTACACACACACACACACACACACATATAAACATGCAACATTTCTTCATGTACTTCATTGGTCGTGTTATGTTTAACTTAACTGTGTGTGATTTAATTTTTAAACATTTCATTACAATTTTTTGGAAAAACTGTTTAAGTATGGTGTTGAAGAACAATAAAGTATAGTTATATTTCAGATTTCTTTTTATTTCATTTTTTAAATGAATGAATGAATGAACTGTGTGCGTATGCACACACATTTATATAAACATAATTTCTTTGTGTACTTTATTAGTCATATTATGATGTTTAACTTTTTTTTAATTGTTAAACATTTCATTACAACATTGGCTTAGAAAAAAAAAAAAAACTTTAAACATGGTGTTGAAGAACAGTAAAGCACGGTTATACTTCATCAGATGTTTAATTTTATTTCATTTTTTGAATGAATGAATGAATGAATGAGTGAATGAACCACACACACACACACACACACACACACACTATATATATATATATATATATATATATATATATATATATATATATATATATATATATATATATATATACACTACCGTTCAAAAGTTTGGGGTCAGTAAGACTTGTAATAGTCTTTAAAGAAGTCTCTTATGCTCATCAAGGCTGCATTTATTTGATTAAAAATATAGAAAAACAGTAATATTGCAAAATGTTTTTACAATATAAAATAATGTTTTTTATTTTAACATACTTTAAAATAGAATTTATTCCTGTGATGAAAAGCTGAATTTTTATCAGCTGTTACTCCAGTCTTAAGTGTCACATGATCCTTCAGAAATCATTCTAATATGCGGATTTATTATTAGAATGATCAATGTTGGATAATATCAACAGTTGTGCTGCCAAATATTTTTTGGAACCTGTGATTTTTTTTTTTCAGGATTCTTTCATGAATAACAAGTTTAAAAAGTACAGTGTTTATTCAAAATATAAATATTTTATAACAATGTAAATGATTTATTATTAACTTTTAATTATTAACTTAATACATCATTGGTGAATAAAAGTATTAATTTCTTAAATAAAAATATATAAAAGTACTGACCCCAAACTTTTGAACGGTAGTGTATATATATATATATATATATATATATATATATATATATATTGTGTGTGTGATTTAATTTGTATACATTTCATTACAATTATTTAGAAAAAAACTGTTTAAGTATGGTGTTGAAGAACAATAAAGGATAGTTTTATGTCATCAGATATTTCATTTTATTTCATTTTTTGAATGAATGAATGAGTTAATTAATTAATTAATTAATTAACTACACACACACACACACGCAACATTTCTTCATGTACTTAATTAGTCCTATTATTATGCTTTTATGATTTAATTGTTCAAATTTCATTACAACACTGTAAGTGTTGAAGTGTATGGTGTTGAAGACCAATAAAGATTAAAGATAATTTCATGAAATATTTTATTTTAGTTCATTTAAAAAAAAACAAAAAAAAAACAAAGCTTCTTTACCATACAATCTTCTGATAGTATCAAATATTAAACACTAGAGGGCAGCAAATCTCAGCTTTTAGGATATAACCTTCAACTAAAATTCAGTCGTTTCTTGCACATATTGCACATTTCTGTATGTCCAAAGACACACAGTGATACTAAATTAATTAGTATTAAATTGCTTCTCAGGTCTGAATGTCCTTGTTTTGTCTTTCATAAAAGCATAAATACATACAACTGTATTTAAAATAATAGCAGTAAAATAAATTAACTTACAGTATTTATTGTAACTAATATGGCTGTTTGTCTAACTCTTACTATACATGGATTGCTATATCCAAGCATTTCAGTGCTTCATCTTCTTTAAAACCTTCTGCAACTGGTACATTTCCACTTAAATTATAATGTTTTGCTTCAGTGGAGTTCCAGGAAACATCCTGAGGTTTGTTTAACCTAAGCAAACCCAGATTTATGCAGATCTGTGTGTATTCACTAATCCTGAACGATCCTTTCTCCAGATTAAAACCTGCTTTCTGTGCAAAGATCACAGATAAATTCACCAGCTGAACTGACTGACTAAATTCTGCTTTGCTCTGGTTCCTGTATACTCATCACATAGGGGAAAGAGAGGCATTTGAATGGTCATTTAATTAATGAAAGTATTAGAAAGCATCTGTAACTTATGTAGATATATGACTGCTTAACATATATATAAATGAACAGTAGCATTTTTTTCATGTAATTTTAATCTACATTTTGTTACATTTTAATGTAATATTTCTTTTCAATAATTTGATTATGGAAAAGTTATTATTTTAAAAAAAATTATATATATATATATATATATATATATATATATATATATATATGTCTGTAAAAATTGTATCCATCAGTTCAGTGTTACTCTGTGCATTTTTTTCTTTAGCATGTAAGTTCGTGGAAAAACCCTTACATCAATTTCCTTGAAAGCAAATGTTTGTTTCTCTAATGTAATACGCTATTTAATTCTTCAAAGAAATCCGCCAATTTCTTAACTGTCCTTAAGCCAGTATAATAGAATTCACTGTAATTGCTTGTAAAGTTCTCTAATAAATTCCCAAGCTAACATGTTCAGATTGTCTGAATCATAATTCTCTTTCACAGAACTCTCATTTTCAGAAGTCTGTTTTTCTTTATAGATTTGTTGGTTGTTCCTTTGTTCAGTGTGTAAACAATATCATGATGAATAATAATCAACAGTGTGACACAAGATTTAAAATCATATTTAACACCCACTGGTAAAGTTCCCTATACATAAGGTAGGTCAGCTTACAGTGGCTCATCTTACCCCAATGTCTTCTACATCACATATATCACGCTGTACATCAAAGTCTTGGTCATTGCCTCTACAGATGTAAAGAACTGCATGGATAGATGAACAGAAAGAAAGCAAGAGCTGGAGATGAGCCAGGGCTCACAAAGTTTGAGGTATTGTTCTGCAAGCTGACAAAGAGCATTAATCACTGCTCCAGGCCTGAGCTTAATTATGCTTGAATAAATAAGTCATTAAAGGCAGAGACAGGGCCTGTCAGCCGCTCTCGTGAGCCGAAGCGCTCAGCTAGCGACACCTTCATCTTTTTCTTTCACTTCCCCTTATTCATTCTCTCTTGCGTGTTTCTACTTATATTTCATTAACTCACAAGGAAACATATTGTCTGTCCCCATAAATGCCTGGGTTTCCTTCAGAAAATTGTGTATATAAATGTCCATAAAGTGTGTGTTTATCAAATGTAAATTCATGTCCCAGCTACACTTTCTTGGTTAAATAAACATTACGTAAACTACCAGAAAAATACATAAAAATCCTATTTTATATTTTTACATTAACAATGTAATAAATATATTTTAATTAAAAAAAAAAAAATATATATATATATATATATATATATATATATATATATATATTATTTCTTTTTTACATAACAAATTAAACAATTCATTTGTTAAATTATGTTCAGCTATTCTTTTAAATAGACAACTTTTAACTATTTTCGGATCATCAGTCCAATACTGGCCACAGACACTTTAAACTTCACTAAGCTTGATTACTTACTAAAAACTCTTACAGGTTATGTTTTCATCCCATTTTAAGCCTTATTTTGACGTACATCGTGGTTATATCTAAGTTTGTGAATCATTTACTTACTTATTAAATTAGTCTTCTCATTAACCCTTTCACACGTGAGTTTAAAATATTCTAGCTGAGCCCCCAGAGTGAGTTTTTTTAGGCGACCGTTATTTAGAACGTATAGCCTTATTGTTTCCATGGCGACGCGTCGTGTTTGTCACGTGATACAACGCAGCCACAATAGCGCTGTATGGCACATGTATCAGTTTTATATAGTTTTTCCCTTTTTATTAGTAATATTCACAAACGTACTCACTGTATTATGAAATATCTGATATTCCGATTCTGAAATATGTGCAAGTAAATGTATTTGGAGGTTTAAACACTGTTATAATGAGCGTGTTAGTTGATCTATGCCGAGTGATGGGCGCCGCCATGTTAGTTCGCGCTGAATCCAAGCTGTGGGATTTACAAAACGCAAATTCATCCTCTCCTCCCGAAAAACATTAAAGTGAGTCTGTGGTGATTTGGAGAAGAGCAGAGTAAACTTTATAGTTACCTGCACAATGTGTATATGACATCAATAAAACATGTCGTCAGATAACATTTGTAAGGATCATTATTGCCGCTTCCATAGACATCGGCGTGTATTTTGCAAACTATAAAGGCATCGTTTTACTAGGACTTATCTGTATGTAAATGTCTGGAACCTAAAATAAGCGTTATATGGTTGAAAACACGGAATAGTTGCGATAATATGGACAAGCGCTCAGCGCGTCCGATCTGGCTCAGCGCCAGCCAAAGCGCCAAAGCAGATTTGAATTCAGCGGTTTATCAAGTGACGCGCTGAACGTTCGAATCACACCGGTGTGATCGTACGCTCCAGGGACCAGCCAAGAATGATCACACCGGTGTGATCGTACGCGTGAAAGGGTTAATGCCATTTTATCGTTCGCAAACGTGGAACGCGCATGAATACAAGAGGCGGAAATTATCGCAAGAGCCAATCACAGCCGAACACGACCAGTCATTTCCAATCATATCGCGATGGAGATATTGACTCTTCTCACGTGACTTTCCACCATTCATTCTCCAATTACAAAACTCAATGGGCTCAGGGGAGGCGAGAGAGACATGGGCTGTATCCGAAATCGCCCCCTATACCCTTAAATAGGACACTATTTGAGGGGACAGCTATTTGTAGTGGTGTCCGAAACCATAGTGGACCTTTCTCAAGCGCACTCATTCAATCCCACACTGCACTGCAAAAAGCCGTTGAGTGTACAGCCGATGTACTGTTAGAGTCGTACGCCGAACGAATTCCCGCGTCTCGCCAGAAGATGGCGCCCGCAGCTGAATTATCCATCTATTCATTTTACAACGCTCGTCCACAGCGTACAAGTTTAATTCAACAGAGGTAAACTGATTATTACATTGTTTGACTAGGGTTTCCACATAATTTCCATGACAAAGTTTAAAAATAAATCCTTAATCTTACTACCGGAGCTTCCAGTTTGCTAGTTTCAAGTGATTATTAAACAGCAAACACAAAAAGTCCGAATTCACTCACTCGTTTTCATTCACTCCTTTAGGTGGACTATATTAGTAGACTAATGTAGGGAATAGTGAATGAGAGTATAGGGGACGACTCCCACTATAAATTTACTGCTTATGCAGGGTTGCCAAGTCTCACGCATTTGGCGTGAGACACACGCTTTCAGGCTCTGTCTCACACTCTCACTCTGCCCATGTAACTCTCACGCCAAATTGGCAACCCCGCTTGCGATATGAAACAAAGTCTTAGCTTTCAAGTTTCACTAAATGTAAACAATAAATGCCGTTTTGGCGCACTTAATGTGGGGTCAAATCGTAAAATGTAGAGCTTTAGTTAAAGCCAGAGCCACTGAAAATAGAGTTGCGACAAGCTTTGATGTCGCCGCCACGCGGTCACGTGGTTCATTTAAGTCTTCAAACAAACCAGTTGACAATACATTTGAGTTTAAGTAGAGGACAGCTTCACCATACAGGCAGCAATTTATTAAACATCACAGCATATTATGCATTGATTATTACGTGGATGACATATGCAGTATCATTTTTTTTTCTGGAGAGTGATGGGAAAGGCAACATCATTTTCATTTGCAATGCCTGATTTACCCACTAGGTACTTGTATCTAGATACATATACATGTATCTAGAATATTTGCAGGTCATACCTGCTTACTTATTTGCAAATTGTAAATTAAAAAGTTAATAACTTAGATCCTTTTTAAATGATACTCGCATAAGTACATACATGAATCCAAGCAAATACTGAATTTAACCCAAGTTTTAAATGGTGCTGAAACAGGCATTTAACACAACATTTTTATCCCCTTATATGTAGTATATACATATGAATCGATATTGATCGAAATTTCCAGAACTCCCCCCACCCCCAATATATATATATATATATATATTTATATATATATATATATATATATATACATATATAGGAATGATCTAAACAATGCCTCTGCACACACACACACACACTCCTGGAAGTACAGTCACTTCAGTAGAGCACAATATTAGGGCAGATACATCAGTTTTGTGCAACAGTATTATCCTTAGCAGGACCATAATTCTCCAGCCATAAATAATTTTAACTTTTACCAGCCATAAATACCACGTTTCCAAATAGTTGTATCTCAACCAAATATATTTAAATACTTTCATAGTACTATGAAAGTCATTGGCTACTCTCAACTTGGTTACCAACATTCTTCAAATTTTTGTGGTCAATAAAAATGAATTAATATGAGTACATAACAACAAAATTTAACTATCCCTTTAATACCTCCATTCAACATCAAAAAAAAAAAAAAATTTGCATATTGAAATAAGCTGAAACATGTATATCTAACCCTAAAAAGTGTTGCTGTGTTGACGTGACAAAATCTCATTGAGCTTGCAGAATAAAGTGTAAATAGTGGTCTGCTTACAGGTGTACTTAATGGTGAGAGGGTCACTACCTGTAGGTTCCCACACACAGAGAAGTGTTCAGGCCTGTAGGGTGTACATGAGTGCACTGGGTCTTGTTGCAGATGGTCAGCATTTTAACACCCCTGCTTAGAGCTTAAGGATATACTGGTTTAACTTGTCATGAAAATAAATCCCCTTGTTTGGCCTTGTTAATTTGGAGGGGGGCGACTGTAGCGTGGGAATTGAGATACAATCTAGACACCTAGGTCTGGATGGAAACTTGTACTGTGGATGGAAACAACATCGTACTACAAAAGGTAACTGATTGAAGACCACAAGACCTAATTAATATGAATGCCTAATGTGGTTATTCCAGATAGATAGATAGATAGATAGAAAGATATACTGCATGGTACGATCCTCCCACTAGATGTCAGTAAGTATTCTAATTCATTCAAATGCACTGCATATCGTTATCACACACTGATTCTCATATACACACCCAAGTCCAGGGGGGAAAAAAAGAAAGAAAATCATCCCTTTTTGACCTCATCAGCATAAAAAACCAAGAGAAAAAATTCATTTTGTGATAAAAATGCTTGTATTAATTTGATTTGCAAAGATATGAAAGATCATTCAGTAGGTCCACTGTGGTCAGAGAAGTCCATACAAGCAGTCATTCCTTTCAAATTATGAAGATTAATTGAGGTATAATCATCACATTTTCTGATGATGAATTCTTTAGGAATACATATTTTGATCATTTAAATATTAAGGCTAAATCTGGTGTATATTTTCTATTTGACTTTGGATTTTATTGATGACTCATACACAATATATATGTTCTTTAGAATTTATAATTACATAATTGCATATCTACAAATTCCCAGCTTCACCTTTTTCTGACTTTTCTTCTCTATTTCTCCATTTCCTGCAACACTGTTTCTGCTGTCCGTAATGGCGCGAGATTCTTGTAAGATAAACACATGCAAAAAGAGGAAGATCAGGAGATGAGAGATTTGCAAAGCGAAACAACCAACCCCCCATTTCTCTCTTTTCCTCTTTCTCTCTTTCTTTCCCCCTCTCTCTCATTATCCTCCCCTGCTCATTTGAATAAATTAACACCCCCCTGACGTCTCGCTTCACCACCTTCCTCTTCCCCCCAATTTCTCCCCCCTCAACAGGCTGCAGGGAAACAGAGAAATCCAGAAATATCCTCCTGTTTCCACACACGTTCATTCACTTACTCCCTCATGAACATAGACACAATCACACCCACCCTCTAATACGCCAAATTCATCCCAAAATCTCGGGTTTAACAGTCTCATCTCCGCTAATGCAAAACAAACCCCTCCTCAACCCGCAAAGCAAAAAAATAATAAATTACAAAATAAAAACATTTGGTCTTGGGAAAAACAGACTGGCACGCAGGCGCAGATGCGCAGGTCCCTCCCTCAGCTGACTGACTTGGTGCAGCTCACTGACTCATTTGACTAATGCTGGTGAGTGTAACATGGCGTACGATTCTGTATCAGGCTGGCTAATTAGCGCCAGTGTTGCTCCAGCGAAACTGGGCAAGCCGTTGCGCCGCCATGCTAAACCAAAGCAGCTCACCATCTGGGCCTCCTCAGCCGCCATTTTGGATCTGCATGGCACTAGTTTGCATAGAGCACTCTAAGAGGCGGCCCGTACTGCAGGGGGAACTGAAACGGGGAGCGTTAGTCACCATTACGGAAGACTAGCATTTAGTGCCCTCCCGTTACCTGCGTGTGGCTGAGGTGGGAGGCTGCCAACCCTTGCCCCCTCCTTTCCACTCTGCTACCACCCTCTACCCTCAGTGACCTTGCAGGCATTTGGTTAGGGAGGGGGCTCTCTGCATTAATACCAGATACATTAGCGTTAATATGATTCTACCATGTAGCTGTGGCCTGAGGGGGGACGCTGATTGTCTGCGTATTAGCATTACCGTTCTCATTAGCCCACCCGCTTCTGCCTTCTCCGCTCTCTCTCCTTCCTTTTCCTCATTGGCGTACTCTCTCTCTCGTTCTCTGCTTTTCTCCAGGCAACAGATGAGAGAGAGTGATGCAGATGATTTGTATTAGCAATGAATTCAACAGTAGCTGCCTGCCTGCAAGTCAGTGGTCACTTCCTCTCTGATGCACATTGTGTCGATGTATACACAGTATCTAGATTTCTTTCAGCCAGTGTGGCTTGTACTTTCTTTCTTGGTGTGTATATATTTCCATAAGTGTGTGGGAGGATAAGGGTAGCATTCCATCTTCTGTATTTCCACTTGTTACATAACTGAGTTGAGAGGAGAGGTAGAGAGAGGCCTCTGTAGGAAACAAAGAGTCAGGCTGATTTGCTCAACTGCCCTTTTTTCCGCTTATTCTTTTCCATATAAACCACTGCAGGAGATCTTGTATCTCAACCAGCAAACATCAGAGGTATCCAGGAGCTTAGGAGTTGGATAATTCCAATGTGTGTGACCAAGGTAAACCTCTCAGTAATGGTCAAGTCCAGAAAAGTAGTTAAGACTAGCTCATTCTAGTTCTAGTCCAAGACTACAGAACTACTCTGTCCTAACTTGGACTCAACCCTCAACTGCAAGGCTGGGCAACTTCGGTCCTGGAGTGCGACTGTTAAGAGTTTAGCTCCAACCCTAATAAAACACACCTGCTTGTAGCTTTCTAGTGATCTTGAAGTCGTGATTAGCTTGTTCAGGTATGTTTGATTAGGGTTGGAGCTAAACTCTTCAGGACAGTGGCTCTTCAGGACTGAAGTTCCCCAGCCCTGCTCTACTGGTCTCAATCTTGGATTTACATGAGCTGGTCTCGAGGGAGGCAGGGGTGTCCAAACTCGGTTCTGGAGGGCAACTATACTGCAGAGTCCGGCTTGTCACAACCCCATGCCTGGAAGTTTCCAATATGCCTAGTAAGACCTTGATTAGCTGGCTCACATGTGTTTAATTGGGGTTGGAGATCTGCAGGCCAGTGGCCCATGAAGGAGTACTGGACACCCCTGTCCTAAGTTATTTTTATTTTTTATATCTTTGTGCAACTCTAATCGACCCTTCTGGTCATTCATTTCAAACTGGATTGGATGCTCTTAAGCTTAACCCAACCCAAAGTTAGGGCGGTTATTATGTTGTGGCCACATAATTCTTAGAAAAGATTGTGCAAGAATTGTACCTTGTTAATGGGGCTTTACCCTCAAAGGTACACATTTATACCTTATCTAAGATAAAAAGGCACATATTATTACTTTAAGGTATACTTAAGGTACTAATGTGAACTCTCTGAAGGTGCTGCCCCAGTGTCAAGTAGTTTTTTTTTTTCTAATGGTTATAATGTTAGGGGCCAGCAAGGTTCCTCTATGGCAGGGGTGCCCAAACTCGGTCCTAGAGAGCTGGTGTCCTGCAAAGTTTGGATCCAACTTGCCTCAACACACCTGCTAGAAAGTTTCTAGTATACCTAGTAAAAACTTGATTAGCTGGTTCTGGTGTGACTAATTGGGGTTGGAGCTCAACTCTGCAGGACATCGGCCCTCCAGGACTGAGTTTGGGCACCCCTGCTCTATGGTATAGCACAGTCATTGGGTGAAATAAGTGAAAAAAGGGACTCAAAATAAATAAATAAATAAATAAATAATCCCAAGGCCTGGCATAGTTTTTGCGATGACATTGTCCAAAACCAGACTAGAAGGGTCACTGAACCCATTGATTAAAATAATAATAATAATAATAATAATAATAATAATAATAATATAATTAGACTTCAACTTTATCCCATTCAAAACCCAGGTTTCACTGGTTCGCAAAAATGTCCGTGTGAGATATGTGGTTTTGTCTGGAAATTGTCCATACTGAATTGTACTTTTCAACCAGATTAAACACTTGTCATGCAGTGAATTTTGTACTCTCCAAACACTACTTTGTACACTACAGTACACTACTTTGTAAATGTTCCATTTTTTTTTCTAGAAATGCAAAGGAATTTGAGGAATTTACAACTTAATTTTTAGTTTTAGTAAAACAGTTTTAGCAGATTAGTCATAATTTACATTTAATATATCCTTTCCTTGTCCATTCAGTCCCAAAATGAAAAGGTTCTGCTATGATATCACTATGATTATTCCATTTAAATAACCTGAAATAACTGGATGAAATGACATGAGATGAACTGGTCTGTTGCCGGCTGGCCAGGCATAGCCTGGGTCTGGGGCTGGGTAAGGATACATCGCTGTCATTATGTGTAGAATCACATGTCAGTGTGATGGATTTCAGTATTGGTTGATTCCCTGACACGGCTGCACATAGCCTGTAATCAATAGCAGTACAGCACGTTACAGTTCAATAATTACCCGAAGTGGATGTGGGAGTGCGAAGCCAGAGCGCTGGAGCGGAACCATCAAGCCAAACACTGTAACCATTGGTAGCAGACTATCACTCTACACATTGTTGTCATTTCTTAAGTTGCCCTGGGGGGTAGTGTGCCATACTGTAATTTTACACCCAAACATGTACTCTGGCATTGTTACTTATCTTTGTCAAAATAATCCATAGAAATCCATCACACTGCTTGCTTCCTTTTAAGATGACACATAGAAAAAATTTCCTTCTAATTTCCTTTTAAGATGACACATAGAAAAAATTTCCTTCTAATTTCCACATAGAAAAACTGTCAAATGCTATACTGATTTGTTTTATCTGAATTATAAAGGTTTAACAATGCTGTCTAATTACAATTCCCGCTGTTTAATGAAATCTGTTCATATAAATATTTCTTTTCGCAGACTTGGGTGGTGTAGAAAGACACTACAGTCACCAGACCGATAAAGCCGGGGTGGTCTGTGAGCGTTCTCCGCCACTCGAGACAATACACGATACGCCCCTTACATGTCATTCCTCTCATTTTGAGCGCGGAACAATGCCGGCGATTCAGACATTCCTCGGTGCGCCCTCTGAACCACGCGTTCGCCTTTATTCGCATACATTAACGCATAGAGAGACCGTGACAGGGTCTCGTGTATAGAGTCTCTAAGGACGCACGCGTGTCACTCAGTGAGCAGCGACATAAAGAACGGAGCGTTTTGCTCACAACATTTACACGAACTTTGAAATGACGCTCAGCCCTGCTGAAAAAAAAAGATAATCCGCGGGTCTTAAATGGTTTAAGTTGGTCTCCCAGTCTGGACTTTTCCGTCCTGATCTGTTGAAAAAGTGCCTGAAATCAGCAAACAGACAGTTTGTGAGAACAGATAAGGTTTAAACTGTTTTTCTCAGCAGCGTTGCATCAATACAAGATTTCTGGCGGTAAACGGTAAGCCATTGTCATCGCGAAAAGTGATCCACAGTGCGTAAAAAGCAGCCATTTAGTTCCCAGGTGCGCTGTGGTGACATTGCGTGCCACAGAATGCCCCGGCTGTCTCCAGCCACGTGGACCGCTCACAACAACAACAACAACAACATGTTAAGTCCTGTCCTCCCTGATTCACTCAACCCACCCCCACCAACAAAACTCCGTGCGCCGTCCTCGCCGCGTCTCTCTCTGGCCCCGCACCAGCACCTCTCCATCTCGCCGTACCATTAGACTACCGAAGGAGGGGCCGCTCGGATGACGGTCCCGCGGAGGGGAGGGTACGAGAGGCGGGACCAAAGTCTTCCCCGCTTCTCGGCGCTGGCGAGTCCGGGACTAGGGCTGGAGAGATCGCCGGGGAGCATCGTCACCACTCCTGCACGGAGCCTCGCCTGGCCGAATACTGCACAGTGCACACGTCGGGATTGCAAAACATTCCTGAGAAATATACCTGCTATTTATGGCATGTGGCTGGTAACTTTACTCCTGCTGTATTCTTTTCAAGAAGGTATGTAGTGAGTTTATTGTAAGCTGCTTTTTTACTTAAAATAATGTTGAAATAAAACTGCACTAGTTGCTGAATTAAATTAAGTGGAAATTTCTGTGCGCCAAATCGCACCGTTCCAAGTTTAATGAACGCGTATTCAACGTTATTTTATTGCGCGCTCGCATATCTGGATTTCAGGAAGTTTCTTTCTCTCCAAAACTAATGCAACTTTCTTCTAAAATGTTTTTAGTTGCTTAAAATGTGAAAAAAATGATTTCTCCGGTCGGTGATTAGCGACGAACAGGAGATTATGAGGCTATAGGATCTGCATGTTCCCGTGCGCAAAGATGGGGGAGATAGCATGATTTGTATGCAAGATATGAATATGCTGTTGAGTTATGAATATGTAGAACGGGATCAGATTTTGCATCGGTCGTGTGCATTTACCATACACTCTTGGCCTTCTGTAGTTTGTTTGTTGGGAAAACTAGAGTTGGTCAGTGAGGTGTGAATTTGTTTGCGCTTGGTGTACTTTTTTACTGGGCTCGAATAAGAATGTAAATTTCCTAGGATCTGAATATGTCTGTTCGTTGTTTATAGTAACATGCTGCTGTATGCCTTTAGGGAAAAGAATAATAGGTGTTTTGTAATGAAAGTGCATGTTTTTTTGTGGTAGAGGTTGCATATATCTGCATAGATCCTGTGAAAAACAGAATGGCATATGCAGCCTCATTTCCAATTAGCACTGGTGCAATTAGTGGTCCTCCATTTTCTATGCCAACAGATTCCTGGTTTGCCTGTGCTGATGGTGGGTTTGATAAGGCACATCTAAATTTGTATAAATGCTAAACGAAGATGTGATTTATTGTAATCCTAATTAAGGTTATTTATTTGCTCATTCTGTTTGTTTTACGCATTAATTTCTGTCATGATGTCTTCTCAACAATTTTGTTTTTGACACCTCACAGCATATATACCACTCCTTCCCTCACCCTCCAGCCTTGGAGATGTGCTTTCAGTTTTTGCCCATATTTTCCCCGTAAAAATTATCTTTCTGAAATATTTCTGGATAAAACCACTTTTTAAACGTGTGCACCTATTTTGGAGTGTTCTTTATCTGATATTGCTTTGTCAAGTATTGCTTTTTATTTACCCACAAACAGTTCAAATGTAAATGCTTTCCCTGTTTTTACAGTGCTTGATTTTTGATGCTTTAGAATTGAGACGGCATTTTGATTTTTTATATATGTACTTTAATTTACAATGTCATTTGTTCGGGGATGTAAGGTCAGAATTATTCTCTCTCTCTCTCTCTCTCTCTCCCTGTGTGTGTGTGGGTTTGTGAAAGAGAACTGTGGTGTGTATTAATGTGTGTTTGTGTATGTTTGTGTGTGTTCTTGTATGGGGGAGGAAGGGTGCAGTAGGGCGTAAAGTGCGTAAAAACGGGATACGGAGGTCGCAAACAAACTTATTTATTTTTTTGTCACGTTTTCTTTTTATTTTCTAGTAATCACAGTTTGTACTGTGTTTTCTGTAATTTTCACAATATATTTCTTATCATGTATCTTGAGATCTGATGACACGGTCGATAGGAGATGTAAAACGCACATCAATTATCATACATGCATATGCATTAGGACTGCGTATTTTTCCGAGAGGGCCGCGCCTCCATCTTTTCCACTTTCAAGGAATGTAGAAACATTTCCTCCTAAAAACCTTTTTTCCACCTCTTCCGAAATAATTGTATGTTGTCATAAGAACACATTTTAGTCGTTTTTGGTAAGGAATTTTCAGTCATTTTAAATGTATTATTATGCATTATCGTGACCCGGGCAAGTTGTAGCATATTACCCCCCTGCCTTCACACCTGAACCCCGGTCTGAGAAACCGGATCCAGGGTAAATTGCCGTCTCGAGGGTCAGCTTGTCTTTTTATGGAAATGCAACTAAATGAAATGAAAAAGGCACCGAGGGATGCTGCAGTATTGTTTGTGGAAATTTCCATTGTTATTTGCATGTGAGTTATAATTTGATTAAAAATAATAAATTTTATTATTATTATTATTAACAATAATAGCAATAATATAACTTTATTTAATAATTTAAATTAAACGTATTAATAATGCCATAGTTTATTAAAATACTTTTTAATTGTGTTGGAATATAAAATTTTACAAATTTATTCATGTTATATCCAGATGTTGTGTACACTTAGTGTGATAGATCTCAAATCTTAGAATATCAAACAAAATGTTTTGACAAATATTTGTTTAACTTTATTAATTTTATTTATGGCAGATTTGCTTCATAGGATTTTTAATAATGAATAAAGGGACTTTAGGCAGTGTGTGTTTGTGTTTGCGTGTGTGTATCTGTGTCTGTCCAATATTTATTTTCAGGATCAGCAGTCGTCAGGTCGTCAAATTTGTGTGGTGGCTGCGATATTATCCGGTCTGATCCGATTTTCTGAACATTTGCCTAAATTAAAATGTGATTGAAAGGAGCTTGCCACGTCCAACACGTCAAACCTTTAGACACATTATTATTATTATTATTATTATTAACTTACATGTTTTGTCTAACATCAGCCATAACAGAAACAGCTTAACGGTTTTTATTTTATTTTTTTTATTATTATTTTATTTTATTTTTATTTATTTTTTTAATTTTAAAATAATTTGCCTACTTTCTTGCGTTTTCACCTCCAAACTGCGCGCAATGTCAAACCTGCACCTCACATCAGGACACCTCCATCCCACCCGGTCCCCCCCTCATAGAAATATGCAAAATTGGTTTCTTTCTATCCCCCCCATCAAATCCCCTGTTCTTCCCAGCTGCGCAATTAGTAGGAGATCTGCCGCATCCCCCACTCCAAAAGTAAATCAGGTCATTGGCCATAAGGACTCCATTTATTTCTCTCTCTCTCTCTCTCTCCTCTCTCTTTCTCTCTCTGGATCTGTCTATCTCTCTGTTTCGTTGTACTCGTCATATACACCTGTTTCTCTCTTCTTCCAATGTAATTTGTCGGGAGACACACAGCCTTCATTATAATACGATACTTCCTCTATAAAAATAAAGAGTAAAACCTTGTGTGACAGCAGCATGAGTCACAGTTATAAACACGTTACTCTCATAAACTGTAGTAATCTGTACTTGAGCTTTTCGTCTACTTGAGAATGAGATGGTTTAGACTGAACAGGTTTGTCCCGTCAGTGTTTTATTGATTTTTTTTTTCTCTCACGAATTGATTTTTTAAATCCAAAATTATTCCCAGCCTAAATCACATTAAAAGTTAACTTTTATGAAAGTTAACCAATGGGAAAACAGAGTCAAAAACTGCTCAGTTGGCCAAGAAAGTTGCTATAATAAAGTAACAATTTAATATTTTATAGACAAGCATGACGGAAAAAAGACAATAACTACGATGATCAAACCATGTTTCTCTGTAATTTGTCTGTTTTTGATAACAGACTATATATATATATGATTTACACCAGGCATGTAAAACGTCCATGAAATGAAGGCAGTCTGAACCCTGTGTAAAATACATCAACAGCTCTTTCAGACTCTTTAAACTCAAAAGAAAATTGGCGTCACAAATGTAACCGTTGAGATTTACTGGGTTAAGCGCCGTGCTATTTTTTCCTTCCACCTAAAATCACACCCCGCCGCTCCACCTGCCATTTCAGCTGAAGTGCGGTCAAAATAAAAATCTACGTGTCACTCTCGCGTTCCGCTTCGACAGGTGACCGCTGTTCTCCTTTCAGAGCTAGTGTGCCGGTGAGCTAAGCGCGTCAGCAAACACTCCTCGCCTCCGGAGCACCTGCTGCACACGACGCGTCGGGGCCACTTGTCCATCCAATCGGGCACTATGCGCAAGGCAACAGACCTAGAGAGTCAGAATAATGCAACTTCCAGTGTCAGGGCGCGAATTATGACTTGACTCCACTCCTCTCAAAAATTAAAACACTTATTATTCTTTTTACATATATTTTAAGTCTACAAATAGTTTCGATTAACTCTTTAGTAACCATAAAAGTTACCTACAATTAGTGCACTACATAGTCGCTCACGAAAAGAAGTAGCCTGAGGAAGTAACCATAGTAACAGCACGCTGCTCTAGCGCTTTTCTTTGCGAACGAATGTGCACCGGAAAACAACACAACTGTCAATATAATTTTATTATAAATTTAAATATCACAGATATAATCACTCACGATTTGATTACAAAGTCTCTAATAGGAAAAGAAAAAAAACATAAATAGTTAGACTAACTGCTGATAGCGTTCTAGTGTAGGCTATGGAAAAGACTAGCCTAGCGGCAACATTCAGGTAAACGGTTTTTTTTGTTTTTTTGTTTTTTTGTTTAGTGGCCCTAATGTAGGGGTGTGTTGCAGTACTCAGGTGTTTGTGTGTGTGTTCTTGTGTTTGCTACATTGTAGATCAAATATCCCCACAAAGGTAGTAAAACCAGATTTTTTTAATATTGCGGTGACCGGTCTGGGTTAGGGTTGGGTTAGGGAATAGAAAATCTCATTTGGCCTGTAAGTCTATCAAACCCCCCACAAGTCTCTAAAACTTTGATATAGTACAATATTGATATAGTATGCTAATTTACAAATTAAAATAATTTGGGAATGTATGTAGATTAAAATGGATTTAAAGATATTAAATATACAAGAGTCTGCTGATTTGAATAAGATTATATAATTTGTCATATTTTTTTTAACAACCATTAACATGGTAACAAATCATTATAAATGGTCTGACTCACAAATCACAATTTATTTATTTTATTTTATTTTATTTTATTGTCCTGTAAATTATATTTATTATACAAAGTCTGGTTATGCATTACAGTGTTTTATTATACATTTTTAATTGGTTAAACTTACTCACCTTGTGTTACAACACTTCCCATTTTGTCATATTGCACCTAGTAAATCATGTGTAGACATGTTTATCTGTGATAGTTCTATTAGAAAGTACAGTAAATTCCTCTGTAGTTTCATATTTGGTATTTTAATTTCACAGCAATTGCTCTAATAGCAGGAGTCACAGGAGTCACAGAAGTTCAGATTCCTGCAGATTTTGCTGCAGGTTATGATATACCTGCATCTCACTCAGAGGTAAAGAGTGGCCAGAAGAGGGGGGGTTTATCCACTTTTTTTGTCAATGCGGAAGTAAGCTTATGGGAGGGACTTCCGGTTCATCAGCGGCTACAGGGAATTACAGAGAAGAATAACAACATGCAGTAAACAGTAAAACTGTTTGCACTACAAACCAGTGTGTCCATAATTAAGATAATACATTAAAATAATATGTTAAGACACACCAATTTGCAATATCAAGCAGCAAAACAAACTGTTTTGTACAGTTAAAAATAGCTGGATGCAGATCAGACCAGAAGCCACTCCCATTCAATTTACAAATGGCCGCGCCCATTCTTACAGGAAGAAAAAGTTGGATAAAGTATTTAAGCTACAGTTTATAAACTACTTGGTCAAATTCACATTTTATTGACTCCTTTAAAAATGCATTGAGAGGACTGACATTCTCAGCCTCCAAATTCATCCTTTGAAGTCAGAGCTACTTCTGCAAATGCTGATTGTTTTCTTTTTTTTCCCCTGACGCTGCAGTAACGTGGAAATGGGGGGTAGAGAACCCTTACCCGTTTCCAAATCCAACCCCTAATGCATTTCAAACCACGTTTATCAACTTTACTCTCTTACATGACTATATATTTGATTCGTTACGGAAGGTGAACAAGATAGATGTATGCAAAATGCTTATTATACAACCAAACGTATAGATATATACCTCTTCTACTCTCCCACTGTTCTCTCACTCTCTTCTCAAAGAGATTGCCATACAAATGTGGGAGGTTACATGTGACTGGTTTCCAATCCACTCGAGCTCACTCACGCAAAGCACTGAACAATCACAGGGACAACAGTGGCAGGCAAGATTTACTCTAATATACCAGAACAAATGTAATCTAAACACAAGTGTACATGTGTCCTCCTCAGCCTAGCTATGAAGAAATGTCTGACACACATACACACACACACACACTCATTCTTGCTATCGTAAACCCATTTATAACTGGATGCAGTGTAGGGCTGACTTTAGATTCAGCTGGAAGTTACTCAGCACCTGTAGTATTGATTTTTCCTTGACTGCGCCGTGCATAAATGATTATTGGTTTGATAAGTGGCTTGTCTGAGGAAAGGTATAAAAAACAAAGGAGGGAGAAAGTCAGCCCCTCTCTCTTTTAATCTCATGAGTCATTTTAAAAGGTTAAAGAAAACATTATGACACTAGAAGCTGTTAAAAAAAATATGCGGCGTTGTAGCGCGATACAGACAGGCTTGACAGCGGAAATGGCCCTTGAACAATCTGCGAATAAATTAATTGGGAGGCTCGGAGGCAAATGGATGGTTGAATCGCATTGTTGTCGAACAGTTGCGTGCCCCAAAAATATGCGTGTGCATTTAGACATGTTTATGTAGGTGAGACAGAGTGAGAGAGAGACTGTGTGTAGATTTCTTTGGGGACAGGGTGTGAAGATCTATGCGTGTGCACGCGAGAGAGTGTGTGTGTGTGTCTAAGCAAATGCAGATGAGCGACTGAGAGAGCTGCATTATGCATAACGGCTCACCATTGGCAATAGCCTGGGCTGTCCGCAATACATATTCAAATGCATTTTTGGAACGACTGAACAAAAAATAGATGTATATATGTATGTATGTGTTGTCCAAATGTGCAAGAATGAGCAAGGAAGCTGAGAAAGAAGAAAATGGAAGGCGATTAACAGGAAGAGATGGCGAGAAGGAAGGAAAAACAACCAGAAATGATGAGCAAAGACATTTTTGAGCAGGAATTTTTTCGGTTCGAGGAAGTGGGTGGAGAATAACGCGTCCATCTTGAGAGTTAGACAGATAGATAGGGAAAACTGGCATCATTAATGGAGCGTTTCAGCATTCCCAGCCCTTTCCCTCGTTTGGCATATGGCAACGAGAATGGCAAGGAGCTGCAGGGCTTCGTTAGCCCTCACACGGAAGTCATCTTAGAACAAAGGGAGAAGAAATTGGGTTATCCCATCTGCCTTTCTCTTTTCTCTCCTTAGGACTCTCCTAAATTACTGAACATCTGCCCTAAATGTCTCAACAATTGGACATTGACATATGAAGTCCTTGGACATAGCGGTCAATCATTTTTGCAGCTGATGTGTTTCCATGATTTTTTTTTTTTCTGCTTTCATGCATAGTATCAACAGATATCTTCACTCTAAATTTATTTTCATTGACCACATTGCTTAGGGTGACCATACGTCCTCTTTTTACTTGGACATGTCCTAGCCGTTATGTCTAAATCGCCTAAAATGTCCAGGCTTTGGCTTTGTTTTCCTATTGACATTCTACAGTCTTTACACATTATATGTACATATTTGCATTGCTTTTAGTGTTCTCTGTAAATCCTATAATTTCATACAACACGATTGGTCCATTATGTACAATGCCTGCATGTTATTGTTCAAACTATGTTTTAGACATCGCCTTCAGCAACTTTGATTTTTTTTTTCTTTCATAGCAACAATGTACATAATATTTTCTGAAAATGTTCTTTTCAAAAATGTCTTTGCTCCTTTTTTTTTTCTTTTTTACTTTCCTTCTAGCTCTAAATATTGTCTAATTTTGTGGATATTCAAAATTGGCTGTGCATATGGCTACCTGATTTCATGGCGAAAACGTACCTGTGGGAACTTTTCCGCAAGACACGAAATACATAGAAATAAGTACATATCACTGCAGTTTCCAACAGAAATGAACACTAGAAGCAGTAAAACAGCAATCACTTGTAACTGACCCCCGTACTGACCTAGTATTGGTAGGTTTAGGGTTAGGTGTGGGGGTGGGGTTAGGATTATACAATCATGTAGCGATCTCAACGAGAGGGGGTAATAATTTGGAAGGGGGTCGAAAATGGGCACAACACCAGATGTAACAAGCTTGCTTGGTAGCTCAGCTGGCACGGAATTGGACTTAGGATGCGGAATCTTTGGGTACGAATCCTGTGAAAAACATGGTATGTTTTATGCTATAACATATTATGTTATAGTAGGTTTTACCAGTAGCTTTATTTATTGATTGACTCGTAAAAGTGTGAAATCAACAGCTCAGGATAAAAGAGTTTGAAATTGTGCATGTTTTGTGCCAATCAGTGTTATAATGATGTAATTTTCTGCAGCTTTAAGGTGAGGTCACTTTTCCATAGTCAATAATGTAACGATGAATGGAGCAGCTCATAAAATCCAAAACTAAGCCACTTTCTGTCGGTTGGTGCGGTGAATTTATGTGACCAACTTGAGTAAAATCTGCATCCAGAACTTTTTTGCACTTGCTATCACATTGATTCCTTTTGAAATGAATTTTGCAGGTAATATTTTGCTGAACAATGGTAAAAGGTGACCACAGCTTTAGTCACAGTTAATCACAAGCCATTTGCAGCTCAGGTTATTGGCTCAAAAAGTTTGATGCTCTTATGACCAAAGGTCCCATGGTAGCCCAGAACTGAGAATGGGAACATGTTCCTTTTACCATCCCAGTTGTGACACCTGTTGGTGTGGAGGACAAACTGCAGCTGTCCTGCTCTCAAGCTTTTCCTTTTCCCCCTCCCTTACCTCAGACTCCCCCCCGCCACCATCACCCAGACAGTGGGGGCGATATCCCCAGGCTGTCCCTTTTGGATCCACAACCCCTTACCCAGACCCCACTGTGAGATTATAGATATTGCAATCTTTATTATGGGGGTTTATGCTTTAGGCTATAATCTGCAAAGGCAAAAAGGGGTGGGGGGCAGGGGGACTAACCAGTTGACCTGTTTTTCATCCCATTTCAATACAACCATGACCATATTTCCCAGTGTTGCTGTGTTTTGTTCAAATCCGCTGTGAACTGATGTGTTGTCATGCAGGCTTTCCGCTATTGTCTATATTTGTTTTCGCCACGAGCAACGTGGCATTTGCTGTTGTTTGTACAATGGTAAGAGAGAGATGTTTATATATATATATATATATATATATATATATATAAAGGAGCTACTACAGATTAGCGGATGTTTGTTTATGCTTAGTTTTAAGTTGCATTTCCGTGGAAAGGAGATCGGCGCTGTCTATAGTGCTGAAATGTGTTTAGGGACCATTCAGTCACTGTCCATGGTCCTGAAAAGGGCCTTCGGAATTATATTTGACACAGCTCAGAAACCAGGATAGAGTGCACTCTGCTCTCGTCCCAAATAGCACTTAAGGCTGACGGCAGCCAGGGACTGCTCCATTTTGAGCATGTCAGGAATCTTTGCTGTTTAACTCTAATGCTGGATCCCAGAGGTTCTTTACACAAAAGCACGGGTCAAACATTTGCTTCAAATCCTAGATATGTCAGTGCAACTGTGGCACTACACTGAGAGCCGACCTCACATACACAGCAAAGCTCAGTCTAGTCCAGCGGTTCTCAACTGGGGGGGTCGTGGCCCAGTAGGGGGCCTCAGTAAACTTTGAAGGGGGCTAAGACATTCTCAAATTACCTATAAATACATCAATTAAAAAAAATAAATAAAATAAATAATAATAATAATAATAATAATATTAATTATTATTATTATTATTTAAATAATTTAAAAATAATTAAATGTTTCTAATGGATTTTAATTGATTCATTTATTTTTACTGCAAAAAACTAAATTAATAATAATAATAATAATAATTATTATTATTATTATTATGACATTATTGCAAAATCACATCATTTAAATTATTTAAATGTATTAACAGCCTAAGTTTTTCCTAATAAAAATGTTGCAGCAGAAATGGAAACATAGTTGTGTAGGCAGTATTTTAAATAATAACCTTGACTGTGGGGGACTTTGGAGTAACAAAGGTTGAGAGCTGCCAGTCTAGACCTTTTTCTAATGTAATCCAGTCTTTCATGCAAAGCGTGAACAATGAAGCGCATTTTATTTCATTCCTCTGCAACCTGTGTCTCCTGGTGGCACATCCATTCACTTCACTCCCCCCATTGAACCTACCACTCTGCACACTCTAGACCTGGTCCTGTCTGGACTCATGCCCCCTGGCCTGCACCCACCTCCATAATCTGCCCTCCCCACGGGGCAGAGTGAGAGGGGAAGCGATAGAGGCCCTCCACCGTGCTGCGATTATCAGGCCAGGAAGGCTCTGTGTGTGTTAAATGTGAAAGGAGATTATATGGATTTAACTCTCTGCGTCTGGCGTACAAATTCCAATCACATAACATATCCCTTCATGTAAAAAAAGAGAAGGAGAGAGAGTGATGGATGGTGAGAGAAAGAATCCAAACCCCCACCTTACCCAGTAAAAGCTTTAGCTCTAATCTCAGCCTTTCAATTCTCTAGCATCACTATTTTCATGTTTTTCATTCAGTGTTTTGCATGTATTTATGTCTTACATTTTGCATTATTTTTTTTTCTCATTAAAATAAATATTAATATCATCCTGTTTCTCCAGTAGGCCTTTAAAAGGAGTAGCCTATAACTGTCAGAAAGTAAGAATAACATTATTATAGTTATTAAATGAACAGATTACCATTATGTACACACCTCTTGTGTCTTTTAAAACCTATTCAATTTGCTATTTCGCTTGACACACAAAAGAAGATATTTTATAAAATGTCTAAGCTGCTCTTTTTCATACAATGCAAAAATTTATTTTATTAAAAGCAGCATTTTCATTTTTAGGTGAAGAGTTCCTTTAAAAGGATAGTTCACCCAAAAATGAAAATTCTGTCATTAATTACCCGTCAGACCTTCGTTCATCTTTGGAACACTAATTAAGATATTTTTTATGAAATCCGAGAGCTTTCTGAGCTTGCATAGACAGCAGCGGAACTACCACATTCGAGGCCCAGAAAGGAAGTAAGGACATTGTTAAAATAGTCCATGTGACATCTGTGGTTGAACCTCAATGTTATAAAGCTATGAGAATACTTTTTGTGCATAAAGAAAACAAAAATAACGACTTTATTAAACAATTTCTTCTCTAATGTGTCAGTCTTCGACTGTTAAACCACAGATGTCACAATGACTACCTTTCTGGGCCTTGAATGTGGTAGTTGTGTTGCTGTCTATGCAGGGTCAGAAAGCTCTCGGGTTTCATCAAAAATATCTTAATCTGTGTTCTGAAGATGAGCAAAGGTCTTACGGGTTTGGAACGACATGAGAGTGAGCAACTGATGACAGAATTTCCATTTTTGGCTGAACTATCATTTTAATATTCATTGTTATTGGGTATAAATTCAGTCTCATATTTATTTGTATACATTACAGTGCGCATGGAAGCTTATAGGTACCCCATCGACTTTAATGCCATGGTAGCATGTCACCATTATTCTTTCGAACACAATGAGAATCACAAGAATGTGGGTTAATCCAGGCATTGTTGACATAAACCTGGTGGGGGGCATTAATTAAATGTAATTGCCTTAGAAGAAAATTCTCTTGCTTTGGGCTTGTGTCTCCCTTGGCTCGGAGCCAGAGCTGAGCTAAGCAATTCTCTGAATACAAAAAGATACGGAGCCATCCCACCCGAACCATGTAATCCGTAATAGAGCCTGCAGATAATAGAGATGCCGGAATGGTAAATCGCTAAAACGGCGCCTTTGAAGGACATCATTAGCTACGCTGCTAAATTAACACGCATGTTAATTTACGCAAACCGCCACTTTTTTCTCTTTTCTCACAGTAGTCTGGATTTGGTAATACACCAAGAGCGAATGATTGTCTGATCCACATTAGCTGTCAGAGAGGTTTGTAGATACATAACGGGGGTTCTATGACCTATTTATTCTCCTATCAGATGGCAGCATTCAGCACGGCTCACACCGCACACATATTAGATTAGTGATATTCTTTAATGCCTGCTCTACAACTGTGCTGTTATCACTGTCATTCGGGTTAAGGTTGGATAAGTTGCTTTGGAAAGGAAGCATCTGCCAAGAACATACATATAAAAATATGTGACTGGAGAGGAAATATCCACTGTTGCTGTGGACAAAGTTGGCTTTTGTTTGGAAGCCTTACTGATTCCTGCGTTTGCTTTGTTTATTTACTTCTGTGTTTGCTTTTGTGGAAATTGCGGCATTTTCTGTTTTTTTTTTTTTTTTAAGGAGTCATTTTAACTTTCTATATACCTTAGTTAGGGTAGAGCCATATTTATTTTGGAAACAAGACATTAAGGGTTAGAAGTACACAGTTTTTGGAGTTGTGAGTTAGTGAAAATTACTGATCTAAGACCTTTATACAGTGTGTGCCATTGGGTGCATTTTACAAAAGAATCATTAGCCAGCTGTGTTCGCAAGTTCTGTCATTAGCAACATAGTTCAGTATTTTGGTGTTTCTTGAAACTATAGTTTCAATGAACATTCGCAGACAGCAACGCAAAGTTGTTTGGTTAAAACTACACCTCCCGGTTAGAAGTGGTTAGAACTATAGATTCTACAGATAGATTCTATTTATATAGATTCTGCATCTTTAAGTTTTTCAAGAGAATGTCAACAAGAGTTGACAAGAGTTGTTTTCAAGAGTGTGAATGTGCTAATCACAGATCTTGCAAACAAAGTTGACTAAAAATGTAGCTGACAAATGCAAACTCTAGAGGGTGCAGACTTCAAAATGATACAGCTATTATTTCATTCTCAAATTAGCTAACGTAAGTTTTTACTTCACCACCTGTGTGGCACAAATTGTAACAAATATGAAGAGCCAATGTGGGTCGTACAACAGATATGTGACAAAATTCAAATATGTCGAACCAACTGGTTTCAAATGTAACAAAGTAACTGCGGCTTTGGGAAAAAGTTATGACTAGCTACTAGGGATGGGATGATAAATAGATTTGTGGATTGATTCTGCGATCTTCCGAATACATCGCGATTCTCTTTGGAATCAATTCTGAGCTTAGATTTTAACAGCAGATGGCGCTCTAATCTAGTTTTTATCCGCACACTCAAATGCTCATGAAGAAGAGTGTTGAAGAGCACTTGTGCGTTCTTCATGTAATTTCACCTCACTGTGAACACCCTTGTAATTCGCTTCAACCTTTTTGAATTGTATGAATGATTATTTTAGGTTCAAGTGCGTGTAAGGATTTGGAAACAAGCAGAGCACGGCTGTTTTTAAAGCAAGCGGTGCCATCTGCTGTTCAAAACTAAGTTCAGAATCGATTTGAGAAAGAGTCGCGATGTGTTCGGAAAATCTCAGAATCGATGCTGAATCAGAATCAGAAGAGAGCTAAGCACAGCCAATCATTTCTCGATTCGTGTTGCAATGATTTATCGTCCCATCCCTATCAGCTACTTATTTTTTTCAACAATACACCGTACTATGGTAGATAAGCATCAGTCGTGCCCTCAGTGGTGACGTAAATTGTGACGTCAACATTATATATGTTGAACCAACTTGTTCCAAACAACGGTTGTGCGACAAAGAAACTACAGTTTTAGGAAAGAGTTGCAACTAGCTACAAATTAACTGTGGTTTTGGAAAACAGTTGTGACTAGTTACAGCAGTTTATTTCTCCAATGATGCATTGTAGTGTGGTAGTTAAGCACCAGTCGTGACGTCACCATCAAATACATTAACCAATTTGTTCCGAACAACGGATGTATGACAAAGTAACTGCGGGTTTGGGAAACAGTTGTGACTAGCTACAGTAGTTAATTTCTCCAATGATGCATCATACTATGGTAGTCAAGCATCGGTGGTGACGTCAGTTATGACGTCAACATTACATATGTTGAACCAACTTGTTCCAAACAACGATTGTGCGACAAAGTAACTATGCATTTGGGAGACAGTTGTGACTAGCTACAAAGTAACTGGCTTTAGGAAACAGTTGTGATTAGCTACATCAGTTAATTTCTCCAACGATGCATCATAGTATGGTAGTTGAGCACCAGTTGTGACATTACCATCAAATATGTTGAACCAACTTGTTCTGAACAATGGATGTGCGACAAAGTAACTGTGGCTTGGGACACAATTATGACTAGCTACAGTAGTTAATTTCTCCAACGATGCATAATACTATGGTAGTTAATCATTGGTTGTGATGTCAGTTTTGACGTCAACATTAAATATGTTGAACCAAAGTGATTTGAATGACGTGTGATGAAGTTCAAATATGTCGAACCAACTCGTTCCAAGTGCAACGAAGTAACTGCGACTTTAGGAAACAGTTGTGACTAGGTACAGTAGTTATTTTCTCCAAAGATGCATCGTACTATGGTAGTTAAGCATTGGCTGTGACATCAGTAGTGACGTCAACATCAAATACGTTGAACCAACTTATTCCAAATAACGGAAGTGCAACAAAATAACTATGACTTTGGGAAACAGTAACTATAGTAACTAGCTATAGTAGTTAATTTCTCCAACAATGCATCATACTATGGTAGTTAAGCTTCAGTTGTGACTTCAACAACAAATATGTTAAACTAAAGTGGTTCAAATGGCAGATGTCTGTCGAAGTTCAAATATGTTGTATCAACTTGTTCCGAACAACAGAAGTGCGACAAAGTAACTACAACTTTGAGAAACAGTTGTGATTAGCTACAGTAGTTAATTTCTCCAACAACGAATCATACTATGGTAGTTAAGCAACAGTGGTGAGTGTCAGTCGAACCAGCTTGTTCCGAACTACGAATGTGCGACAAAGTAACTGTGGCTTTGGGAAAAATTTGTGACTAGCTACAAGTAGTGGCGAGCTGACCTTAGCTATTCCATATAGATTGTGCACTTGGAAATTGACAGACAAATAATAAGATAAAAGACTATTTGAGGTTACATCATCTTCCCAATCCAGTGATTGATTTCTAAATTTGAACTGAGTTGTGCTGACCCAGTGGGAACGTCTCTAGGATAATCCAATCAGAGCATGGCGTGCACTTTACCAGAATGTGAGGTGGAAGTTTGCCAGAATGACACACATTGCTTCTTTTATGATTTCAAAGTACAGTAACTCAAAAGAACAAGTATGCATTGGCCCCTTTACCTGTCCAGGTGTTGATTTGAAGAATAAAACTCCTTGGTCACTTCGCGACTGACCATGTTGTCTCTCTTCCAGTGCACAGCGAGGATGTGGTCTCGACGCGGCTGTACTTTGTGAATGCTTCCCTGCAGAGAGTGACCTTCTCCAGCTCAGTGGGGGTGTCCCTGCCCTGTCCTGCGGGTGGCGCCCCCCATGCCGTCCTCCGCTGGTACTTGGCCACCGGCGACGACATCTACGACGTGCCACACATCCGCCACGTTCACGCCAACGGCACGCTGCAGCTCTACCCCTTCTCCCCCTCTGCCTTCAACAGCTTCATTCATGATAATGACTACTTCTGCACTGCCGAGAACCAGGCCGGCAAGATCCGCAGCCCTAGCATCCGTGTCAAAGCAGGTGAGATCCGATTCCATCCATGTCTGTCTGTCTATCCATATATTTTCTGTATTTGCATGGTGGTGTAGTGCAGTGAGTAAAGGTCAGGGTTGCAACCTCTAAGTTTCTGGTTTGAATCTCACAAGGTACAGGCCACAACCAATTCTAACTATTAACTAGTTGCTTATTAGCATGCATATTATTAACATATTGACTGTATGTTATAACTATTATAACTGTATGTACATATGAAGCACATGTTAATGCCTTATTCTATATGACCATATTCTAGATCCTGTAATCCTACCCTATACCTAAACTTAAACACTGCCTACTAACTATTAACTAAGCAGTTAAAATTAGCAGTTTATTGTTAGATAATATTGAAAATTGGTCCCCAAAATGAAGTCAAAACCTTGATAAAAACCAAAACCTTGTTAGTCATTATATATAAAACCATAATTCTGTCAATAGTGAGTGTACAAAGAAATCTTCTTAACATTAATAAATATAAATAAATATATTTATATACACTACCTTTTTTCGGTTTGTTCAGTTTTAGTATATACACTACCTAGTGAAATTAATATTTTATATTAATAGATTAATAATATAAAATAAATCAGTATTTCATATTACTGTCACAAGTGACAGTAAAGACACTTATAATGTCATAAAAGATTTGTATTCCTAATAATTGTTGTTTTCTTCCTTTCTTTTTATTCATTAAAGAATCCTGATAAATGCACGTTTTTCATAGAATTTTTAAGCAACACAGCTATTTTGAAATATTACAATAAAGTTATTTTTAAATGTTAATAAAGTTTTAAAATACTGTTGTTTATGTATTACTAGTAATGTACTGCTGTAAATGCACAAAGTGTATATTGACACATTTACGATCTAAAACAATACAAATTTTACTGACCCCAAACATTATTTTTATACTTACCGGCCACAAAAGTAAATAAAATAAAATAAAATAAAATAAAATAAAATAAAATAATTATATTTTATTTAATTGTTTATATTTATACATTAGACATGATTATAAGTCATTCATGTTTGAATCCACATCCTGATTTTATTTATTATATTTTGATGTTTCTCACAGTTTGATGTTTTGTTGTTGTTGTAGTTGTTTTGTTGTTGTTGTTTTTATTCTGATTTTACATTTTCTTTAAAATCATTTTTAACACCCTGAGGGTCCGATTATCTCCTTTACATTTTGATGTGAATTACATTGCAGGTGCTTATACATTTTTATTTACAGCTTTTTATTGGTGCTTTACATGTTAGGTTGGTACCCTGTGTATATACTTATTATAACCCGCACTCTTGTACCCTGAAAGACTGCAATGGCTTTAGTTTGCATCAGCATCTCTTTATGGACCATATTGCTTGGAGAAAAGAGCATAGTCAACGTAGGCGCTGTGGCAGAGGGGGGCGCGTGACGTTACAGGTGGAACATGAGTTCTTAGCTTAACATCTGCAGTAACAGCAGAAGTAGCGGCCGCCATATTGCTAACCTAAATAAGAATGTAAGTGCCAAATGGATGTCCCAGTGGCCGGCCTGTTGACCTGGCTGCTTTAAAAAGCAGCGCACAGACGGGCACACGGCGCTACAGACAGTTGGCTGACTGACCCTCCCACTCGGTGCCAAGGTCACCGCTCGTGAGTGGGGCTGGCCGCCCAGCAACAGCGAGGGATATCCATACACCTCCCTACACTCACACACTCACTCTTATGCCAGCCTGCGCAGTGCCAGTGTCCCTCCTGTCTCCCAGTCTCCATCTGTCCTCTAAGCTAGAGTTCCCATCTCACACACACATATACGCACGTACACGTTCACCTACTCTGAATTTCCCAGAAATAACCCCATCGAGCGACGCCGATCTCACACCTTTATAAATAACGTCAGCTTGAACGATTCCTCAAATGTAACCAGGTGAGTTCGGTCCACGCTACTTTTTCCACCTTACCCGCATTAACATTAAAGTCTCAGAGGATGGAATGAATTACCTACCAACCGGCGACAAGACGGGGGTGACTTTCGCCTCAAATAATTACACTAATTAATCAATTAAGTGCTGAGATGCAGCAAAACTGCTAGTGGACCTAGCAACCCACACAGAGCCCTGAGGAACCCAACACTGGGGCTCCCTCACCAGCCAATCAGATCCTGGCACTGCGGGGTTACCATGGGTACGGTGAGGGGAGGGGCAGGGTGTGGCGCTGAATGTCTCAGGTGGCACTGGAGAATGATGACAGCTGACAGCTCACTGTATGACACCATCCCCCCCATGCATGTCTCTCTCTCTCTTTCTCTCCCTCCTCCTCTTTTCTCACCCACTCTCCTGCATGCTGATCCTGTGCCAATAATAGCACGGGCACCTGTGTGGATAGCTCTACATTTATGAAAATCTCCCTATGAGGGCTTCATATGAGTGTGTGTGTTCCTCCTTGCACTCACTGTTCATTTTTCATTTAGCCTTTTACAGTGTCTCAACTCTTAGCATGTTGAATGTTTGTCCCCCTATTTTTGTCCTCTATACTAAAGACAGGCTTCTATCTATCTATCTATCTATCTATCTATCTATCTATCATCTATCCTTCTGTCTATATGTCTGTCTTTCTTTCTATATCTGTCTGTCTGTCTGTCTGTCTGTCCGCGTGTCTGTATTTCTATCTCTATTTCTCTCCTTCTGTCTATATGTCTGTCTTTTTTCTATATCTCTGTCTGTCTGTCTGTCCGTGTCTATCTGTTCTATCTGTCTTTCTATCTATATCTCTCTCTCGTCTATGTCTGGGTCTGTCTTTCTTTCTGTCTATCTATCTCTCTCTCTGTCTGTCTGTCTATCTATCATATATCTCTATCTATCATATTTATCTGTCTGCTATGTCTGTCTGTCTGTTCTGTGCTTTCCGTCTGTCCTACATGCCCTGTCTATCCTATCTATATATCTATCTCTATCTTTCTGTCCTCGGTCTGTCTATCTATCATCTATCTATCTATCTATCTATCTATCATCTGTCTATCTGTCTGTCTGTCTGTATTTCTATCTCTATTTCTCTCTGTCTGTCTATATGTCTGTCTTTCTTTCTATATCTCTGTCTGTCTGTCTTTCTATCTATATGTCTCTCCATCTGTCTATAAGTCTGTGGGTCTGTCTATCTATCTGTCTCTGTCTGTCTGTCTGTCTGTCTATCTATCTATCATCTGTCTATCTGTCTGTCTGTCTGTATTTCTATCTCTATTTCTCTCTGTCTGTCTATATGTCTGTCTTTCTTTCTATATCTCTGTCTGTCTGTCTGTCTTTCTATCTATATGTCTCTCCATCTGTCTATAAGTCTGTGGGTCTGTCTATCTATCTGTCTATCTATCTATCTATCTATCTATATCTCTCTCTGTCTATCTGTCTGTCTGTCTATCTATCTATTTATATATTTCTCTGTCTGTCTGTCTGTCTATCTATCTATCTATCTATCTATCTATCTATCTATCTGTCTATCTATCTATCTATTTATCTATCCGTGCATCTGTCTTTCTGTCTGTCTGTCTGTCTGTTTTTTGTCAGTATATATGAAACTATTGAAAGCTATTTTGACCTGGACTCCTTTTGTGTTGACAGAGTTTGACGTTTGTGTAGTGGGAAGCAGGTCATTGACAAGAGTGTAAAGATGAACAGGGTTGTGTATTAAATAGAGAAATTTGCTTAGCAGAAGCTATGCTATGTTAACTATATCACCTCTATAATCCCGAATACAAAGCAGCATGTTTAATGGAGTGTCCTACAGCCTGTATTGAGTTTGTCTAAAGTCAGCTTGAGGGTTAAACACAGACCTCGTGCGACAAGCGTGACAGGTGCACTGTGACACGGGCTCACTCTCCCTTTCTTTCAGTCCTTTGTTTCTTTGGTTTCCTGCCTCCTGATAGGTCACATTCATTTTTTTTCCTTTCACCATTACATTAATGAGCACCTTTCACCGCCTCATTCTTATTCAATTTGGTTCTTTTCCCCCTCTTTTTTTTTATATGTCTTGCGTCATGAATAAGTAAATACGGTATTTGGTTTCTCTCCAGTTAATTATTTAAACGATAGTGATACAGGACTCAGTCCTCCTGGTGTGCGCAAAAGGAGAAAGAGAGCACCAGCCCGTGTGTCGGTCCGTTTCTAAGCAACCGATGAGTATAGTCAGGCATCAGTAACATTCTAATGATGCCGCACATGAAGACGGAGAGTCATTTGCCCATAAAAAAAAAAAAGCTATCTGCTATTGTTGTCGGCAAATTCGTCTGTGAATTTTACGCATGCATTATTGAAGCCTTAGAGATGTTTTGGCTTGTTTACGCTCTTCCGAGCGCTGTAAAACAACATTACACAACCAGGTGTAGTGCAATCCGAGTTGAGGCGAAAATAAAACTAGCTAATAGAGGGCCGGTTTCAGTTAGTTTATCTTTAGAAATTCAATAAGGCCCGAGACTTGCAGTCAATCAATGACTGAATAAATGATTATTTGTAGACTATGGAGTCCTGAGTGTAATAGGGAGTTCTATTGATTTGTTTCATCGATTCAAATCTCATCTGCATCAGTAAGAAGCTGGTTAGTTAACAGCGGCCAAATATACACAGCCAGTTTTAACTTACCTAAACGTCTTTCATTTGCATATTTTCATAAACCAGTTCAATATTGAAGAAAGAAAGAAAGAAATATAATGACTGGACTTAACGATTCATGACTTAACCATCAGACAAGGACACTGATTCGCCTCACTGTGGGTGACACTGGCACCTGGCAGAAACCATTATTAATGACCAAGGAAATTCACCCGCAAGCCAGGCGTTAATTATATATAGAAATAGAGGTAGCGAGTGAAAGCGAGACAGGAGGGGTGGCCTCGGAGCGCGGTTGCGGGTGATTGCCACGTTTCATGAATTCTTATGATCGGTCTCTTTTCTGATGGGCTGAAAAAGCTGCGTGGTTGAATTGGCCGCGAATCCAATTGCAATGCCCACAGAGTTCTCTGAAAACATCCCCCGACTGTGTGATCAAATTTGCGGCGTCATGTTCGTGAATGAGATGCCCTTGCTCTGCGTCTTGCATTACTTCCCCAAAGATACGAGGGAGAAATTAAAATCCGTAAGTAAATAGATGTTGATGAAAGACACAAAGCAAATTGAGTCCCTGAAATTAAAATGAAATTCAGCGCCTCCTTTAATCTGCTCGCGCTCCCCTGTCGCCCTTTACCGTAGGAGGATCTCCTCGCCCGTAAATAACATCTTCGTACCCCGCTCGCT
Source organism: Labeo catla (assembly GCA_012976165.1). Taxonomy (NCBI): domain Eukaryota; kingdom Metazoa; phylum Chordata; class Actinopteri; order Cypriniformes; family Cyprinidae; genus Labeo; species Labeo catla. Next base: position 97,353 of record VONZ01000220.1, read on the forward strand.
TTGTGTGCTCTTCCCGTCTATTGATTTTTTCGTCCGGGTTCCGGTTGTCAGGTGCAGAGAGGGTCCCTTTAGCGGGGCCAAATGTTTCTGACAGCTCCAGAGGCTGTGCGGCGTCGTCCACTCACTGCCGTCTGCATGCATTGCCAGGGTGATTTATAAAAAGGCCACTTCCTGAACTCTTGAACACCTCTTGACAAAAAAGATTTAGTCTCCGTCTCAAAATACAGTAATATACATTTAATAAAATGTATGCATTCAGGTCAATAAATACAGTCCTTGATAGTGATGCAGTGTTGGATAAAAAAAAATAAATAATAAAAAAAATATATTTTTTAATTTAATTATTAATTTAATTAACCTTTGTTTTTCTTCTGCCTCATTATAAACAGTGTTCAGGGAACCTTACACGGTTCGCGTGGCGGACCAAAGGTCCATGCGGGGCAACGTGGCCGTCTTCAAGTGCCTCATCCCCTCTGCTGTGCAGGAGTACGTCAGTGTGGTGTCCTGGGAGAAGGACACTGTCTCCATCGTCCCAGGTAAGACATACCTCGCATGGTTGGGCTGTTAAATTAACCACAGATTTGAAATCTGTTATGTTTTCATACATTTTGGAGATGCATCCTAAATCTGTAAAGGAAACCTTGTTGTACTTGCAGTTTGTGGTTTATTTGCTCTGTCATTTAAAGGGTGGGAAGGTCATTCCGGTTTCAAAGTGTGGAAAACAACGTTTGTTATTTGAGAGTCCAAACAGGATCCGGTCAGCACAAGTAAACGTTACAAGCAAATTTTATCACATTTAAATCCATTCTACACAATTTTGCCTCAAATGCATGAAAATGCTAAAAATGGTAAATTTCATATGGGTATTACTGTATTTTATTGTGTATATTTTAATGCCTGAAAGTACTGGCTGCCTAAGGAAGAAAGCCTAATCTCCAAAGTAGATTTTGGACTGTTCAATTAAAATTTACATTTGTGTTTTTTTTTTTTTGTTTGTTTGTTTTTTTTTTCCATTGAGCATTCATCTAAGGTGTTAAAATGAAAATGAAAGTCCTTCTTCTTGATTTTACATTTTTCTAATATTCTCAATATGGTCTTGAAGATCTCCATTAATCAGTCCTGATTCATTTTGGCCTTTCTCAATATTTCCCGGGTGTCTGGATGAAGTGGAAACCGAAAAATAGGACAATTCAACAAAATGGAGCTTAATTAAGACACATAATGCCCTGTACTGTCAGTATGGATGATTCACTCATTCACTCACTCATTCCCAATATTATCTAATATGGTATGTGTGCAGCATTATACAAAGATTTTCGTGGGAGTAATGTCCAGGGAGGTTTGTCTGAGAATGACTAACATGGTTCCAAATTCAGCCTAAATTAAGTTATGACTCAGTATGTATAACTAGATTGGGACCAGATTCGGACCAGATATATAGTATAGTTTGATCATATAGTAACCTAAAAATGAGCTCCTTTTTATGCTCTGTTTTATGTTCGATAATGCTGTACGTAACATATCTAATTGCCAGATATTGCGTTCAGATTTGTGCCTTAAATACAGTTTTATTTTCATATAATGAATTTACTATTATAGTATTTGCTTAAATTTGCTTTTATTTTAATATTTAAATTTCAGTTTTAATTTTAATTTTTAATTTTTGCTGAAAATCCTTTATCTAATTTGGTGTTCCCAGTCATAAATGACCAGCCTTGTTAAAATTGTAAGCTGATCTCACATTATACTATATTATACACAGGGCTTTAGTGGAATTTAAAAAGAAAAATGTTCAAAAAATCTAAGATTACGAGACTAAAGTCATTATATTTTGAGAATAAAGTCGAAATTACTAGACTAAAATCAAAATATTATGAGAATGAAGGCAAAATATTTCAAGAATAAAGTGGAAATATTTCGAGAATAGTGACGAAATATTACAAGAATAAAGTTGAAATATTTCGATAAAACAATAAAATCAAAATGTTTCAAGAATACAGTCAAATTCCAAGAATAAAGTAAAAGTGTTTTGAGAATAAAGTCGAAGTGTTTCAAGAATTAAGTCAAAATGTTTCGAGAATAAAATCAAAATTACGAGAATTAATTCGTAGCAATTGTGATTAAAGTTATAGTATTTTGAGAATTTTCTAGCTTATTGTGCATGCAAATAGACCAGATTGGGAGCATTAAGTCTCATCTTTCAAAATACAAACAATGTCTATTACAATGATGTGTTTTTCATTTCTTTAATGTGGCGTGACAGATCTTTGTATTCGCCTTATGTAAATTAGTCATCTTTCTGATTGCAGGGTGACATTTCTGATTGCAGGGTGACATTTCCCATTACATTAAAGAGCGTGAAAAACACATGACTGCAAGACACATTGTTTGTATTTTGCTACAAAACTGACGTATTTTGAAAGCTGAGAGTTATATTAAAAGTACCAAAAGCACAAAGCTTATTGGTATTATTGGTAGTTGGCACACTACAAATAGGCCTAATGAATGCAATCGAAGACGCGAAATATTGTTTCCAAGCATTTTGTCCCTGCGAGTATAACACATGGCATGATTTTTGCTAATAAATACACACATGTATATTCAAATAAATTCCAGTGGCCTGGCAACTTCTCCCAGTGCTCCCAATCCGGGCACTTTACATGCACAGGTTATACTCTCAAAATATTATAACTGTAATTGATACGATTTAATTCTCGTAATTATGACTTTATTCTCAAAACATTTTAACTTTATTCTCAAAACATTTTGACTTTATTCTCAAAATATTGTGATTTAATCTCATAATTTTGTATTTATTATTATTATTATTTTTAACATGGCACTTAAACACCGTCATAATAGCCTAGAAGACCTTTGTTCATCTTTGAAACACAAATTAAGATATTTTTGATGAAATTCAAGTGCTTTCTGACCCTGCATAGTGGTACTCTGGTGAACGTGCAGTAGAGACTGACACGAAAGAAGAAATTGTTGAATAAAGTTGTTATTTTTGTATGTATAAAGTATTCTCATAGCTTCATCCCAGATCGCACATGTACGTCTGCAAGATGTCTGTTAAAGATCTCTTGATCTGGAAAGCATCTGTTGTGTACAAATGTGCATTTGCATACATTCTAAACATCTTAAAGACATCTAATAGACATCTATTTGACATCTGATTGGAAACGTCCAATAGACGTATTGCAGATGAGCAAACTACGTAAAAAATATGTCTTGCAGATGTAAATGCAGACATTAGTTAGACGTCTCTGAGATGTACGTGTGCTATCAGGGATGGCATTATGGTTGAACCACTGACATCACATGGACTATTTTATCGATGTCCACTACTTTTCTAGGTCTTGAATGTTTCAGTTGCGTTGCTGTCTATGCAGGGTAAGAAAACATAGATTTCATCAAAAATATCTTAATTTGTGTGCTGAGGATGAGCGAAGGTCTTACGAGTTTGGAACGACATAAGGATGAGTTAATTAATTGATGACAGAATTTTTATTAATAGGACAACAAAGTATATCATAACCCTGAAAACTTCTTCCTCTCAGGGTTCAACACTTAATTAGGGTGTTCAGTCTTCCCCAGTAACTCCCACTCTGTATATGTGTGTTTGTTTGTGTGATAAATCCAGTCTGGTAGTAGACAAATGCTTTTCCACTTTATCAAATTCCCTCTAAAGGCAGCAAAATGATTCTGCCAAGAGTGCTTTGTGTGTGCGTACAAACAAGGTAGCAGTTTTCTTGAGTAGAGGACTTCCTAGCTCAAGTGGCGGAGTGTGTGTGTGTGTGTACGTTTGTGTGAACCCTGGCCTTGTAGTTGATTGGAAAATCAATAGGTGCTGCTTACACCGGCCAAGTCAGATGGAATCAGTGACTAGAGTCTCTCTCTTTCTCTCTGCTCAGTTCATCTTTCTCAATGGAGGTGTGCGTCTCCCTGCCCTTCACACCGGAGCGCTCATTGATCCGCTTTAGCCGCTGTGTCAATGTGTATCAGTATAAGGGGTCCAGAGGTTTCCAGCATATATCGATTGATTACATGCTTGGATTGCCCTCTCTCTTGTCAGAGAAGTGGACTTGTGAGTGGTCATCCACACGATATGGGGGATTGTGGGAAAACGTCCATAGGGATGTACACCTTGGTGACGCATATGTTTGTTGCGATTCCAGGCCAGCGCTTTTGTTGTTTTCTTCTCTCTCTGTTGTGTAACATTGCTGTGGCTGACCGTGACTTCCAGCTTAATTGATTAACCAGTCGCTTTAATGGATTAACAGAAGGTCACACTTCCAGCTCTAGCAAACTGACTCTGACACTCTTTGCTTAAAGATTACCCAGCACATCAATCGAGCTAAAAAATTCAAATGATCTGCTTTAACATGAGCAAAGCTAACCCTCTGGTTTATCTTGATAAATGTAATAGACTTCAATTATGTTGTGGAATAAAGGAAGGCCGCTTAAAAGGCTTCTCTTTACAATGTAATGAAAGTGAATGTTGACTAGTGTTGTCAAGTTCAAAAATGAGTAAAAAAGAATCATAAAAGTTTATATATAGTTATGTAAAGTTTTTTATATATACACTACCGTTCAAAAGTTTGGGGTCAGTACATTTTTATTGTTTCTTTTTTTTTTTTTTTTAAGAAATTAATACTTTTATTCACCAAGGATGTATTAAGTTAATAATTAAAAGTTTATTAAAAGTTAATAATAAATAATTTACATTGTTATAAAATATTTATATTTTGAATAAACACTGTACTTTTTAAACTTGTTATTCATGAAAGAATCCTGAAAAAAAAAATCACAGGTTCCAAAAAATATTTGGCAGCACAACTGTTGATATTATCCAACACTGATCATTCTAATAATAAATCCGCATATTAGAATGATTTCTGAAGGATCATGTGACACTTAAGACTGGAGTAACAGCTGATAAAAATTCAGCTTTTCATCACAGGAATAAATTCTATTTTAAAGTATGTTAAAATAAAAAACATTATTTTATATTGTAAAAACATTTTGCAATATTACTGTTTTTTTTCTATATTTTTAATCAAATAAATGCAGCCTTGATGAGCATAAGAGACTTCTTTAAAGACTATTACAAGTCTTACTGACCCCAAACTTTTGAACGGTAGTGTATATATATATATATATATATATATATATATAATGATTGATGTGTGTGCTATATTCAGATCTTATGAATGCATACGAAAACAATATGTAAGCAAAAGACCACAATTGTTTAAATTTGTATGTTTTTTAACTAATAATAATAATAATAATAATAATTACCATCATCTTCTTCTTCTTCTTCTTCTTCTTGTTATTATTAGCATTATTATTATTAAATCAATAATTTATAATAAATTAATGTTTTTTTCTTACATTTTAATACACGTTTCATTATAATTATTGTTACCATTAAAAAAAATGTGGTTAGTAAGTTATTTATTTATTTATTTATTTATAATTTTATTGAACAAAAGTAAATTGAAGTAAAGTGTAAAGTAAAGTAAAGTTAAGTATTTTTCATTCTTGCAAAATATTTCTGCAAATTGTGTCATTTCAAGTTTTCTATTCATCAAAGGATCCTGAAAAAAATAAATAACAACATAACATAAAATATTAAGCAGAACAACTGTTTTCAATGTTAATAATAAAATAAATTATTAATAATAATAATAATAATAATAATAATAATTAATGTTTCTTTTACAGCAAATCAGCATATTAGAATGATTTCTGAAGGAACACGTGACACTAACGACTGAAAATTCAGCTTTGCCATCACAGGCATAAATTACAATAAATCAATCAATCAATCAATCAATAAATAAATAAATGTACAAATATTTTGTAATATTTATTTTATTTTTGATCAAATCAATCAATACAGCCTTGGTGAGCATAAGACATCTTACCATCCCCAAACTTTTGAATAGTAAAAATGTAATCTGATATAAGAATCTGAGAAACCTAAACCTGACATAAACCTCATTGGGTTCAGATCAGGAACTACAGCTTTATTGAAGTGCTTTCGATTAAGAGTACCAAGGTGTTACCATGACAAATGTCTAAAAGAAAGAGAAACTGGTAATATGAGTAGTACTTTTTATTAATGGTGTAATAGCGGTAGGGTTCACTTGTATGCGTAGGAGGGTCGGAGAGTGTGTGTATGTGTGTGAAACAGTAAGCTGATTTCTGCTGTGTGACTCATGTTTAAGATGGCAAGATGTGTAAGAGGATCAGAAAAGAGCGGTGAGGAGTTAGAGCAGGATTTACAGGTTCAATTACACTGCCTGTCATTAGTCTACCCTTGTTTTAGCTGGGAATAATAATAAAAAAAAAACCTTACACCAGGCCAACATGCAGATTTTCCTTGCCACCATCTCAGTTTGACTCACTGACTTCTATTGTTCCTAAATAAAGCCAATTATTATTATTGTAGACTAACCTTAACCTAAACTCTGACCTCAGATGTGAACTCATTGTTGAAATTCTTTCTTGTATTGTAACTGAATGTTCAACATGTCATTTTGAGCTGCAGCTGCTATTGAAATTACATAATTCACTTTTGACACTAAAATACAGCTGGCATTTATAGATGTGGGGAAAAAAACCTAGTCTCTTCATGATTAATTTTTTGAAATTCATAGGAAGAGATCATTAAAAAAACAAATTTGCTCAGGCCATCCAAGAGTTTCTTTCTTCATCTGAACAGATTTGGAGAAATTTAGCATTACATGACTTGCTCACCAATGGATCCTCTGCAGTGAATGGGTGCCGTCAGAATGAGAGTGTAAACAGCTGATAAAAACATCACATTAATACACATTTTTAACTTCAAACCATTGCTTCTACCTACAACAGAGGATGCACATTTTCACTAGAGGAAGCATTATTATGGATTATGGACACATATTTGGTCAAAACATACACTTTTCTCTTTACAAGACGTTAATTGGCTGGAGTGGTGTGGATTATATTATATTATATTATATGTGGATGATGTTTTATCAGCTGTTTGCACTCTTATTCTGATGGCACCCATTTGCTGCAGAGGATCCACTGATCAAGTGATTTCAATCAAGAAACAAATTAATTTATATCTTGGATGGCTTGAAGCTGAGTAAAATTTAAGCTAATTCTTATTTTTGGGTGTGCTATTTCTTTAAGAAATGTATGGATATGTTTTCATAGCTAGATTAGGCATATCAGCAGATACAATATGTGGTTGATCTTGGGGTCTCCCTCCACTTTAGCCCTTGTAAAAGTGTCATTCAGCCATTTTTGCTATTTCCCATTGATGACGCTGGGATGAGGTTCATAACACCCAGGCAATTCCCTGTGTGAATTTAATGAAATGCAAAAAAGATGGAGGGATGCTAAATTATTGATCTGAAGTGGAAAAGAAATAAAGGAATAAGCACGTCAGCATGTGCGATGTGGAATCATTATGCTGATAGGACTATTTATATGAAGGGCAAGGAAAAACTGCATCTTGTTTGCAGTAAATCTCAAATAGTGGTGCAGTTTGTGAGTGTGAGCGTGGATGTGTGTGGCTACACTTCTACGTCAGTCTGACACTTCAAGGAAAACGATGCAAAACTGAAATAATGGGCAAAAATCATCTCGTTTTTTTAATGATAAAATATCTTTTTGCAGTCCATGCTCTTGTTCAGTGGTCTCACTCATTGTTCGCAGTGTGATCCCACTCAATATGCTTTACCTTTACAATCCAGTAAAAGACACATTGCTGATCTGTAATAATCAAGCTCTCCACTTTCAGTCGCCCCTTTGTCCCCGTTTTCTTGTCGTCTGTTAGTTTAGCATCACTGGTGTATTCCAGCAGCAGATATTTTTGCACTACATTACCATACATACACTATTAAACTCCTTGAGTGACAGAAAGCGACCGTGCTGTGTCAATATTTGACTACCTGATAAGTCCAAGACTGTAGCACTTGGATACATATACACAAACTGTGAGAGAATGACTAATCTGGTGAAGAAAAGGTGAATATTTTAATGTCCAAGTTTCAGTATAATGAAAGTAAATGAGGAATGGGTTTGTCATAAAAGTGTATCCTTTGCAGTGAACGGTTTGAGTACAAACAGCTGATAAAATCATCATAAAAGTGGTCCGTATAGACCAATTTGGAGTAGACATCACTTGCAGCTGCATGCGCATTGTGGTGGCAGAAAAACACTGGTAACAAGTGGAGGGAAATGGGTAAAATCCATGGATTACTTGATCTCATGATGAAAACATACCTATGGGAACTTTTCGCAATACGTAAAATACATACTAATAAGTACAAATATCTGCAGTTTCCATCAGAAATGAACACTAGAGGCAGTAAAACAGTGAGCACTTGTAATCATTTTCATACACAGGTATGATTACAGCTCCAAATGTTTCGCTTTCCGGACATATCAAGCTTGCTTGGTAGCTTAGCTGGCACAGAATTGGACTTGAGATGTGGAATGCTTGGGTACGAATTCTGTGAAAAACATGATTCACGTTGAAAGAGCTGAAACATCGAAAAACAAGTTAAAGCGGCATGCTTGCAATTGCGTTTCACGTCATAATCGCTTTTGTTCATACTATTGGGTAGGTTTGGGTGTAGTGCAGATGGTACATTGTTTTAAACGGCATGGAGCATTCAAGTTCCAGTGCCACTCAGTGGATATTTCACATCAAATATGTCACGAAATGTACATGGCGGTGTGTAAGGTTCCCACTGGTATGTTTTTATCTATGGAATAAGAGAAAAAATGTAATGTTGTGCCTTTGGATCTTAGAATCTGAATGCAAATCTGCAGAATACTGTTGTCAAAGACGCCATTTGAAGCTAAACACAGATGTTTAAATGGACTGACTATGTATGAAACTTGCTATGATTCCTCTACTTTTAAAGCATAAATTAGATTTAAACAATAGGTCTATGTAATATTTACATATGCAGTTCATGGGAGACATGTTATCTTAGTCCTGCAGTTACAGCATGAAATACTATTTGAAACCTATAACATTTTACATAACATTTACATATTTTGGCTCACTAGTTTGACTATTTTTCTTGCAAATGCAAGTTTACATCTCTTAGTTCAGACTTTATAACTCGATTTTACTCAATAATAGCGAGTTTGTCAATTCTGAGGTAAAAAAGCGATAAGTGTGGGATATAAACTCATGATTCTGAGCCAAGGGGAAAAGAGAGAATGACGAGTTGATTTTTCTGATCTGAATTGTGAGATATAATCTTGGAAGTGAAAGAACAAAGCCAGAATTTTAAAATATATACTCAAATTGACCACCAGATAGGCTCCGCCCACAAAAAATGTCATCACTGTTTGCAAACACCGAAATTGGTCTATATGGTGTATTTCAAGTATTCTGAAATCATTTTATAGCTTTTTGTAAGAAACAGACTATTGTTACTCACACTTATGCCATTCTAAACCCAGAAGACTTGGATTAATCCGCTCATTTCATATAAATTACTTTTAGAATTTTTTATGAACATTTTGAAGCATCACAGTCTTGGTTGTGTGGGACAGAAAACTCTCAGGTTTCTATATATAATTGTTTGTGTTTTGAAGATTTACGGGCTTAGAACAATATCAGGGTGAGTAAATGACAACCGGGTCTTGAAAACATACCTCTGGGAACTTTTTCGCAAGATGTGAAATATCCACTAGGTGGTGCTAAAAGAGTTTTCCCCTGTAAAAGATGAACATACATATGGTACATTTTATGTGAGGTTGGTTTTGTACGTCACCGCAGTTCTCATGAAATGTCCATTGAGTGGCGCTATACCTCTAATGCTCCGTGACGTTTTAAATAACGTACCATCTGCACTACACCTAAACCTGATAGTATAAACAAAAGTGAATGTGACGTAAAAACGCAGTCGCAAACATGTCATTTTAGCTTGTTTTTTGATCTCATCTTTCAGTTCTTTTATCGTAAATCATGTTTTTCCAAGGATTACACATTCTAAATCCAGTTCCGAGCTATTGAGCAAGATTGTTACATCTGGAAAGTGAAACATATGGCGTTGTGACTAGAAAGGATACATCTGTGGCCAAAAAACTAACAATAAAATTTAAATTTCTACCTATTAGATTGTGTTTCATTAACAACTACACCTTACAATAATGCAAAAACTCATTATTGAGCTGTAATCATAACTGTGTGTGAAAACAATTACAAGTGCTTGCTGTTTTACTGCCTCTAGTGTTCATTTCCATTGGAAACTGCAATTTGTAGTTTTTGGTATGTATTTTGTGTCTTGTCAAAAAGTTCCTAGAGGTACGTTTTCATCATGAGACTAGGTAGGTTAATAATGATAGCATTTTCATCTTTGTGTGAACTGTCCCTTTAAATTTTTGCCTTTTCTTCACAAAATGTATTATATGACTTCTCAAGACCTGGAATATAGTATAAGAGTGTTGAACTACTTTTATGGTGCTTTTTGTCATTTTTTGCCCTTATTCACTTAAATATTAAAAAGAGTATAGCCTGGATATTCTTCAAAAATTCACCTTTTGTGCTCCTTGGAAGAAAGACAATCATATGAGTATGGGACAACATGAGGGTGAGTAATATAGATAGATTTTTTTGGTTGAACTATCGTCTTAAAGTGTTCCTTTTTGCCATTGGTGTCAGTTTGTCTGGAATAGTGTGAAATGTATGCACCAGTGTGTGTGTGTGTGTGCAAGAGTTTTCATCAGGCAGTTTCGTTCAGATCGTTCTCCTCCTCTTCTGTAAGCCCAAAACAGTGTGAGTTTTATCTTATCTCCATGGCAACGAGTATAAAACGACGGTCGGAATGAGGAAGGTGTGAGGATGCATCGCAGTGTGATTTTTTTTTTTTTATTAGCGTACCACCACGGCGCCACACACATATACAGTCCAGTGCTTTCACAGTTATGCGCATGCCACAAACACATTCCGAATGGCTGACAGATTTCCTGCTGAGAGGGGCATAAACTCCAACCTGGACAGACTTCCCTGAACCAAACACTTCTGCAGAGAAAGCTCAGAGGAAAAACACTGAATGAGAGAGCAGATTTAGAGGAGGAAGTGAGTAGATCCGTGTTCAGGTTATTTTTGAACAAAGTGAAAGTGGGCTGTGTCTGTTAGAGATGTTAAGATGCTTCTGGGTTTATGCATTTATGTGGATGCCAGCACTTTATTACACCAGTGTTACTTATATACTTATATACTATTATACATATTTTTAATTAGCTTTTCATTTTTAGATTTTTTTTTATTTTATTTTAAATTTTAGCTACAGTTTAGTAATTGTAATGTGTGGTTGTCATGTTTATTATTATTAGATTAATCACGATTAATCAATTTGACAGCACTAATATATAGTTTATATATATATATATATATATATATATATATATATATATATATATATATATATATATATATATATATATATATATGTATATATGTATGTATGTATATGTATGAAGAGTTCAGCTAAATCCATCTGACGTCTTTCTTGAAAAAATACATTTTTATCAGGCTCAGATGTATAGGTTTCTATGTAATTATGATTAATTACAATTATTTATATCAGCTGCCAGTAGTAACTGTAGCATAATTAATTTTCCATCAACTAATCTGTTCGCTCAGCGAACATTCAGTATAATTTTTATATCAACTCTAAGAAATGATATTTTCTTGTCCACAGAAAATAACTTTCTTAAAGTACCATTGCATTAGAGCATGTAGCTCGAATCGGAATCGTAAAGGGACATTAATTTGCAAAGCAGAATCAGAATCAAAACTCATGTAATTTGTGCACAATAGTTTATTAACGAAGGACTAACACATAACTAATCTAAACAAACAAACATGAAATCACTCATACATGGGGGAATGGTCAGTGAGAAGCAGTTAGAGAGAGACAAGAGAATGAAGCTATGGAAAGAGTCAGTTAACCACCTGCTGTGAAACCATCAGTGCTGTCTACAGCTTATACTAAACCTCTGTTTGTTTAGTTAAATGTACGATACTTGCATTGCCTTGGTCGTTGAACAAGTGTCCAAATGCAGTCTCTGGTGAAGGTCTTGATGGTTGGAGCAGTGGTGGTTTTGGAATCGTGATCACGTTCTTCTGGGTCCGAAGAGTGATGAACTCCAAAGATGTTCTGACTCGATGGTGACTGGGAGTTTCATCCCATGTGAAAAGTGAAGAAGAACCAAGAGCTGAGAGGGACCCAGCTGAAGTCCTGTGATCTTTGGGGAATGGAAAGACAAGGCCGCAAGGCCTGGCGCACGCTTAGGGAAGTCCTGAAGAGTTCTAGCTCATCTTCTTAGGTTCTCCAAGAACCACTGACTGACTGAGGCGAGTCATGAAGCTGAATTCCAGGGTTAAGTCGAACTGTCTGGTTCTTTGTGGTCGAGAGCCACAGCTCTGTATGTTGGGCCTGTCGGGCCCGCTGGGCACGCCCTGTGCCGGCTCCGGCTCCCCGTGGGTTCCTCCACACGGGCAGCAATCGGAAGATGTTGCAGACGAGTGAAGAAGAGAGAAGAGAGAGAGGGGTCGATGCCTTTAAACTCTCTGGAGGCTGTGCCTCCAGGAGGTCCATGAACCAATGGTAAATTTCACCTTTGGAGGGAAAGTTTACGACTCTTTGTCTGTGAGCATGGTAATTTGCATATGTAATCCGATTGGGTGTTGATGCAAAAACTACTAAGGTTCTTAAAACACTAACATGTTGCAAAGGTATCAACATCTAATTTACACCATCTTTTAGATCATTAAAATACGAACTCAAAGAGTCCAAGCATGACATAGGTGGTTTATACAACTAGTCATCTATCATAATACATGCATAAAACAGTAGAAAGACGAATACAAATACAACAGACAAAATTAAAATACAATGCAGTAATACTGTACACAATGACCTGGGCTATGTGTGATAGGAAGGTCAAAGAAAGGTTTGTCTGTGAATGAATAGGAAAGAGTCTATAGGCATTGTGTCTTTCCTATGGCAAATGTAGCATGGGCAGATGTGCATTCCTTGAAGCAATAAAACCTGTGGTATCAGATCGTTGTCCTGGCAACTGAGCCCTTTTGGGGTGTCAGTTGCTTTGGGGGGGGTTTGTCTCCAGAGCTCCAGCATGTAGCTGGCCTGTTGTGTTTAAAGACTATTTGTAACAATTAATGTATGTCTGATTGGTCCAGACGCTACATTTTATTCACCAAGGATGTATTAAGTTAATAATTAAAAGTTTATTAAAAGTTAATAATAAATAATTTACATTGTTATAAAATATTTATATTTTGAATAAACACTGTACTTTTTAAACTTGTTATTCATGAAAGAATCCTGAAAAAAAAAAATCACAGGTTCCAAAAAAATATTTGGCAGCACAACTGTTGATATTATCCAACATTGATCATTCTAATAATAAATCCGCATATTAGAATGATTTCTGAAGGATCATGTGACACTTAAGACTGGAGTAACAGCTGATAAAAATTCAGCTTTTCATCACAGGAATAAATTCTATTTTAAAGTATGTTAAAATAAAAAACATTATTTTATATTGTAAAAACATTTTGCAATATTACTGTTTTTTTTCTATATTTTTAATCAAATAAATGCAGCCTTGATGAGCATAAGAGACTTCTTTAAAGACTATTACAAGTCTTACTGACCCCAAACTTTTGAACGGTAGTGTATATATATATATATATATATATATATATAGAGAGAGAGAGAGAGAGAGAGAGAGAGTTTTATTAATTTTAAAAAGTTTCTGTTATTTTAGTACATTATGTTAAACTTGACTTAAGTTTAAAATGAGAAATGTTACCTTGGCAACTAGCTAACATACAAAAGATACCTATATATTTTGTAGTAACAGAATTGTGTTTTATGGCTTTATGCCTCAGTTTACTTTCAGTATAATAACCCTGGTCTATGTAACTTTAATTGGATTTTCGTTCAGTTTTAGTTTTAGTAATTTTAGTACTTTAAGTTATTCATTTCAGTTAGATGCCAAGAAAACATTTCAAATTTCCATTCAAATGTAGGTTTTTCATATTAATTATATATGTGACCGTAGGCCACAAAACCAGTCATAAGGGTCAATTTTTTAAAAGTTAAGGTTTATACACCATCCGATAGCTGAATAAATAAGCTTTCCATTGATGTATGATTGGTTAGGATAGAATATTTGGTCGAGATACAACTATTTGAAAATCTGGAATCAGAGGGTGCAAAAAATCTAAATATTGAGAAAATCACCTTAAAAGTGACCAAACTAAGTACTTAATAATGAATATTACTAATCAAAAATTAAGTTTTGATATATTTACAGTAGGAATTTTACAAAACATTTTCATGGAACATGATCTTTACTTAATTTCCTAATGATTTTTGGCATAAAAGAAAAATATAATTTTGACCTATACAATGTTTTTTTTTTTAGCATTATTTCAATTATTGTGCATTTTTATTACTACATCTAAAAATAATGCTCATTTTTGTTATCAGTAACATTGCATTTCTCCCAAACTTACTTTTTTCATCCAAAAATGAAAAATAGTCTTCATTTACATACCCTTGTGTACTTCAAAATAGTTATTTATGTATTTATTTATTTATTTTTGGTAGACCTTAGAAGAAGATGTTTAGCATAATGTTCATGCTGTTCTTTTCCCATTCAATTAAAGTGAATAGGGACTGGGGCTGTTGAGCTCAAAAATGACATAAAACTACCATTACAGTGATCCATATGACTCATTTCACAAGTCTTCTAAAGCTCATATGGAATGTTTTTATAGCACTGTCCACAGCTTGACAGCTTGATTTTCCATTTAATTTCATTGTATAGAAAAGTTTAAGCTCTATTTAAAAGTTAGACCTGTCAGCTGGTGATGGTAACTTGAGGTTACATTGTTCCAGAGGAACCCGTTAATGATCAATCGTCACCTCATGTGCGTGTATGCTGGTGTGTAGTGTTTCAGTGTGTGGCTGTACATTGTAATGTGTGTGAAAGAGAAGTTGGTCATGTCCTAACATGCCCCTTACACGTCACAAGTTTCAGCAACACACACACTCATGCATTATGGAAAAGCTTTATACAAATTGTCCTTTAAAGTAGGACTGAAAAATAAATCAATAGTCTGAGCAGTGAATGGAGTATATGGGTTTTTATTTGGAGGTGCTGAAAGAGCGTGTGACGGATGAGGGAAGAGGGGACTGAACTCCAGTGGGGACTCACTCGCTGAGGAGGAATTACAACACACTGATTCGACTGGACGTTTCTTTCCTACAGTGCATTTCTCCAGTCATATTTCTTTTGTCGCTGTTCAAAATACACACTGATTTGTTTGGCCTTTTTGTCACTTTTTATGGGGCTTGCACTGACAAAAAAAAAAAAAAAAAAAGTTTCATAATATTACAGTGGATTTTTGGACATGGCATTGTGGTAATACTATATTTTTTGACATTTATCATTGCAATATCAGGGTGTTCTTTGAAGTATATGAATATGATAATAGTACCATATGTCAGTGTGTTACTAGCCTTGTTGCCCATAGTCAATATAATATAATGTAATGTAATGTACTGTAATATAATATAATATAATATAATATTTTGAATGAGAGAGATTATATATGTTTTGGACAGACAGATAGATAGATAGATACATAGATAGACAGACAGACAGACAGACAGACAGATAAATAGACAGACGAACTGACGGACAGACAGAGATGGACGGACGGACAGACAGACAGAGATAGATAAATTGACAGTGGCGGATGGACAGACGGATAGATAGATACATAGACAGATTGATAGACAGCAGACGGACAGGTTGATAGATAGATAGATAGATAGATAGATAGATAGATAGATAGATAGATGGACGGATGGACAGACAGACAGAGATGGACAGACAGACAGACAGACAGATTGATAGATAGATAGATAGATAGAGGGACAGACGGACGGATGGACGGACGGACAGATGGACAGATAGACATATAGACATAGATAGATAGATAGATAGAGGGACAGAGGGACAGACGGACAGATAGACATAGATATATATTATTATTAGTATTATTATTATTATTATTATTATTGTTACTATTATTATCATTATTACAATAAAATTTCATCATTCAATTTTATATATTTTGTGAGGATGCAGCTCAAAAAATTGGATGAACTAAAGGGTCTAGACTTGATCAGTAAACATGTTTGTGTGTGAAAGAGCATCCTGATTTGCTTATAAATGTACATATAAAATGGCTCAATGAATTGCGGTGAGACTCAGCTGATCACACACGGGCCTCTGTGTCTGCCAGCTACAGCCATTTTCTACCAATCTGCATATTCAGACCCCAGAATCTCTACAGCACACACACAGAGAGGGAGAGAGAGGTGAAGATGGAGAGCTGCTCTGTGAGCGTTAGTAATCAGCGCTCTCTTTAGTGGAGCGTGCCTCCACTCCAGCTGCTCCCTCAAACAACCACACCATTTTCTCTCTCTCTCCCTCTCTGTCTGTCTGTCTGTCTGTCTCAGGCTTAGAGAATGAGTGACAATATTCCCTCAGAAAGTGGCACAACAAAAATAAAGAAGGAAGGGACAAAATAAAAGACAGAAAGAGAGGCAGGTGCTGAATTATGCAGACAGTGAAAGAGTGATGAAAGCTGTGGTGGGGCTGGACAGATGGACAGAGAGAAAGAGGTGTGTGCTTTTAAGTCCCAGTGTCGCCACCGCCTCTGGGGAAAGAAGGGCTGATGGCCGCATGTCCACCCATTAAAGACGCCCTAGCCGTCCCTTATTTATTTATCCCAGGCTCTGTGTCTCCATTAAAAACCAAGGTGCTAAAGGGAAGAAGCTGTAGAGGCGTCCTAGCTGCTGTGTGTGTGTATTTGTGCGAGTGTATGTGTGTGTGCAGGGGGAGATGAGGGAAATGGAGGCGTTTACTTATTGATGTGTGTTTACGGGGCAGTGGTGGTGGTTTGAGCAGAGGGTTGGAGGACTGGGCTTGTTTATTCACGACCGTGTTTGGATGTTTTACAGGGAGAGCAGGTGCAAAGCATCACCGCGTGTTTAAGAAGAGACACGACCGTCCCATTGCCCACAGAGAAAGAGAAAGAGAGAGAGGAAGAGAAAAAGAGAGACATTCTGCAAAGTATTAAAACTGCTTTAACATTGATAGATAGACAGACATTTTGGATAGATAGATAGATAGATAGATAGATAGATAGATAGATAGATAGATACGGATGGACAGAGGGACAGACAGAGGGACAGAAAGGCAGATAGACAAAGAGATAGACAGACAGACAGACATTTTGAATAAGAGAGATTAGATAGACAGACAGACAGACAGACATTTTGGATAGATAGATAAATAGACAAAGAGAGAGGAATAGATAGACAGATAGATAGATAGATAGATAGATAGATAGATGGATATGGACAGAGGGACAGAAAGGCAGATAGACAGAGATAGATAGACAGACAGACAGACAGACAGACAGACAGAGACATTTTGAATAAGAGAGATTAGATAGACAGACAGACAGACATTTTGAATAGATAGATAAATAGACAAAGAGAGAGGGACAGATAGATATATAGATAGATAGATAGATAGATAGAGAACAGACAGACAGATAGACAGATAGATAGATAGATATAGATAGATAGATAGATAGATGAATAGATGGACAGAGGGACAAACAGAGAGGACAGAAAGGCAGATAGACAAAGAGATAGACAGACAGACAGACAGACAGACAGAGGCATTTTAAAGAGAGATTAGATAGACAGACAGACATTTTGGATAGATAGATAAATAGACAAAAGAGAGGGATAGATAGATGGACAGATAGATAGATGATAGATATAGATAGATAGATAGATAGATAGATAGAGATAGATAGATAGATAATAGGATGGACAGAGGGACAGAAGGAGGGACAGAAAGGCAGATAGACAAACAGACAGACAGACAGACAGAGGCATTTTGAATAAGAGAGATTAGATATAGACAGACAGACAGACAGACATTTTGGATAGATAGATAAATAGACAAAGAGAGAGGGATAGATAGATAGATGGATAGATAGATAGACAGATAGATAGATACGGATGGACAGAGGGACAGACAGAGGGACAGAAAGGCAGATAGACAAAGAGATAGACAGACAGACAGACATTTTGAATAAGAGAGATTAGATAGACAGACAGACAGACATTCAGATAGATAGATAGATAGATAGATAGATAGATACGGATGGACAGAGGGACAGACAGAGGGACAGAAAGGCAGATAGACAAAGAGATAGACAGACAGACAGACATTTTGAATAAGAGAGATTAGATAGACAGACAGACATTTTGGATAGATAGATAGATAAATAGACAAAGAGAGAGGGATAGATAGATAGACAGATAGATAGATAGATAGATAGATTCATGAAAAGATGGTGTGAAAGCAATAGAGAGAAGGAGCGACAGAGAGATAGGAAGCCAGGAGAGGAAAGAGTGCAGTGCGAGAGGAGAATTTCAATGGCACTCCAATCATCCAGCCAGGCTCGTTAGCCCAGGGAACATTTGCATAGAGCCTCAGTGAATTCATTTGGCGCTACCCAGAGAAGATGGCTTCCTCTCTACGCGCTTAGTTATGCAGCAAACCCCACACTGCGCCATCCGCGTGCCGCATGCGCGCATGTGCCGGCATGTTTGTCATCCGTTATGTATGTTTATGCATAATATTTCCTTGAATCTGTAAGATCTTCAAGCTGGATCCAAAGACACAGCTTTATATATATATTTTTTTTTTCATAGATGTGAAAACATAAAAGCAAATGTACGGACTGAAACGAGACCTGCTTGACCAACAGTACTAATTAGTCTCTAATGAGGACCCCAGCCTTGATGTTAACCTGGTTTAGTGTGTGTGGCTGAATGTGTGTCAGTCCGGTTCACGCTCTGGAAGGGTGTGGGCCGCCTAAATGTGGCAGTGGAGATGTCATGCATAATTAGAAATGCGGGGGATGTGTTATTTGAATTATTTCAAGGGTCCCAGAACAGAGATTAATGCTGTTTGACTGCAGTAATGATGACTTAGCGATGTGTGTTGAGTTAGATCTGCAACTGACATTGGCAAGGAGTGACAGATTTTGCCTTGAGTTACAAAATGATTTGATGAAATTCTTGAAAGTCTTCTGAAGGACATCACTTGTCATTGTTTTAAATTAGATTCGGGTGTTATTGTGGTTATGCCGTTATGCTGAATATCAGCACGGCTGTGCAATGGCCATAGGCATGAGAATGCAAACCGAGAACCGCCTCTCTCTCTCTTTCTCTCTTTCTAGAGGTATGATTGAGTACTGGTGGGGGAGATGGCTTCTCAATGCGTCATTAATGGCTAATCAATGGCCTCTGTGTTATATAGTGAGCGTCCTGGGACTCCCACAAGTCTTTAATCTGGACATCATCTCACTGGCCTCCGAGAATGCCTGCACACACACTTACACATTTACAGCAGATCAATGTTTCCGAGAAAAGTGGAGTCAGTATCTGTAATGCATTTTGCACTTGCTTTATAGCTGCATAATTCGTAATTTGTGCATTGTTGCTTTCTAAAGTGGCGTTCACACTGACAGGTCTCTGCAGCGACAGCCAGAACTCATTCATTTTCAATGAGAGAGAGCGACAGCGCCCGTCGGCGACCCGATCTGGGAGTGTTCTGCGATGTGTCAAAGTTGTGAAGCTTAATTTTATGCAAATGAGCTCAAACGCAAAAAGGCGACCACCAGTGGTATTAAAGACACTCCATCTCCTGTGAGATGCTGTAGTTCGGTGTTAGCAAAACAAAGGAAAAGTGAGATAAAGTTAATGTTACAGTGAGTAATTTTATTGTCCTGTGTGATTTGTGTCTGCCCACATACAGCGATAACACAGGGAAAACTGTATTAATAATCATTAGAGTTCTGAAAGGGTTTGATTCATGCACTGATAATTGGTAATTTTGTTCATTGTATAATGCATCACGCACTCATGCAATTTGCATACACACATTTGTTAATATTCAGCCAAAGAAAACTATTTTTGTCAACTTATTTTTATAGGCAATACATTTGATTTGTGATCTGATTTTCACAACATAGGCTTACTGGAAAAACAGGCCTCTATTGATTTTTTTGAAACTGCAGAACGCACCTATTTATACAATTAACTGAAATAAACACTAGTAGAAACACAATAATTTATTAGTTTTCACACTAATTATGATTACGGGGCAGATTATTGATTAATAAAGACCTATTTTCACATGACTCCTTCCACTAACGTGATGGCCTCAACTAGTACAGCTCCATATGGCTTTTCTGACTTAGTAAACTTGCTCAATAGCTCACCTAGTATAGCGCTGGACTTGCAATGTGGAGCCTTAACCCTAACACTAACCCCAACCCATGAAACATATTAACAACATAATTTATATCTTACAATTTTACAATTTTTATGCCACTCACCAGACATTTAATTTCCAAAGTGCTACAATATCAACATAGGCTCATTGGAAATGCGTGCCTCATATATATATATATATATGCACGGTAGCTCACGCGATACGGCATTGCACTTGAGTGATGAAGAGCTCCGGTACGAACCCCATGAAACTACAGTTCAACAAAACAGCTCAAATCTGCACAAGGACATTAAAATAGCACAGCTGCTACAGCAAATGTGTTTTTAAATCACTTTTCCATTTGTTAACACTGGCATTTCAGCATTTTTCTCCATATAGTGGACTTCCAAAATGATGTTTAAATGCGGCTTCAAATGATCCCAAATGCAGTTGTAAACGATCCCAGCCGAGGAAGAAGGGTCTTATCTAGCAAAACGATCGGTTATTTTCATAGAAAATAATACAATTTATATATATATATATATATATATACATATATATTTTTTTTTTTATCTCAAACGCTCGCCTTGTCTTGCTCTCTTGTATGTAGTCTCATCTCATGTTCTCCCTCAACTTTAAAATTGTCCTATATCGCTGTTTTACCCTTTTTGTTAAGGGTGTTTGATCTTTTTTGCATGTTCACTTTGCATAGACTGGGTTGGTACTTCTGCAGCAAAGTAGAATGATTTTGAAATCATTTTTGAAGTTGTGGGAGAAAAAATAATTGGAGTTTTTCGACATACCCTAATTGTCTTGAGCCAGAATACACAGAGTTCAGGCAGAGCAAGACAAGACGAGCATTCGAGATTAAAAAGTATAGAAATTGTATTACTTTTATGAAAATAACTGATCGTTTCGCTAGATAAGACCCTTCTTCCTCGGCTGGGATCATTTACAACCGCATTTGGGATCGTTTAAAGCCGCATTTAAACTGCATTTTGGAAGTTCAAACTCGGGGCACCATAGCAGTCCATTATATGGAGAAAAATCCTGAAATGTTTTCCTCAAAAAACATAATTTCTTGATGACTGAAGAAAGAAAGACATGAACATCTTGGATGACAGGGGGGTGAGTACATTATCTGTAAATTTTTGTTCTGGAAGTGGACTTCTCCTTTAAGGACTGAAATAGTATGATTGCATCAGTTTAAAAAAAAAAAAAAATTGGTCAGGTTTAGGGTATGGTTTAATGTTTTCAAATGTACATCTAATGTCATAAAATGTTGCCAGAAATTTAGAATAAAACTGAGTCATTTTACAGCCACTCACTTGACACTTAGAAAGTGTCGCAAAGCGTGCAAGAAGCAATGCAAAATGATTTTGCTGAAATGTCACCACAGACACGTTTTTTTCAACAAGCCTGGTTTGGATTTTCAAAAGCTATGGCCAGCTACACAGTCATATGATAGAATTGCTGTCAGTGTGAATGGGACATAAGACCTTGACAATCACTCTGTCAACACTTAAGAAGGTTTTTGTATAAGACTTATTTTATTTTCTATGTTGGAGTCTGATAGGTTACAGCGCAGCTTCGTATCTGTTGGAGAAGAATGTCTTCTAACCTGCTTCCCTCTGAGCATAGTTATTTATGAGTTAAGAGCGTGTTTGTGTGTGAGTGAATATGTGTTTGTACCTCTTCTCTTGACTTCCACCTCCTCAGGCTCTCCTTTTCCTCCACTCGATATTCATCCTTTGTTTCTCTCTCTTCAGAGCATTTCAGGCGCACCTGACCCCCCTCTTCTGCTCAGGATCGTTATTTCTCTCCTCCTGCTCATCTAACTAGCTTCCCCATCCATCTCCTCTTTCTCATCTCTTCTGTCTCCCCTCTCTTTCTCGCCATGCCCCTGCTGAAGTGTCAGGTAGTATGCATTTCTGTTGCTCTCTGCCCAGTTATAGTCCGACGGCTTTGGTCCAGTACCCACGCTTTGCACTGCCTTGGGCTTGTAATGTTTTATTTTTTTTCTCCTTTCCTTTTGTCTTTTAAAATTTTGTGAAGACTTTTTTTGGAAAACATACTTTGACTGTACATTGAATCTCGACAGCTAACTTGTGGAGTTGTTTTCCTGGTTGTTATGTGTTGTTTTGCACTCATACTGTGGTGGTGTACCTCAGGGCTCGATCTTTGGACCTTTTTATTTCTCTTCCACTTACGCTCACAAAGAAGTTTCCTGTGTCCTTTTTTTACTTCTCGAATGACTGATAATGCTCAAGAAAATATTTTAAGTCCATCCATAACCTGCTGACCTTTTTACTATCTTAGCACACATTCCTGGTTGTTTTGTACATGATTTATCAGTCTAAGTTATTCTAATAAAATTAAATTATTCCAAAGAAATATATTTTAATAATCTTTCACATTTTTTTTTTTTTTTGTTGAAAATATAATTTCACTCTAAAAATGTTACTTTGGAAGTACAATAGGTTTTGAAATCTGCTTATTATTGACTTTATTACTGGCCATTTTTAAAGTTTAAATTTTCATCTAAAACCTTTTGCCTGACCATGCACGAGATGCTCAAATGGAAGCATCCCAAAATCCTTGTAGGTCAGGTAGAGGTCATTGAGCTGTCCAAAGAGGTCCAAAAGTCATTGCAATGGCCTTTAAGCCACCTGTTTAATTGAAAGTGTCTTAGTCCACAGATACAATATCTCAGTGTTTTGAAACATGTCAACAGCGTGTAGCTGTCTTTTTTTAGCTGTCTCCTTGGCTAGAGAAATTATAAGGGAAAACAGAGAAGGGAGGGAATGTTTCTGAGCCTGAAGCTGACTAAGAATCCCAGAAGACAGAGAGGAAGAGAAGGAAAGAGAGAGCGAAGGGAGGAGGGGTGGAGAAAAGAGAAGAGCAGGCATGTAATTTGAATCTCATATACATTTCAGTTGAAAACCAGACTAGCCTTGATACAAACTCTCCAGAGACCACCACAAACCCCCTCCACCTCCTCAAATGCATACACGCACACACAAACACATCTCCTCTGCAGTCACCATACCTTTAATACAAGGCCTAGGGCATCAGAGCATGACCGCTTGCCATGCACAACAAACACACAAAACACACACGCATACATACGCTGACTGGTACGCAGATTGTCTTTCTGCGTGCATTGGAACAGATTGTTCTTGATGCTTTTGCTGAACAGCTGAACGCTCACAGCCTTGCTAGCGTAAAGCAAGAGTCGAATGCTGAAACATGCAAGATGCATGAGTATGTTTACACATATGCGCATGCACATGTGCTATTGTTCTCTTTTAGACTGACACCTCTTAACCAGTCCCACCCAGTTTGTCATCAGTCCACCAGGAAGTTGTGTTTACAAGGTGCAATGGGCAATTTTGAGGACAAATCAATCAGTGTATTAGCAAAAATGTTGTCTTGTTTATTATACATTTTTATTTTTTTTATTTAATTTTTATTGTTTAACAATATTAATGCTAATGTTAAAGGGTCATCGGATGCCCATTTTCCACAAGCTGATAAAATTCTTTAGGGTCATAATGAGAAGTCTATAACATACTTTGGTTAAAAACTTTCAGTGGTAGTGTAAAAATCACCTTTTTTACCTTGTCAAAATCAGCCCTTTTTAGTGTGAGCTGTTCTGTTGCATTTGCCTTTAAATGTTAATGAGCTTTGCTCACCACGCCCCTCTCTACTGTGGGATGGCGAGCCATTCTGTTTACTTTAGCCGCATAACTTGCTGACTAGCACATTATTAAGAAAGGCGATTTGCAAAGATGCATAAAAACCCTTACACTCACGTCTGCTATAAGTGAAGCTGAATTACGAATGATTAATGCGAACATAGACGCATTTATGTAGATCGACGGGTGCATTTCATTAATCCTCTGCGTCTTTAGCGGCTCAGATATCGGAGTAAATGATGACTGCTATGTTCATTATTACATCCAACAACAAAACACCTCAATCGCTCAATCGGAGACATTCTTGTCTTCCCCTGCACCGGAGTCGACACAATGGCGGACTGTTACAGCTCACTCAGGGCGGGTCTAAGGTAAGACGGCCTTGTCAATCAACTATCATGGGAGCGGCCTTGGTCAGTGTGATGTCAGACCGACAAAAAGCTGAGGATGGCTCGATTTGAAAAAAGGGATATTACCACTGGGTGGATTTTTTATCATTATAGGGTGGTTGTGTACACACACTGCCAACA
Source organism: Labeo catla (assembly GCA_012976165.1). Lineage (NCBI taxonomy): Eukaryota > Metazoa > Chordata > Actinopteri > Cypriniformes > Cyprinidae > Labeo > Labeo catla. Next base: position 122,023 of record VONZ01000220.1, read on the forward strand.
CACATTTATGTTCAAACAACATGTAAAAGTGAGTTTTGCATCTGATGACCCCTTTAAGGACTTTTATTGTGGCTCTTTTTTCTATTATTATTATTATTATTTTTATCTATTTGCATTTATTTTTTGTCAGTTAGTCTAAGCTGAGGCTCCCTCTATTTATCATTTCTTTTAAGTTCATTCTATATGTGCATACTCATCAGTAGTTTGTGTTTGCCTCATTCTCTCGCTCTTCCTGCAGAGCACCATTCTCTTCTACCTCTCCTCTCCTCTTTTCACCTCGTGACCTTCTCCATCTTTCTCTCCATTTCTCTGTTTATTCAGTTGTACCCACCTCAGTTTTTTTTTTTGGATGCCCATGTATTTTTTTTTCTTTAGACACTGTGTGCTTTCTGTCTCTCTCTCCCTCGTATTCTCTGATAGACAAGAGCTTGCCTTGTTTATTTGAGAGGAAAACAGACTCGCATTCATCAGCTCCTTGTATCTCTTTCTCTCTCTCTTCCCTTCGCTCCTGTCTGTCTTTTTGAGACCCTCTCTAGCTGAGGTTATGTTTATGATGTTCCTGTCCCTCTCCGTATCTTTATGAGATCGTTTCTCCTGGACTATAATGAGATTAAATAGAGAAACTTTTGTTTTGTCAACCGAGGAAACGACGTACTGAAGTAGTAATTATTTCAATTTTTACTGCACTGTAAAAATAAATAGTTGAGAAAACTTAAAAAAAAATAAGGCAACTTGATGCAGTAGAACTTTTGAGATATCTCAACAATACTTTTTTTAGTTTTTCGTACTCTAGGCCTTAAAACTAAACACACAAACCTCAAGAATGGTTGCAATCAACAAATGTTAAAAAGATGAGCTCTTTACATCACAGTGCAACAGATAGCTAACAATAATGACAAAACAACAACAAAAAAATAAATTAAGTCAGGAAACAGCAACACAATAATCCTTTAACAGTAACTGCATATTTATTCATGGTGCAATGCATGCTGGGAACTCACAAAGCCTTAACATTTCAACAATATGAAATTCTTTCAGACAACTGTGTTTGACTAGTTGAGACAACATTTTGATTTAATTTTGTTGGTCTGACAAGGGTTTTTATGTTGCATTTTTTAGTATTTAAGACTCAAAATGTTTTGTAAACTGGAAAATATTTCACTGAAAAAAGTTTAGTTTTAGAAGTGATCTCCATAATGTCTCAGACTACGCTCAGATCTGCCAAAATAGTGTCTGTGATCAAACATGAGAGATTTCAATATAAACTCAAACATTTCTCATTTTGTAATGATATTGTTACAGTGTGGTAATTTATTAGCCTTAATGTATTTGAAATTATCTAATTTTTGTCTGTTTTTGCCCTCATGAAACACAATTAAGATGCAGTTGAGAAGAACTTTAGAATATCTCAAGTGTCCATTTCCAAGATTTTTTCCCATCAATAAAATAAAATAAAATAAAACAAAATAAAATGATAACTCACTTGTGTCTCCTCTAGAACTTCCCAAATGTCTTAAACTGTTCTTAGATTTGTCAAGAGTCAGCAGTCGTCATTTTCTTGTCCTACTGCAGTTTCAGAAATGATTCAAACTTTTCTCAGATTTTCCAGAAATCAGAGATCTCATCTATAACTTGAAGATTTCTCATTAAACTTTCCATTATAAATGATTTGAGCTATACTATCCAGACAACAATGAGATATTGAGATCTTCTCAAGTCTCCAAATTCGAAGATTTTTACCCTAAGACCTCAGAAATCTAATGTGTCTCCTTTAGAATTTGACAGCAGTTCTCAAAAGTGTCTGAAACTGCGTTCAAATCTGTCAACAATCAAAGACATGCAGAGGTGTAAGTGTATATTTATCTAGTAGAGTTTGTGTTCTGTTCTCACGACGTCTTGCTGTTTCATTTCCTGACCTGACCTGTGTCTGCTCACTCATGTGAATCACTGGCTCCCTTTCGCTTTGCTGTATCTTTCCATCGATCCCTCTCTTTCTCTTCGTTTCAGCTTGGGAATGAGTTTTATTGATGTGACGAGTTTGGCGGCACGCTTGGAGCTCCTTCGGTTTCACCTCCCACTGATTTCCCCCTCTCCATCTCTCCATCCATCCTTTTTGTCTTTCTCATCCACCCATCTTCCTTTCTCCACCCCTCTGGCCTGTTCCAGCGCTCCATGTGAAGGAGGGTGTGTGTGTGGTCTACGTCAGCCATGGCTTCAATTACAATTCATCTCCATTAACCTAATTTGGGTCTTTTGTGGGAGCGTGTTGATGTTGTGTGTGAGTCAGTTTCTGCAGCTCTAGTCTTTCTGGTTGCTTTGTAGCCCATTTGCATTACATTTACTGTAGTGTCTCTAAGCGAAAGGGAAATAAGGTGAAAGGAGAGAGAGAGAGAGTGAAAGAGAAATGTGGGCAATGGGGTAAAAACAGCCCTAAGGTTCTGCCAGATGGCGGACTAACTGCCCCCACTCCCTCTTATCCGCACCACATGCACTTTTTTTTTGTTCTTTCCATCAAAACGGGCAGAGGGAGACTGGATGTGTATTACGCACACAGGTAAGGACACCACAAAACAGATTTTAGACTGCTTTGCTGAGTCAGTGTGTTCTTACATAAATGGGTGGCACATTTAAAGGGACAGGTTACCCAAAATGAAAATTCTGTTGTTATTTACTCACCCTCATGTAGTTGCAAACCTGTATGACTGACTTTCTTCTGTGGAACACAAATGGAGATGCTTTAAAGAATGTCCAAACTGCTCTTTTGCATACTATAAGAAACATTGTAACCCAATGCGTTCAAGCTCTTAAAAAAACACCATACAAGCTTTTTGTAAGAAACACAACAAAATTTTACATTGTTATTCACTGAAAATCAAATAATATACAGCCTTCATAAAACGAAATGGTTGAAGGATTGGTTTGTTTCTAGAATAAAAATTTACTAATAATTTACTCACCCCCCATGTCATTGAAGATGTTCATGTCTTTCTTTCTTCAGTCAAAAAGAAATTAAGGTTTTTGACGAAAACATTCCAGAATTTTTCACAAAAAGTGGACTTCAATGGGGATCAATGGGTTGAAGGTCCAAATTGCAGTTTCAATGCAGCTTCAAAGAGCTCTACACGATCCCAACCAAGGAATAATGGTCTTATCTAGCAAAAAGGTTGGCTATATTCTCAAAATAATTAAAAATGTATATACTTTTTAACCACAAATGCTCATCTTGCACTAGGTCGACTTCACACATTACGTAGTCGTGTTGGAAAGGTCACGCATGATGTAGGCGGAAGTACCGACCCAAGTGTTTACAAAGCAAATGTGCAAATAAAATCAAAAATACTTTACAAAAAATGTAAAACAACTATGTCAGACTATTTTGAAGTTGGAGGAGAGAATGAGATGGAGTTCGCAGAGCTAGTGCAAGATGAGCATTTGTGGTTAAAAAGTATATACATTTTTATTTTATTATTTTTTTTTTAATCACCAATCGTTTTGCTAGATAAGACCCTTATTTCTCGGCTGGGATAATGTAGAGCCCTTTGAACCTGCATTGAAACTGCAGAAATTGAAAATTTTAGGTTGAAATTTAGACCTTCAACCCGTTGATCCCCGTTGAAGTCTGCTATATGGAGAAAAATCCTGGAAAGTTTTCCTCAAATACCATAATTTCTTTTCGACTGAAGAAAGAAAGTCATGAACATCTTGGATGACATGGGGGTGAGCAATTTATCAGGAAATTCTCATTCTGGAAGTGAACTTGTCCTTTAATGACATATTTAGTAACTCCCCTTGTGGGGAAAAAAAACTTCAGTATTTAGCATACTTTTAAAAAGAGTACTTATTACAGAAATTATGTACTTTAAAAGAATGTAGGCAAGTGTGAACTGAAAGCTTTCAGACACTTTAATGCAGGTTAATTTGTATTTGTATTAAATGCAATGAGTTTTTTTTAATACATACATATCACTTAAATACATCTCATTTCATAATTTTATGATATTGAAGTACTTTACATGCACATTAATATGTCAGTCAACAAAATAAGTGTAGTTAAAATCTAAAAACGAAAGAAATTTACTTTAAAGTTAACTTTTAAAGGGATAATTCACCCAAAAATGAAAATTCTGCCAATGGCTCATCATGTCATTCCAAACCTGTAAGACCTTTGTTGATCTTCAGAACACAAGTAAAGATATTTTTGATGAAATCTAAGAGCTTTTTGAACCTGCATAGACAGCAATGCAACTCACATGTTCAAGGCCCAAAAAGGCAGTAAGAACATTGTTAAAATAGTCCATGTGACATTGGTGGTTCAACCGTAATTTTACAAAGCTATGAGAATACTTTTTGTGCACAAATATAAAAAAAAAAAAAAAACTTTATTCCACAATTTCTTCTATTCTGTGTCAGTTTCTAATGTGCATTCAAAAGACAACCATGACATATGCATTTAGTGCTGATGACGCAGGAGCCGGCGTTCTGACATAGATTTTTTGGACCTTGAACGTGTCAGTTGCGTCGCTGTCTACGCAGGGTCAGAAAGCTTTTGGATTTCATCAAAAATATGATTTTTGTTCTGAAGATGAACGAAGGTCTTACGGGTTTACAACATAAGAGCAAGTAATTAATGAAAGAATTTTCATCCCTTTAATTTGACAATATTACACAATGCACTTTTTAAAAGTGCACTGAAGTATGTTAAGAAACAGTCATGAACGAGTAGTTCCTTTAAGTACACTAAGTGGCCTTATTTATTAATTTGATATTTTCTGCAAGTACATTTTTTTTTCAGATATATGCTTTCAGCATTTGAAGTACTGTATATTATGAGTGCAAATTCAATACAATTACAAAGCTTAATACAGTATGTTTCAAAGCCATCAAAGCTTATTCAAACTTGCCACATTGCAACACACAGGAATGCACTTGGTGTCATTGGAATCAGATCTGATGTAACACGTCTTGATGCACCTGGTTTTGTTATTTCTAAAACTGTTGTACATTTCAATCTGTTGTAACACAAATCTATTGAATGGCTTCAGATGAGGTTTAAAAGAGAGAATATCAATGATGTTTAAAAAAAAAATCTAATTATTTTTAATGCGCATATCCAAAGTTTCCAATCAAACCAGAGCAGTTTTTCTCACCAAACGCATTTCAGTAGCAAAGCATTATTTCAGAAACAGCTGAGATCATTAAAACCTGCAGTGTATTAATGCAAAGCTTAGCACTGCAAACAGTCAGATCTGAATAACCCAGTTTTATTTTAAGACTAACAGCAGCCACATCACACATATGGACCGGGTGCCATAGCAACTCTGACAGTATGTTGGGATGTCTGCGCAGATATGTGTCGTACAAGCGTGTGTGTGTGCAACAGAATTCTGTTTGTCCCATGTGTGTGCGTGGATCAGTTTGTGTACTTTTGATATTGATTTGTGGGTTTGTTTTGGGGGGTGGGCGGCAGGGTTGTGTCGTGTCTCATGCTCAGATTAGTAATCCGTGCGCGATATGACATCTTTCTGATAGCGGCATATCTGCCATTAAAATCAATAATCCTCTCATGGGGCCAACCCTGCGGCCAGTGCGCTAATGCACTGCGAAACACACACACAAACACACTAATAAACATGTCACATTGATATTTACATAATCTTGCATCGATATTTACATACGGACAAACACAGTGCTTGTTCAGATGAAAAAAAGCTTGTGTCAGGCACACATTAGCATCTCTCTCTCTCTTCGGAGGTGTTTAGTAAGGGTCTGTGTTTTAAGCCGTTCCCTTGTCCTCTTTTTTTCATGTTGCGTAAAGGTTAAACCTGATGTGACCCATAACCCAGACAGCCAGAACGCGGCTTTGTCTGACTAAATGAGTGTGTGTGCCTGGCTCTCCATCTCAACCCTGCCATCCCAATCATTCAAATGAACACCTAGGAAATTGGAATTGATTCGTCCCCTTTGTGTGTGCGCATGTGTGTCCTGGGCCCTTAAACAGGATAGATTGTCACCCTTATGCATTTGCACACACATTTTTGGTTTTTCTATCATAGTGAAGACTTTTGATTGACATTTATTGTTTTTTTATACTGAACTAATGATATTTTCTATCTGCTACTCCTTACCAACCCTCACACCATTGGTTGGTTAGTCGATTTCAGGTTTTACTGTCCTTGTGGGGGCAATCGGTTGCCTCAACGTCAGAAAAACCTCACACACGCACGGTTTGCAGTGAGCTTGTAACTGGAGCGTCAACGTGTAATGCCAGGGAGATTAAATGTATGTTTTTTTCCGCTCTTGATAAGTCAACAGCGCGTACCAGCGCTCAGCTAATAGGAAGACTGCTTGTACACACACGCACCGTGTTGCCAAGCAGACGCTGCCGACTCCAACGCTGGCATGCGAGTGTGTTTGTGTACGTGCATAAATACGAGGGCCGCTAACGATTCCGCATATCCCGTGCCGAAATGCCAGATGCACCCTTGCCACGTACACATCTGGGGCCTGTGTTAATCTATAGAAAAACACTATTTAGATTAAAAAATGGAAAGAAGTGAATGGTTGGATCAAGAATAGATCAAGTGAAGAAGATATAGCGAAAAGAGGGGGTAAATGGAAGCACAGGAAGTATGGGCCACCGAATGCATGTTTAAATTTTGAGCAGGCACTTAGGGGGACAGCACAGAAATGCATATTTCTGGAAAGACACGGAAAAACAGCTTTAAGTGTGCACGTGCTGCCAGGACAGCAGTTTTTAATGGGAGCGTGTGAGGTGTGCGGAGGAAAGGAGTGAGAGAGGAAGAGGAAAAGAGGGGAGAATGGAAGCCTTAATGGATTCATTTTTGCTTCACTAATTTTAGGGCCTTTTAACAGCATGTGCCTTCTCCCCTTTCTCTGCCTCCCTCTCTCTCCTTTTCTCTGCATCTCCAGTTAATTTAATGAAGAGTCGCCCGATTGCTTTTAGCATTAATATTCCAATATGGAGTGGTGTAAATAATAAATGCTTCTCTCTCTCCCTCTCTCTCTCTCTCGCTCGCTCGCGCGTTCGCTCTCCCTCTCGCTCATGGATGATGTTGAGTCCCATCTGTTGTGTCTTTGGTGCTACTGACTGAGCACTCCCTCTGGATAGAGAGAAAGAGAGAGAGAAATAGAAAATAGACACATAGCAACAGTATGGCTAAAATGGAAAGGTGTGTCTGTTAGCAAATCTGTTGGAGTTTCGGCTTTGTGATGTTCATTTTCAGGATACCAAGAACCGATGTGCTGGAGAATTATACAAAAACCGCCAGGGGTCAATTAATTAAACTCACAAAGCTATTGTATGACTACAGAATACTTTACATATAGCGCACATTTTTGCTATGGAGTTTGACAGTTCCTGGATGTCATTTGGCATCAACGTCCTTTCTAAGGGGCCGTTCACACCAAGGATGATAACTGCAACGCCAATCATGATGAGTACAATTACAAAATTTTATTTGTTGAAAAATGACTCCTCCTCAGGCCATCCAATGTATATGAGTTTGTTTCTTTATCAGAATAGATTTGGAGAAATTTTGCATTGCATCACTTGCTCACCAATGGATCCTCTGTAGTGAATGGGTGCCATCAAAATGAGAGTCCAAACAGCTGATAAAAACATCACAATAATTCACAAGTAATCCACACAACTCCAGTCCATCAATGAATGTACTGTGAAGTAAAAAAAAGTGTATTTGTAAGCAACAAATCCATGTTTTACCCTTAAATGCATGACTGTTTTGCCAATCATTATTACATGTTCGGGTCTTCAGCGACCCGGACCTATATACTATAAACTTCTGCAGTAACAAAAAACTCTCTTGATATTTTAAGAACAATTACAGAAGAATAAAATAAAGCCTATTTCTTTACCTTTTGAAACTTAGAAGGGTTCAATTTGAGCAGATGATTATACTATCTCCGTCATCGTCAGAGCGCACTTCCACAGTACATTCAGCATCTGGCTCATATTCGCCATCTCAACCATACTCGCAAAATTATCGTTTTCACTGACTTCAAAATCAATAGTTTGATTGCTGGCAGCTTATTCACCACATCCACTATCAAATAACAGTGACATTTATATTGTATTGCATACAGTAATTGCTCTGCAGTAAAGCCATACAAACCAATTCAAATTTTGCTGATGATATTCTTTTGTTTTATGCCTGCGATAATTATGAGTAAAACATCCCGTCATTATTGTCTATCAAAGGTGAATAGCATGTATTTAGTCATCTGATATTTACATATTTTTGCAGACAAAAAATGTACTTACACTATCACACACCTCGGGTCTCTAGCGACCCTATACACTTTTTGGAAAAAATTGACAAAGATATTATGTTATATTTTATTATTTTTTTCTTGTTTTATTGTTTATAATTAATAGATTGAGGAATGAAGGAGGGAGAGGGTAGTAAATGACATCCAGGGTTGCTAAAGACCCGAGGTATGCATTTAAGGGTTAAAACTTCAAAATGTCACCTCTAGCCAAAACGTGGCTCTAATAATAATGATTTCCTTAAGTGAAAAAGTCCCTCCTGTCTGCTCAAATCAAAATACATCAACATCTTTGTTTAGAACTGCTTTGGACTGTTTTTACTTGCAAATTATACTTGATCTGTGCATATTTCTCTCCTGATTCAGATAGAATCAGGAGACAAAAAGAGACAACGTTTTATTGTTGGAGAAAGTAATATTATGCATAAAGGACTTTTTGCTTCACAGAATATTACGTTTTTATCAGCTGTGTGAACTCTCATTCTGACGGCACCCATTCACTGCAGAGGTTTTGTCAGTGAGCAGATAATTTAATAATATGTTTCTCTAAATCTGTTCTGATGAAGAAACAAACTCATCTACATCTTGGATGGCCTGAAGGTGAATACAATTTATGAAAAACTTTTAAAATTTGAGCTATGGAACTATTTCTTTAAAAACATTGATTGTTTTCAGTTTATATTTGTAATAAGTCTACATATATAATGACTGAGAAAAGCAAAGATAGAAATCTCTGCTTGTTTCCGCAGGCTGTTTCATTAAAGCTAGAGGGCCCTTGCAAAATTGTAATGAGTTCAGCTAATTAATTTAGACCATGTCAACAGATGGCTAAAGCCACATGGCTACCGCAAATGAAAGGTTCCCTCTCCCTCTGCCCAACGAACACACAAACACGCACCTAGCTAACACGATCATCCTCCATTTTGTCACTGATATAGAGATTTTTAAGTGAAGTTAATATCAAGTGGCTCTGTTTACGTGTATGTAAAAGTTTACTGAGCTTTACTTTGTAAACAAAAATGTGCCAAGAAGTTGCCTGGTCCCACTTTATATTAGGGTTGTCCTTAACTAATATGTACTTACATTTAAATCAATCATTTGATACAATGCACTTATTGTGCACATGCTTTTACACTGTACCTATATTTTAAAAAATGCATGTAATTACATCTATAATCAATTTCTGCAATTAGATTTATAATTACACTGATGAGTCATCTTTTATACCTTAACCCACCCTACCATACCACCTACCATACCACCAAACCTACCATACCACCAAACCTGTCTCTAACCTTACCCGTATCCCACCTCAATAACAGCAGAAGTGTTTTTTTTTCAATATAATATCAACATATGTGCGCTGTACTTATTTTTATTTATTATATTTTTATTTTTTATTGCATGTGTTCGGCTATAACGTAGGTGTTTTAAAAATTATTTGTTGTATAATTAGGTTTATATAGCAGCAGTAGAAGTTTTTGTTATGTCCCCTTTTAGGTAAATGTGTGTGCGTAATAGAGAGTGTCAGTTTCAGGCAGAAAGCCTGATCGATCTCCTTTCCTTTGCTCTGCTCCTGTGGAATCAGAATGGGCCCAGAGCAGACCCCTGGGGTACGCCTGCGTGTTCTCAGCCTATTAAACAATTATACACACACATGGGGCACTCACCTCAATCCTGACACACACTTACACATTAACACTCTTGTTTCCCCTCCTTAACCTCACCAGCTCTAAAGCCCAAAGTATACTTCAGTTTTGACGTGAATGCTTAACGCGTACATAAAGCCGAATGAATAGTCTTTCAAAGTATACTCCAATCGAAAGTGTGCACAAACACAAAGTTTCATCCTTTTTCAGTGTCTGCGCTATTTCTCTCCATAAGTTATGAGTGATAAAAAAGTCTTTGCAGTTGTTTAAACTAAGTTATGTATAACCTCCCTCACAAAAAGCGCTTGTCAAGTGGGTATCTATTATTGTTAGCATTTCCAGTAGTTTGTTCTTGTTAGGAACCCATTTTAATAGCGCCCATCTGTTTTTAATGTAGATAACGTTGGCAGCTTCGTGCCATCTACACACTCATTAAACTTTGAGGAGCGAGGCACTGACAAATTTCGGTCATTGCAACAAAAGTGATAGCGCTATGGAGCCATATGTTTTTTAAAGGTTTATTTTAATAGGTTTAACATTAGATTATCAACTCAGAATATACGCTAACTTGACTAGAAACACTGGACACTGGAAATGCAAAGCATTCTTCAGGTTAAAAGTCAAGCTGATTTCTGCATTCAGGAAAAACGTCTATATACATTTTTGCAAAACTGAAAAAAAAAACATACCTATATGAACAAATCACTGATGTTTCCAGGCTGAAATGAACACTAGAGGCAGTAAAACTCTGAATTTTATTCCTTTTCACACAAACTATGATTTACAGGCACAGAGTTTTGATTAGTAAAGCCTTATTTTGACACAATTACTTCCAGAATATTATGTCATGACTTCAAAACTATTTTTGCATCCTGAGCGATTTGAAAACTGATACTTTTGAACGTTGTCGTCACATATACAACTTCATATGCATGATTTTTCTAATTCAGTAGGTTGGCTCAGTAGCTCATGTGATACAGCGTTGCAGTTGACCAATCAGCCTGATCTCATGGCAATTCGTACATATTTAACAAGGTGGCTAATTCGTACAAATTTGTATGACCTTACTTGTACAAATTCATACAATTTTAGTGAAAACGTAAGTATTTTACGAGTTGCACAATACCTATGAATTTTTATGAGTGACCGACACCTAACCCCACCCCTAAACCTTCCCTTCACTGAAAAAGTGAGGTTGTACCTTGTAAAATATGTATGAATTGGTCATGAGATAACATGAGATGGTGAATAACCATAAATTGACATTCCCAGAATTTCCTGTGATACATTTTTTGTTGAAATAACTTGTTCTTATTTTTTTCTTAGCAGTTTTGTACATTAGGGTTGTATGTTACATCTAATGTTGTTAAATTAATGTTTATTGCATTATTTCAGTTTCATGTGTGGTATCATGATGGTGGATAGTGTTTGTGTGAATGTCACTGTGCACCTTCTATATATGTTATTTAAAAGCTGTTTGTGATGAGCTTTGGTTCATGTGACTTTGTCATCAACACTTGCTTTTGGTGGTTATCAATGTATTACGAACGTACAAAAGAGATTTCAGTACTTCAGTAGGTTGGTACGTTGACATTATATCAATTAATTAAATTACGGTATTTATCTGTAAATCTAAGTGAAAAATGTAAAATGTTGCTCCTGTATTTTTTATGGTAAAATTCCAGCAACCACAGCTGCCGTTTTTTTTTTACCGTAAATTTGACGGATTTTTTTGCGGTGTACGTTTTGACAAAAACATCTCAAATCCTTGTAAGGAAGTTAAAAGCACATCAACAAATGCATTTTTATATCACATTTGCATTTGTTAACAGTATCAAGTAGGTTTAAGGTTGGGTTTGGTGTAGGGGATATTTCCAACATGATAGCGCATTAACCTTTAGTGACACTCCCTGGATATTTGAATTCTGAACAGCCCCAATACATACCTTAAGCAGCATAATAAAAATGTGCCACGGTCGCATATTGAACATGTTTTAACACCACTTTCTGGACATTTCACTTTGAAGCTCACTAATTACAGTGTTGCAGAATATTTTTTATCAGCCTTGGTTGGTCTAATGCTATCTCATGACCAATTCATACATATTTTACATGGTACAACCTCACTCGTACAAATTTGTACAATTTCAGTAAAGGGAAGGTTTAGGGGTGGGGTTAGGTGTACAAAATTCATACGTATTGTGCAACTCGTAAAATACTTAAATTTTTACTAAAATCGTATGAATTTGTACAAGTGAGGTCATATGAATTCGTATGAATTTACCACCTTGTAAAATATATATGAATTGCCGTGAGATCAGGCTGGTTGGTCTCATTTGTTTCTTTTTTAGTTTTGAAACAATGGTCTGGAACAGTGAAAAAAATAAATAAATAAATAAAATAGTGCAAAATAGTGCAAGCTGAGCTTGGGTATGTGCAGTTCAATGCACACATACTACATGCAGTGAAATTTACATCACACACTGTACTATACCATAGCAGACATGTAAAAAACAAAGTATATTTTGGATATTATACTGCTCAGAAATTGCTTGTCCATGCGAGCACATGAAGTCATTTAATCTAAGAGCAGGCGTGGACTTTTGTAACTCGATTGTGCAAGGCTTTTAGTTATTTTTAGCTTTGCGATTATAAACGCACTCGTTTATAGCACAAATAGTTTAACAGCTTATTGCACTGTGCTATTCTTCTAGTTATTTATCTATATCAGATAATGAATCAGACATCTCACATCATGCTTTGCAAAATAAAGTATATATAGGGATCATCAAATTTGTCCCTGACTTTCAAAGTCCCTTTTTCACATGAGAAATGAGAGAATAAGTGAAAAGAAGTACCAGAGTGGTTTCAGCAGGTGTGTGTTTTGGGGGCATCTCTGAGAGTGTGTGGAGTGTGGTGATCGTAGACAATCTGTCAAGGACAGGTTGGGCTGAGGGGGGTGTGTGGTTTTAAAGAAAACGACAGAAACAGAGCCCGAGCGAGAGAGATAGACCACATTAATGGCTACATTTGTCTGTACGCGTGTGCGGTCATGTAAACACAGCCACGACAGAGAATTGTTCCATTCTTCCACTTAACCTTCCTTCTACCTCCCACCCCAACCCCTCTTTCGCTCTGCCTCTCCTCGTATGGCCTCTCCACTCATGCCGCCACAGCCATTTCACAGTTAATTTTGGTCTGGGTATGTGAACAGAAGCCGCCCATTAAAGATTAACTGTTAAGGGACAGTACATTCAGTGCCGCCCCCCTCCCCCCGGTGTCTGAAAGAGGTCACAGTACTCTAAAAAGGGGTGTGCTAGTTTTAAGCGACATTTGTCATTCTGCAAAGATCTGACGAATCAGCATTTACAATGACCCTGCGTGGGTCAAGGCAGAAAATGCTTTGAGATGCGACCACAGTACACTTTTAGCTGCCGGACTTGAGTTAAGTACACTAGACGAAACAGTCTTGTGTTTTCTTGTGCACTCAAGAGGAACGTTCTCAGAACTTTGGCAAGGTTCTCTCAAAGTTTTGAAGAAATGTTTTTCCAATAATGTTAATAGAACGTTTGTTCAGAGTTATTAGCACAACAACTGTATTTTTCTCTTAATGCCTGCAGAATGATAAAATAGAATGTTTGCATGTTCAAGGACAAAAAAAATTAAATTTTAAATAATCTTTTTGAAAACTGTACATTTTGAATAGAAAGAACATATTTTGTAAGCTGTTTATTACTAAACTCTAAAGTGCTGAAGCATTGTTAAAGGAATTATGAACCGAATCTGTATTTGTGCATGCATCCATATTTTGGAGGTCATGCCGTCTCTTACGTCTGCTACTCAGAGGCTGTGTCTTTGTCAAAGCCCCGAGTGGTGTGTGTGTGTATGCGTGTGAGCATCTCAGGGCGCGTGCGTCTTTGTGTGCCTGTCAGTTTGTGTGTGTCTGGTGCACAATAGTGGTAATTATGTTGGCTGTGGGGGCTCAAGGGGAGTTTGTGAGGCAGTGTGTGTGAGCCAGAGCGAGGGGCAGCAGTCAAACAATAATATAATCAGGGGCTTTTGTGTGGGTAGGGCAGAGGGCAAGACGGTGTCAGCTGTTATTGAGTACTTATCCCTGTAACGGACCATTCATCACACACACACACACACACACACACACACACCCTTACAGTTGCACACACACGTCCTACAAGCAAGCTTCCCTGAAACACAATAGCAACCTTGCCATACACGTATCTCAAAAGCCACAATTTACTAAAAAATACTCAGCAAATATACAAAGAAACAAACACACACACTCTCAGTTGCCACACAATAGCTCAATGACGGAGAGTGGAGCTTGTTAAGGTCTGAAAGACTTTTATTGTATTGAGCCGCTCTTGAAGCCAAACAGCAAATCGCCCCAGAAACAGCTTGCGGTACGGTGTTTGTCTCTGAGGCGACCGGAGTTCATCTCTAACTGTTTACTGTTTAATCTCACACATGCTAGAGGAAGCTCTGGTGGAGCGTTTGATAGATTGGTGTAAGATCTGTTTTGAGGGTGTAGAAGGAGTATAACGGTGTCCTTAATGGTCACATTTACCTTTGTTTTCTGAATTTTCACAGACAAAGTACAGTCATTTCAATTGGAATCAATTGGAAAGTTGGTCACATAAATTTAGCATGTTGACCAACAGAATCTGCTTGGATAAATATGACTTTTGTTTGAGATGTGCTTCATGCATCGCTACGTTATTAATAATAGACAGTGGACTTTTTTTGGGTGCCAAATATGGGTAATGTGACCACATGCTGTATAGATGGGGCTGCATCGGTGTGGGCTTGGGCAAAGGTGCATAGGGGGTGTTTGTGAGTACTTTTGAACCTAAAATTACAAATGGGACATCCTACAGTTTTGTGGTCTTCCTAGACAAGCAGAGACCTATGGAAGCCCGTTTCCATCACTGCAAAAAAAAAAATTGACAGAAAAAGACAATGTTCTCAAAGTTTACATTCGCAATTCTGACGTTTTTTCTCAGAACTACCTGATTCAAACTTGCAATTCTTTATTTTCTTTTTTCCCTCAGAATTGTGAGATATTAACTCTCAGTTGTGAGTTATAAATTCAGTATTTCGAGTTTATAATAAGAAATAAACGAAATAAAAAAGAAATAAAGTCAGAATTATTTTTTTTTTTCGAATTGCAAGTTTATGTCTCACAATTGTGACTTTTTTCAGAATTGTGAGTTTATATCTTGTAATTGTGATTTTTTTTTCTCAGAATTGTTTATATCTCACAATTCTCTCTCCTTAGATATAAACTTGCAATTTTGAGAACATTGTCTTTTTCCCCCTGAAACGTTATAACTTGCAATTGTGAGTTTATATCTCACAATTCTGAGGAAAAAAAAAAGTCAGAATTGCTTTAAAAAAAATCATACTTTTTGTTCAAAATTGCATGATTCAAACTCGTAATTCTTTTGTTTTTTCCCCAGAATTGTGAGATATAAACTTGCAATTCTATGAAACAGTCAAAAAAGATGTAAACTTGCATTTGTGAGTTATAATTTATAATTGCAAGTATATATTGAGAAATAAACTCAGAATTGTGAGATATGAATGCAATTCTGTTTTTTTTCTCTCAGAATTGTGTTTGCATGTCACAATTGTGACTTTTTTTCTCATAATTGTGAGTTTATATCTCACAATTGTCATTTTTTTTGTGTGATTCAAACTTGCAATTCCATTTTTTTCTCAGTACTGTGAGATATAAACTTGCAATTGTGAGTTATAAAGTCAGAATTGTGAGTTTATATTGAGAAATAAGAACTGCAAGTTTATGAGAAAAAAGTCAGAATTTAATATTTGCAGTTGTGAGTTTATATCTTACAATTCTGAGAAGAAAATCAGAATTGCATAAAAAAAAATCACAATTATGAAATACAAGCTTGAATTTGTAAGAAAAAAGTCAGAATTGTGTCTTTATCTTGCACTTCTGAGTTTATTTCTTGCAATTGCAAGTTTATATCACTCAGTTTGGAGAAAAGCGTCAGAATTGTGAGTTTACATCTCACAATTCTAATGCTTTTCTCCAAACTGAGTCTTTCTTACAAATGCGTGCTTGTATTTCATAATTGTGATTTTATTTTAATGCAATTGTGACTTTTTTCATGCAATTCTGATTTTCTTCTCAGAATTGTAAAATATAAACTCACAATTGCAAATATTAAATTCTGACTTTTTCCTCATAAGCTTGCAATTCTGAGAAAAAAGTCGGAATTGTGTTTATATTTCGCAATTCTGACTAAAAAAAAGTCAAAATTGCGAGATTGTATCATCCAATTCTGAAAAAAAAGTCACAATTTTGAGATAAAAAAATCGCAATACCTTTTTTTATTTTTTATTTTTTATTCAGTGGCAAAAACTACTTCCATAGAGACCACTACAAGTCTCCAAGGCCACAAGTAAAAGTGTTTGGGCATTTGGGACAGGGTCTTAAAGAAAAAAAAAATATATATATATATATATATATATTACACGGAGCCTTTAATGCTAATATATTACAGATATTAGCATTAAAGGGATAGTTTACACCAAAAATAAAAATTCTGTCATGATTTACTCTGATTTGACTTTCTTTCTTCAGTGGAACAAATGAGAAGATTTTTTGGTCCAAACAACATTGGGTGAGAAAATGATTATTAAAGTTTTACTTTCAACTATCCTTTTAACTGTATGCTGTTACTTTTCATTTTCTACCATATTAATAAAGCAATAGTTTGCAGGTATTTTTACTGAGCAAGGTAGCTACATTTAGTTTACATGGTTAATGCCAACTACGTGAATAAAACCACCTTTGTTACAAGGTTTGTTAGTGCAAAAGTAACCCAAAAACCTAAATCTGTACAAATGTTTTTGTAGTAGCATTCACATCTAGGATGGTGTATTTTCATACTGTAGCTTTCTGTTCTGTGGGCCATTCACTAAATAGCCAACATGGCATGTGTGGAGCAGGGTGTTATGGGATTGCAATAAGTGCTTTCTATATGGTCTCTTTGGGCTTATCCATGACCTTCTCTTTACCACAGATCAGCTGCGAGCCTAGCAGGGGGTTGAACTTGATTTTGAACTATATGACTCTCGGCTCTTTGATCCCTCTCTCTCTCTTGCGCTCTCTCTCAGGACTGTGTCCAGGATGATAAATAAATGTTTCGCTTTGTCTTGTCATCAATAATGCATTCTTCCTTTAAGTGCTGATGTGAGCTCTTTCATTCTTTCCCTCCCTCTTATTCATTCAATTTATTCTATCCTTCAGCTAAAGGTAGACGAGTGAACTAAGAGATTGAAACAGCGAAAATCACTTAAAGGGTATTGTTGTGGATCGGCGTTTGGGGACGCACGTGTTTATGTGTGTTGTACAGCTCAGAGAGAGAGAGAGAGTTCAACAGGATTCTCTAGTATCATCATATCAACTGTTGCTGCAGGGCTTTTGGTTGCTACTTGCTTGAAATATTCTTTAACTTTTCATTACCTTAACACTGATTTTTCCCCTCCATTCATTAAAAGTTTATGAGGTTTTGGTTTGAAATTCTTTTTTTTTTTTCCTTCTTCTTCTTCCTTTGGACATAACAAGGAAAAAATCTGTATTATTGAGCAGCTATTTCAATCAGATTTCACAAATTCTACCTCACATGAAGAAAAATTGAGAAAGAAAGGAAGAGAAAAAAATCCACTTTAGCTGAGAGATCACAACTATTTTAACACTGTAAAAGAGTGTTTTGTCGGGTAACCTAAAAATGTGCTTTATGTGGTAAATGTTCATCTAAATTAGCAGGTTTTATTCAAATCCAAAATATTATTTCAAGGAATGTGCCAGGTCTATTTCAGCTCTATCAGGCAAGGCATGCCAAATGGTTTAAAAGCAGAAATGCTCAGCTCATATATTTGCTAAAACATTTATATTGATTCTTCTATTTTATTTGGACAAAGCAGTTTCTTTGCTATTTCTGTCATTGAAATATTTCAATACTTCACACAAGTAAAGAACAGGGGGGAAATGTACATAACTTATATGATTTTATTAATTTCTTTCACTTTTTCCAGGTTTATTTTCAATTTTAAATCATCTTGTAGCCCCCTTGGAACTGTGCAAAGGCCCTCTGGTGGGTCTTGGCCCCCAATTTGAGAAACACTACTCTAGTCATGTGAACTTGTATAATGTTTATAGAACTGTTGTAAATATACTTTTTAAAAATAGCTTGTATTTTAACATTTAGCCTGGCGCAGCACCTTGCCCCAGTAATTATCAATCAGTTTGACTTAGGTTGCACAGACGAAAGTCATTTTTTAAGAGTTAAACATAGTAGCTTAAAGGGACAGTTCACCCAAAAATGAAGATGACCCCATGATTTACTCACCCTGAAGCCATCATAGGTGTATATGCCTTTCTTCTTTCAGACAAATACAATCGGAGTTATATTATAACATGCCCTGGCTCTTCCAAGCTTTATAATGCGAGTGAATGGCTGTTGAGATTTTGAAGTCCAAAAAAGTGCATTGATCCATCATAAAAAAAAAGTACTCCACACTGTTCCAGTGGGTTAATAAAAGGCTTCTGAAGCTAATCAATGCTTTTGTGTAAGAAAAATATCCATATTTAAAACTTTATAAAATGTAATCTCTCATTTCCGCTAACTATCGTACGCACGTTCATGAGAGAGTGGTGTTCCAGTGGATAACATAGGACATAGGTGTAGCATAAGGTCCTGTGAGAAGTGACCAATGCAGAAGCGCAGAGGACAGATCAAAACAAAACAACGGTGACAAATTAGAGGTGCAAAAGAAGGATTTGTAAAGAAAAATGTTGGAGGATTTCAATATAAACCAAGAGAAGACTGGGTTTCCGTTGCTGTAAAAAAATTATAGCATATTCTCGCTGGAGCTTACGCTACACCTACGTCCTACATCATCCGCTGGAACGCCACTTTCTCGTGAACGTGCGTACGGCAGCTTGCAGAAGCTAGAGGTTATGGTTTATAAACTTATGGATATTTTGGATATTTTTTTTTTGGATGGATATGGATAATCTTCTTACACAAACACATTGATTTACTTCAGAAGGTCTTTATTAACTTCCCGGACCCGTGTGGAGTACTGTTTATGATGGATGGATGCACTTTTTTGAGCTTCAAAATCTCAACAGCCATTCACTGCCATTATAAACATTGTAAAGAGCTAAGACATTGTTTTATACAATATTTTTGTCTGAAAGAAGAAAGTCATATACACCTTGAGTGGCTTGAGGGTGAGTAAATCGTGGTAATTTTCATTTTTGGATGAACTCTCCCTTTAAGGCTATTTAACAGTGAAAACATTTTCATATGTATTTTCTACCAATAGCCATTAGCTAATATTAGCTTCCCAGAATTCTGATTTGGGACCTTTAGGTTCCAGAAACGTGAGGGGAGAAGACAGATGGAGGGAGTGCTGGAGTTAAGAAGGGATGGGCGGAGTAAAAAGAGGTGCCCAGAAAGATGGAGAGATCAGGGGAAATATGGAATATGAAGGGGGGCGGGGGTGACCTAATTGTGGAAGGGCAGGGCAGGGTGACCGCCAGTAATCAGCTTACTGTAGCACTCCACTCCTCAATCTGGGACACCACCTCCCTCCGAATGCATGTGTGTGTGTTTTCAGCCATCTTTAAGCGTGTGTTGATCATGTGCTTGGTGCATTGTATGGAATATGAATTATAGCTGTGATTTATACCTTTTATTTTGATAAGAATTTAAAAAATATATATATATATGCAAGGGAAAGACCCAAAATGTACTCTTTTGTAGGCAAGAATATGAATGTAAACATCCTGTTTGATTGGATTATTTATTGACCAACTCTAATTTATCTGTTTTCAAGAATGAAAATTTGCTGAAAACTTACTTTCAGGCCATCCAATATGTAGATGAGTTTGTTTCTTTATCAAAACAGATTTGGATTACTTTAGGTGTTTTTATTGCCTGTTTGGACTCTCATTTTACGGCACCCATTCACTGCAGAGGACCCATTGGTGAGCAAGTGATGCAATCCTAAATTTCTCCAAATTTGTTCTAATGAAGAAACAAATTCTGAGGGTCAGTAAATTTTGGGGTACACTTTTCTTTTAAAAGAAATCTCAATCTTGTGAATCTCAAAATGCCAAAGTTGCTTATTTCCATAATACAAATGCACTGTAAAGTTTTCTTTATTTACTCAAAAAAAATTGCATCCTTGCATCGAGTATGTTCGTGGTGTAAACTGTTATGTGTGATAAGCATATGCTCTGTGACAGCATGAAGTACAGTATGAGTGGACGGCTGTAGGCAGCATGAGACAGACTCCACTGGATCACTGTCACTCAGAAACACACATACAGATGCTGACGGCACATCACAATGACACAGATCTGGACCTCTGTCCTTTTCTCTTACCCCCTGTCCTGTGTGTATGTGTGTGCCGTGCTCTCTCACATCAAATCAAAGGATGGCACATAAACTTTAGCCACCAGCCTTGCACCTCCCCCCCCCAGCCACTGTCTCTCTCTCTGTCTGTGTTGATATGTGCCTGGTAGTGGCTGCTGCCACACTGCCTAATTGGGGCTGTCATAGGCTGTTACGTCCAGGGCAGAGAGTGAGGGAGAGAGAGCGAGGGATGAGGAGTGGTATGTCTCCCCTCTGTCACCTCTCTCTTGGTAGCATGCTACAATTTGGCCGGGTTAGAGGGTCAAACAGGACACAAAATGTCAACGAGGACCGTGACCTCTGGGTAAATACA
Source organism: Labeo catla (assembly GCA_012976165.1). NCBI lineage: Eukaryota > Metazoa > Chordata > Actinopteri > Cypriniformes > Cyprinidae > Labeo > Labeo catla. The sequence goes on from VONZ01000220.1 coordinate 142,761, forward strand.
TTGTCACTAGGTGTTGTGAAGTGTACTTGTTACCAGTGACATGGAGAACAAACAACACTCAATTATTGTGCCCACTGATAACACTGTTTATTTGCACACAATTCACAAAAAAGATTGATTTGATTCCATTTGATTTGCTTCTGATTTTGGATTGTGATTCAGTTCAGCTGAATTACAGTTCTATTTGCTAGGTTGTAGAGAATGCAGAGAACTTCTGCAATCTAGTGAACGTTCAAAATATGACTGGGTGTCAACATGTCAATTTAATTCCAAATTTCAAGCTTAGGATATGGTATTATTTAATTTGATTTGATTCACTTTGATTCAGTTTGGATCTGATTTTGATCCCATTTGATTTGTTTCTGATGTTGAATTTTGATTAAGTTCAGTTCCCCCATTTTGCATTCCAGTTCTGATTGTTTGGCTGTGGGGGATGGCACGTCCTGATTTTGCTGAGTTAGATGTGTTCCTGGGTCAACATATTTTGTTGACCCTGGAACAACATTTTAATCCAAAAATTTAATCTTGACCATATCCCTACACCTAAACCTAACCTTACCCATGAGTAATCCCTAAAATCAGAGGAAATAATAGATGAATGACACTGATGTACAAGCACCAAACACTGATTGTAAGCCTAAACTTCACAAAAACTATAAACTGTTTTTTCAAATCTGATTGGTTAATCACAATGTTGTTCCAGGGTCAACAAAGATGTTGACCCAGGAACATGTTGTACTTGGTAAAATCAGGTTCTGCGGGGGGGATGTAGAGGATGCAGCAAACATCAGTGATCTAGAAAATGGACAAAATGTCACTTAAGGCTGGGTTTTGATACATTTTTTTCTGATTCAGTTTGGTTTCAATTCACAAGCTTAAGATTTGATCTGTTCCAATTCAGTTTCATTTGATTCTGATTCTATCTCATTTGATTTATTTCTGACTTTGTTTCAATTCAATTGCCAAGTTGCATTCTGGTTGCATTCTGATTGCTAGGATGTTGTAGAGCAGATCATGATCTACAAAATCGATTTTCTGATTCAGAAGCTTTGTGATTCAGTTTAATTTAAGATTTAGAATTGATTTAAAAGAAAGAATTCTGTATTTATTTAATTTAATTTAATTTAATTTTACTCAGTTTTGATTTGATTCAGTTTGGTTTGATTTAGTTCCAGTTCATGTGGTTATTTTTTCCAGTCATTGTTGCTTAAATGAAAGACATATTCTCTGTCAGTGAATACTGTAAATTTTACAGGGCAGTGTTTCAGACTGATTCAAACCAGTAACCTCTCTTTATGAACTAGTCAATAAAAGAACTGGCTCATAAGAGTCATTTGTTTCTTGAATCAAACTACACTGTTTGATTGTTTTTGCATGCAGCCCTTGAGGACAACTCAACTGTCCTTTTATTAGATTGTATGCAATACAGACACAAATTCCCAGTTTAAAAATAGCTAAATCATGATTCATCTGTGAGGGAACACCACTTCTAACATAGTCCAGTATAATTAAATACATAGCCCAAAATATAGTTTAATAACAGGGCCCAGAATATAGAGTTGATTTGGTATTGTTCAAATGGAGATTGTGATTAATCAGATTTTTTTTTTTTTATTTTATTTAATTTCCCCAACCCTACTAAGTGTTATGAACCTGCTTGGTTTAAATTCATACCTTAGAAGATTTCTGCAGATTTCCTTCCAAAATCAGTGCAGAAAATGAGAAAACAGTCTGCCTGTAGATCTCCCACACACTCCATCTCTGTCAATCAAAACACACACTCAGTAGCGTCTTTATGTAACATTTGAACAACAACATGAACTAGCATGCTAGCACAAGTGTACCACACACACAGGCCTGCCAGCTCTTCTTGTAATCCCTCAGACAAATTACAAGATCTTCTCCTCCTCCTTTACTCTTTCTCCTTCTTCCAGCATCAATTGGATTTGGATAAAGATGGCTTTTCCCTTTCTCCTCTGTTTTTCCTTCGTTTGGCTAAAGACGGATTTGCCCAGGGAGATTACAGTCAGCGGTGGAGAGAAATCGCATTTGAGGAAAAACGTCTTCACTAACCCCAAACAACAATCCCCCAGTCCATCCCTCCCTCCCTCTCTCTCTCTCTCTCTCTCTCTCCCTTTTCCTTTCTTTTTCTTTCTGTATGTGCAGCTTATTGCTCGGAGCAGAACGAGAGAAAAGCGAGATTGAGACCATAATCCTCCCCGTGATGTTAGGGCAGATAGACAGAGAAAGACACAAAGGGTCAGCAGCCGCTCTCTATCTCTTGCTGTATGTTTCTGAATAACCACCGGCCTGGCTGGTGTAGTTAGTGGCATTAGCGTCGAGGCTAACATTAGCGCTAAGTGCTGAATGGAATGGGAGTGTCAGAAGGCCAGGCTAAATGAGAGCTTAGCTGCTGCTCTTTGGCAGCTTAGCGTGTTAAGAAACTGGCCTGACTGTTGGCACCAGACAAGGCTTAAGCAGAGAAATGAAGTGGCCATCAGTGAGTCAGACAGCCTTAGAGTCTACAAGTGCTATGGTTACAAAGTAGTACTCTGTCTATACCATGGTACAATATGGTATGATAATATCATGACACTGCATACCTAGGTACTGAATCATTAGCATTTTCTTAAGTCTTGGTATTACCATCCCAGATAGCACACGTACGTCTGCTACATGTCTGTTAAAGATCACTTCATCTGGAAAGTCTCTGCTGTGTACAAACATTTGACAAACATCTTTAAGATATCAGTTTTACATACAGTGAGCACTCAAAAAAATACGTCTTGCAGTTGTGAATTCAGACATCAAAATAGACGTCTCCGTGATGTATGTGTGCTATCAGGGATCCGAGGTATCGCACATATGTCTACAAGATGTCTTTTAAAGATCAATTCATCTGGAAAACATCAGCTGCATACAAACATCTGATAGATGTCTTTAAGATGTCTGTTTTACATACATTCTAAATCATATAAATCTTAAAGACATTTTCTAAATGTCCATTTGACATCTGATAGAAAAATGTCCTGTAGACGTATTGCAGATGAGCAAACACTAAAAAATACGTCTTGCAGATGTAAATGCAGACAACAAATAGACGTGTCCAAGATGTACATGTGCTATCAGAGAGCCAAGGTAGCACACATACATCTGCAAGATGTCTGTTAAAGATCAATTCATCTGAAAAGCATCAGCTGTGTACAAACATCTGATAGATGTTTTTAAGATGTCAGTTTTACATGCATTCTAAATCATAAACATCTTAAAGACATTTTCTAAATGTCTATTTGACATCTGATAGGAAACGTCCTATAGTTGTCTTGCAGATGGAAAGCATCTGTTGTGTACAAACATCTGATAAATGTCAGTTTTACTTAAATTTTTAATCATAAACATCTTAAAGACATTCTCTAAACATCTGTTTGACATCTGACAGGAAACGTCACGTAGACGTATTGCAGATAAGCAAACACTTTAGTATTTTTTCAATATTTTTAAGATTTGAAACTGCTAACATCCATGTACCGCAGTATTTACAAGATGCAAGTTGGTTTTGGACATGGTGTATGTCCCAGAAACATGATTTTACTATGGTATATGTCCAAATGACCAATATGGTTTAACCACAGATCTTACTACCAAGTGTGGTATGTGTTTCCACGTGTATTGGTCCATGAGCTCTTTACATTTATTCTGTATTTCAGCATGATATCATCAATATTTGATAGTGCCCAATCAAGATTTGTGTGTGTACCTTCTTGAGTGTGTTGTGTATCTCATATCTGCTTTGTGTGTGTGGGTTGGTGGACAGACGTTGGGCAGGGTGAATAATTGAACGGTGCGAGCGGCAGAAGGTCTTTAACCCTGAACCTCAAGACAACACAACCAATCAATAATGCAGCTAGAGGACATGATACAGACGTACTCGATACCACACCGGCACTCCACTTTTATTTCTGCATACTGTACATTATGTCTTTTCTTCCTCATCTCAGCAGGTACAACATCAAGGTTACAAGTTTGAAACATAAACCGGTGGAATATACAAAGCGTGAAGTTTCATTGAATAAAAGCATCTGCCAAATGAATGTAAATGCTCTTTTTCAGCACTATCGACTAGAGCGTAATGCATGCATTATAATTAAGACGGGTTTTCATGAGGGAAAATTCTTTGCGGTGGATCGAATTCTTCGGAGAGAAAGAAAGTACGTGAGCGCGTCCCACGTGGTGCGGTTGTCAGGCTGAGACAGGCCGCCGTGTGCTGGGCGGCTGCATGTGTCTGTGTGTGTATGTGTGTAGTTGTCAGGCCGCTGTGTGCAGTGTGTGCCACCAGCGCGGGTAATGGGGATGGACCTGTCAGCTCACTTAATGCAGCTAATGTGTGCTAGAGCCGGGGGATATGAATCACATACACACACACACACACACAGTGCTCCCCTCTCCTCGCCTCGTCACTGCTCTGTCAAATTCTTTCGCTTCCTCTAGCCTATGCCTATTCATTTCCCTCTCATACCTTCTTTCTTTCTCTCTACACTTTACACTGTAAAAAATGAGGTGTCTGTGGAGCTTAAAAAAAATGAAGACAACAGTTTGCAGGTTGAGTTAATTTTTTAGATAGAAGTCTTCAAAACTGGAGTGTTTTACACTTGTTAATTGAAATGTTAAATTGTAACCATAAATTTTAGTTCCTATTTTAGCCACGTTTTGAGATTACATGTTCTGTACATTTGTAAACCCTGGGTTGTTGTTGGTATATAATGTTGACTAGATGAATATAGCTCGCTTAATATCTGGACATTAATCTGTTTCAAACGGTGTCAGTTAACACGTTTGGAATTTTTAATTGTTTCTCTCAGATGCTCTAACTGAACAGAGTGTGAAAGTTTCTGTACAAGAGACTGTATACATGAATATTTAATGAGGTAAGCTCTGAGGCAGGTTTATTATTGGTTGTCTGTTGCTAAACAGCTGGCTGTAATGTTCTAGTGCTGTATTATTTCACAGTGTACAGCTTTGACACTGCAGTTTAGGTCCAGAGTTTCATAACGTGCAAAACTATTTTCAAAAATACTTGTCTGAAACACTTCATATCCCAGACTTAGAGCTTGCCTTTTTCTGGGGGAATGAATAAATGAATGAACGAATGAATAAATGAATGAATGACTGACTGAATGAATGAATGAAAGTGTGACAAAAAGTAAAATGCAAATTTTGTTTTCATTGTTTTAATTATGCTCAGTATCATGTTGAAAACGTGCATGTCAACGAGAGTAAAGTGCTTGCTGTCTTGACATTGTAACATGAATATTAGCTATATGAATATTATTGGATAAATAAATAAATAAATACTGATCTAAAGTAGAGGGAAAGAAAAGCTCAAAGCTCAATTTGACATGACATGATAAAAAGTAATTATTCATGTCCAAGTGCATCCTGGAAAGAGGACAAACGAACCACAAAACACTTTTTATGTATGTATGTATGTATGTATGTATGTATTTATTTATTTATTTATTTATTTATTTATTTATTTAATGTGAATTTGTTTGTTTGTTTGTTTGTTTGTTTATATTTAATTATTTACTAATAACTTTTAACTTTTTAACTATCTAGGTTTAATTTATTTTTTAACAGTTTAAGTTTTTGTTCAACATTTCTAATTTTCATTTAGTTCAAGTTCTTTATCTAATGTTTATATTTTATTTCTTTTTAACTTTTTATTTTTTTAGTAATTTATATGTTTTTTTTAAATTAGGGTTTTTTTTGTTTGTTTTGTTTTTTTACTATTTTTAACTCATTATAACTCATAGTTTATTATTATTATTATTATTATTATTGATTTCCAGGTCTAAAATTCCTAATTTAGACCTTTTTAGAATTATTACCATTAATTGTCAAGGCTACATTTCTAATTTTCATTTAGTTGATTATTATTATTTTTTTTTTAATATTCTAATAATCATATTTTATTTCTTTTTAACTGTACTTCATTTAACAAGAAAATGTTTTTAATAGTTTTAGTTAATGGTAATAACCTAGGTGTCAATAAATAAATAAATCAGATTCCCTTGTCTGCTTGACTTAATATATCATATCGTTATTACATCAATATTATCATTACAGAAAAGATATATGGCTTGTGCTCATGAAAGTTGAATTTCAAGCTAAACTGTAAATTACTGGTTATTACCTTTTCAGAATTGTTGTCTTTATTTAAAAATATGTTTAAAGCTTTGCTTCTTTTCCCTGTCATCACTTCTCCTCTGTTATTATGCTATTTTATGCCAGCACACTAAACTCTTGGGTCCTCAGTATGCGAGAGTGCGGATAGGTCAGAAATCTTGCCCTTCAGTAGAGGTCCCGGGGCTCTGGTAATGATTATCTGTTGACAAATGTGATGAATGCTGAAAGTGCCTGAACCCAAACAACCGTGAGGAAGAGCGTGAGAGAAAAATCCAATATGTCCAAGGAGAGGAACCTCATAAAGAAGGAGTGGCATATGGAGATGGAGAAATTCCCTCTGCTTTCCCTCCCTCCGTCTCTCCCACCTTTTTCCACGCCTGTCCCCCTGATGAATATCAGCCATGTACAGATCCACTGCAATCTTTCTTTCTTTCATCCCCTGCTACATCATCTGGTCTCACCTCCAACTGTTCATTGTCCATCCATTCTCCATTGTTAGAATTACAAACTCAATCAGTCACTATGATTTTGCCAATTAGGACATGTTTCTGGATCATCATTGTTTGTTCGTCCTGGAATAATATTCATGTGAAAGAAAAATCAGCCTGTTAGTCAGCGATAAAAATCTACTACTTCTAAACTCATTTTATGTATTTGTATATATGTTATAATGTTAAAGTGACACCAAAAATGTTATCATATCTAATTTGTGTATTATTAAAATCTAAAATGAACTTAATCTGCATATTATAGACTATACCAACTGTTTCATTGATGTACCACTGACTATAATATTTTTGGTGCAGAAAACAACAACAACAAAACCAACAATGAGATGAATAATACTAACATATCTGTATCCCAGTCTATTATATGTGATGTCGTGTTACTGCAGAAGACAAGTACATGTGTGCAATCTGTTCAAGAATGGCAACGCTCTTTCTTAATGAGCTGTTATCAAAGAGGACTAACATTTCTAGGAAAAATTCAAATGAATATATGCAGTATATTACGGATAATTTTGATTATGCCACTTCTAGTGCATGCCTAATTATGTTTTTTTCCCGTTGTGAGGAGTTTCTGGATGTCTGATGAAGATATCAGCAGCGGCTCTTTATTTTAAATACAATTTAACCAAGATAAAATGCCGTTAGTTCACATTTCCACCCAAGATTTGAAAAACTAAAAGGTATTTTATGAAAAAACATTTTGGGTGATTCAAATGTTGGTGTGAATGAAGTTAAAAAGTAAGTCTAAACTCCAATCAATATTCCTTAACAAACCCTAATATCTGATTGGTTGATGTTGATCCAGAAACGCATCCAACTTGGTGAAATCAGTCTTTTAGTTCAAGCATATGCTGTATCACGGATGCCATTTTAGCTTGTCTCACACAGCATCTCACAACAGATCTTGTAGTTAACCATCCTAATTCTCAGAAACAACAACAGAACGCTTTAGAGAAACAGCTCAAAAAGCTGCTAACAATACTATGACTTTACTTGCCTGTGTTCTGATAGTACGACGATCAAGAAAGATGTATTACACTACACTTGTTGTTATAGTTAGGTTGCCTCTAATTTATGCCTATTCACAGCTCTCACCTGCTAAGGCAGAAATGTTGTAATCAGTGCATAAAAAGGAGATTGGCCTCCAGTTCTGAAAGGATTTTTGATTAGGGCTGTTATGCGACGTGGTGTTGCCAGAGAAACGCATCATCAGACAGGCCGTGTTCGCATGAAAGCGGCTCACATGCAAACCATCAACACTCAGCTGCTTAACAGACACAACTATCAGCGCGCTCATCGCAACTCAACTTCTGTTCTCGGAATTGTGGATTTAGTGAAGCATTGTTCATGATCTCAGCAGATCCAAAAAAGTAAATGTTCAAACAGAGAGCAGAAGTATCAAGACACTTATGTCAACTATTTGGCGAATTGTTCGCAAAATTTGAATGAATTTGTACAATTTCATTTGTATGTTTTTATACAATCTGCTAAGGTTTAAAGGGGCCATCGGATGCAAAGTTCACTTTTACATGTTGTTTGAACGTTAATGTGTTGGCAGTGTATGTACACATCTATCCTATAATGATAAAAATACTTGCAGTGGTTTTAATTTTTTTTTAATCTGTAAAAATAATATCCCTTTTTTCAAATCGAGCCATTCTCAGATGCCTGTTGGTATCCCGTCACACTGACAGAGGTCGCTCCCACGATAGTTGATTGACATGAGCGTCTTACCTCAGACCCACCTTACATCAGCTGTAACAGTCCGACCTCCACTGTTTCGATGCCAGAGCAGGGATGTAAATACCCTGTAATATCTCTGACTGAGCGATTGAGGTGTTGTGTTGCTGGATGTAATAATGAACATAGTGGTCGTCATTTACTCCCGACATCTGAGCTGCTGAAGATGCAATGGGTTACGTTTGTTTGTGAAGGGAATGCGCCTCCCGATCTACATAAACGCATCTATGTTCGCACAAATCATTCATGATCCAGCCTTACCTACAGCAAAAGTGAGTATAAGGGTTTTTTTTTTATGAATCTCTGCAATCAGCTTTCCTAATAATGTGCCAGTTAGCAAGTTTAGTGGCTAAATGCAGCTAAAGTAAACAGGCTCGTCACTCCACAGAGAGAAGAGAGGGGCGGGGCAAGCAGAGCTCATTAACATTTAAAGCAACCTCGACCAGAACAGGATGATTTTTGCAGGTAAAAAGGGTGTTGTTTTACACAACAATTGAGATTTTTTTTAACCAAAGTATATTATATTTTATTAAGAAAAATAATAAAGAATAATATCAACTCATGGAAAATGGCCATCTGATGACTCCTTTAACGGTTGGACCCTTAACAGCATTTTTGTCGCAATTCAGTTTCTGTTCTTGAAATTGTTAAAAACTGATTAAAAAAAAAAAAAAAACAATTGTAAACGTTCAAACAAAAGGCAGACACGTCAGTTTGTAACTATTTTGTGTTTTGGTGAATTGTTTGCTAAATTTCAGTGAATTTCTACAATCTCATTTGTATGCTTTTGTATGATCTGCTTATGATCTATTGACATTAGGTTTATTCATGAGTATATTCATAACTATTTTGCAGGAAAAAAATGTAAATGTTCAAACAGAAGGAAGAGGGACCAGTAAACTCTCATGGAAATTCATAACTATTTTGCATTTTGTCAAATTGGTAGCTTATTTAAATGAATTCGTACAATTTCATTTTTATGTTTTTGTATGATCAGCTTAGGTTTAAGGGTGGACCTTTAACAGCATTATTGTTGCAATTAAGCTTCTGTTCTTAAAATTGTGGATTTAGTTAAGCGGTTTCAAACAGAAGGCAGAACGATCAAGACACACTTGGCAGTTCTTAACTATTTTACACCATTTTGTAAAAATTTTTTGCAATCGATTTTTAGCAATTTCAGCAGGAAAAAAAGAAGAAGAAGGAAAAAACTCATGGCAATTCATAACTATTTTACATTTTGGCTTTTGCTAATTTATATGAATTTGTACAATTTCATTTTGAAGGTTTTATATATAATTTGATTACAATCCATTGACGGTTAGGTTTAAGGGTGCAATTTTAGCACCATTTTTTGTCACGACTCAACTTCTGTTCTTGAAATTGTGGATATAATTAGCTGGCTTTTTTTGTTCGTTTTTTTCGCAATCTCATAAATAAATAAATAAATACAATGTAAATTTTTAAACAGTGGAAGAAGGACCAAGAAACTCGCTCGACAATTCATTACTATTTTAAATTTTGGCAAATTGGACGCTAATTTGTACGAATTTGTACGATTTCATTTGGATGGTTTTTGTACGATCTGCTTACGATCCACTGACGGTTAGGTTTAAGGGTGGACCTCTAACAGCATTTTTCTCACAATTCAACTTCTGTTCTCCAATTTCTGGATTTAGTTAAGTGGATTTGAATGGAAGACAGTAGGATCATGACACACTTATGGCAGTTTGTAACTATTTTACGTTTTGATGAGTCGTAAAATAATTATCTGTAATTTGTATGATTTTATACAATCTCATTTGCATGTTTTCTGCTTATGATCCATTGACTTTAGGTTTAGAAATGGACCTTCACCCTTTTTAACAGACACAACTAACACCTTTTCAGAATTTCACAATTCATCTTCGGTTCTCAAAATTGTGACATTTTCGCAATCTCAGCAGAAAAAAATGTAAATGTTCAAACTGAAGGAAGATGGACCCAGAAACTCTCATGGCGATTCATAACTATAGTACATTTTGGCACTGGTTAGTGTTTTGTATGAATGTTTTCAATTTAATTTGTGTGTTTTCATACGATATGCTTACGATCCACTGACGGTTAGGTTTAAGGGTGGATCTTTAACAGCATTTGGTTGCAGTTCAAATTCTTTTCTCAAAATTGTGGATTTAGTTAAGCAGTTTTAAACAGAAGGCAGAAGGATCATGACACAATTATGTCAGTTTGCAGCTATTTTACATTTTGATGAATCATAATTTGTAATTTGTATGGATTTGTAGGATCTCATTTGTAAGTTGTCATACAAACTGCTTACAATGCTTTGACTTTATGTTTAGAAGTGGACCTTCACCACTTGTGTTGCACCTCAACTTCTGCTCTCAAAATTGTGGATATAGTGGATGTAGTTTTTTTTTCAATCTCTACAGAAAAAAAAAATGTAAATGTTCAAACAAAAGGAAGAAGGACCAAGAACCAACCAATTCTAATGGGTTCGCATACTTTTTCCTGTCAGTGTACTTTAACTGATCTTTTGCGCTCATGAATTCAGGTCTGTTTTTTTCCAAATCCCAAAAACACATCTATGCACCACTGGAAACAATCCAGCACCAAGTTTTCCAATGGCATTGTTTTACTCAAGTGACTACGCTTAGCTGCTCTTTGATGGTGCTGTGTTTGCTATGGTGCACATGAACTGATGTTTAAATGGATAGTCTATGCATTTTGAATGCTACGTTTGCAGCTTCTTGTAAGCAAGTGATTTTTGTATTTATAGTGTATGTAAAAGTGTGTGTGTGGTGTGTGTGAGTATGTTTGCATCCCAGTAGAAGCGATGGAGGACACACATTAGCTGTGCCATAGCAGATGTCACCAGGCACATGGTGCATGGCTCATAAATTATAAAGTCACCCTTTTCTCCCTCCCCCATCACATTTTCCTCATCTCATCTCTTTCCCCTATTTTCACTCCTCCATCTCCCCTCCTCAAATCTCTTCTTCCCACTGTTCCCAGCCACCAGGTTCATGTTAATTTGCATGTCGGTCTAGTATTCAGGTTTCTTACAACACACTTTTATGTTGACTGCATTCTAATTAATAAGAATGTATTATTCATATTATTTATTTTTAAAGTGCAGTGCTGTGGAATACAAGATTGACTGGTCAATTTAAGTGCAATAAGTGGTCAGATATTTTTGTATAATGGCTGCTAAATTATATCAGAGTTGTCAACATAACATGGATGGTTTCTAATACATAACTGTGTTCTAATAAATTTCAAACTATGATTTATTTCCAGCAACCATTAGTCTAGTCTTTAGTGTCACACGATCCTTCAGAAATCTGCTAATGCGTTTGTGAATTAAACTTGATAACCAGATTGCACTGTTTCAGACCAGTCTGAACTGGATTAACTGATTCATTTAAAAGAACTGATTTGATTTGTGATTCAGATTCACAGTATCACTACTGCTACTATTTTAAATGTATAGACCAATTCAGTGGGGTTTGTGTGCGAAGCTTATCTGGTTGCAGAAAATGACGGTTTTCAAGTAGCAGCCTATGGAGCAATGGAATAAAATAATAACAAGAATTCTGACTTTATTCTCACAATTCCGAGATTAAATCTCACAATTCTGGTAAGAAAAACCAACTCGTCATTTTTTCTTTTCAGCTCTGGCTTTTTTTCCCCCTGAGAAATGACAAACTCAATAATGTTGAGTTAAATCGAGCCCCAACTAGGAGATATAAACTTGCATTTGTGAAAAAAAAAGTCAGAAATGTGAGATAAGATAAATAAATTTTATATAAAATTTTAATAGTAATAAGTTTAAATATTAAGTCATGCCATAACTGTAGGGCTAATACAATGTGTCACCTAAGAACAGCATATGTGGATATTATGTAGACATACTGTTTAAATCAAATTTATGCTTTAAAATAATCATAGCAGTTTTCATCCATAGTCTGTCCGTTTAAACATCTGTGTTTAACTTGAAATAGTATCTTTGACAACAGTATTCTATAAAAAATTATTTGCATTCTGATTCTGCCATCAAAAGGCGCATTTTTTTAATTATTCCATGGATTTTAGCTGTTTCCCTCCGCTTGTTACCAATGTTTTTCTGCCATCACTATGCGCGCGCGGCTGCAGGTGACGTAAATGTGACGTACACTATGAATTGGTCTATACAGTACAGTATGTGTTTGGGTGTAAGGTTCAAAGTATGCATTAGTCTTCTTTAATAAGAGAATCCCACTGATTTAAAAAAGCACACAAACAAACATTTAAGATAATTTCCTTTGAGTCGCTGTAAGTAAAGGTAAAGTTATGATTTATAGCTCCCCTTTCTTTCATACTTTAATTCCCTCATTCTTTCGTTATCTTTCTTGTTTTCTCTTCATCCCCTCCCCCTGTGTTGTATGCTGTTTACTGATTATAGTGGCATTGGTTAAATTGGGGCAGAGCATGAGGCACTGATGCAGAAGAGACAGTGATGCAGACAGGATTCTCTCTCTCTCTCTCTCTCTCTCTCTCTCTCTCTCTCTCTCACACACACACACAGTTGTGCTCTTTCTCTCTCTGTCATGTGCAATCTCTTGGCCCCTGGGTCTTAGATGAGGGGACACCAAGTGCCACACTGCAACATCTGTCTGCATAGTGCCTCACACATTTCCTGCCTTTATCATTCTTTTATTATTTGCTGTTGTTCTTTTTTTATCTACTTTTGATACAGTAGACCCAAAAGTAGTATATGTATACCTATGGCCAGTGTTTCCACGGTCATAAAAAACCCAGAAATGTAGAAAATTTGTGATTTTTCAGTCTCTGAAAACCATGGTAATCATGACTCATTCATAGACTGATTCATAGACATTTCTGAAGTAAATAATATGTATTTTCTAGTTGCTTTAGTGTTCTTTTTACAGCATGTTTTGCTCTAAAAATCCACTGTATGTGACCCTGGACCACAAAACTAGTCTTAAGCAGCACAGGTATATATATAGCAATAGCCAAAATTACACTGTATGGGTCAAAATTGTTGATTTTTCTTTTATGCCAAAAATCATTAGGATATTAAGTAAAATCATGTTCCATTAAGATATTTAGTAAATTTCCTTTGGTAAATATGTCAAAATGTAATTTTTGAGCAATATTAGCAATATGCATTGCAAAGACCTTCATTTGGACAACTTTAAAGGCGATTTTCTCAATATTTAGATTTTTTTGCACCCTCAGAATCCAGATTTTCAAAAAAATTGTATTTCGGCCAAATATTGTTCTATCCTAACAGCCATATATCAATGGAAAGCTTATTTATTAAGTTTTGATGATGTATAAATCGTATGACTGGTTTTGAGGTCCAGGGTCCCATATGTGACTCTTACATAGAGTAAAACTTGCTTCCAATGTCCGATTTGCAAGCAAATTGTTCCTTTAAACCATTTACTTTCAATGAATTCACAAGTTAATTCACGTCTCTGAATGTAATTTTTTTTAGTCTTAAGTTAAAAAGTGTAGGAAACAAACATGCACGAAAGTCATTTCATTAGATCCAAAATAGCAAAGCAAGTAGCATTTTCATTTTTTACACACAAAAATAACTAGCTAGTCAAAATTAAGAAAGAAGAAGAAGAAGAAAAACCTCAGACACATTCTGATAGTCCAACTTTGTGGAACGTGTTTATTGTTAATATCAAGAACTACAAGTCTGGTTACTCTTTCAGGAGATCTGTATCAACTCACAGTGTCATTAGTTCACAGATGCCATTTGATTTGATCTTTTCTAATGCAATTTAACACATTTTAAAGTGCGACTTAAAGGAGAAGTTCACTTCCCGAACAAAAATTTACAGATAATTTACTTGCCCCCTTGTCATCCAAGATGTTAATGTCTTTCTTTCTTCAGTCGTAAAGACTCATATAGTGGACTTCAATGGTGACCGTGAGTTTGAACTTCCAAAATGTAGTTTAAATGCAGCTTCAAAGGGCTCTAAACAATCCCAGCCATGGAAGAAGGGTCTAATCTAGTGAAACAATCATTATTTTCTAAAAAAAAAAAAAAATATGTACAACGATTTTAAAGTTGGAGGAGAAAATGAAATGGGAGTTGTTTGGCATAACCTAACTGTCATTAACTGGAATATAAAGAGTACACATTACGAGCATTTTTTTTTTTTTTTTTACAAAATAACTGATCATTTTGCTAGATAAGATCCTTCTTCCTTGGTTGGGAGTTCCCTTTAAAGCTTCATTTAAACTGCATTCTGGAAGTTCAAACTCAGGGGCACTATAGAAGTCCACTATATTGAGAGAAATCCTGAAATGTTTTCCTCAAAAACATAATGTACAACATAACTCAAAAACTTTACAACTGAAGAAAGAAAGACATGAACATCTTGGATGACAAGGGGGTGAGTAAATTATCTGTAAATGTTTGTTCCGTTAGTAAACTTCTCCTTTAAGTGTCTGAATGCTTTTTGGGCCACAGTTTGTGGAAGAATGCTCTTACAGCAAAAGTGCAATCGTAAGCCTGTTTAGAAGTTCAACTCAGTTCAAATAAAGCAAATCTTAGCTTTTAAATCTTAAATGGAAAGAAAAAAATTGGCATACTTAATCATAAGAACAATTAAACCTAAGAAAGAAGTAGTGCAGTTCTCTGTGAGTGATGTTTTGGCGCTGTTGCCTCAGTGTAGGAGTCAGCCAGGCCAAACTTTCCTTGGCGAGACTCTGTATTGATTTGTGTGGGAATGGCCAGTGTGTACGTGTGTATATGTGTGTGTATGTGAGCGTGTTTATGTTTTGTATTCTGCACGTTCAGCCTACAGATTTAAGTCAACCTCACCGACCATTCCAGCATCAATCACTCTGTTACACACATGCACTGTACAGATTCATCTTGTCTTTAGTTCAACAGGCCTGGTTAGCTTATTAATAATTGATTTTCTGGCAAGATTTTTAGCAGCAAACACAGATTCATCTTTTGCGTGGTTTGCTGTTTTTTTCTCCAGACTGCAGATAATCTGCTCATGTTTGGTGGTGTTAGTTCTCTTTGGTCATGTGCATTAGATATGGATTCCTCATTTCTGCTTCTTAAGGCCCGTGTCCGTATCAATTATCAATGAGCCTTAATTATTAAACGAGGAGACTCACAAAAGGACTGCAAATGTGTTTGGATGTTGTTAACTGCTTTTAAGTGTGTGTATGAAGACACAACAGCATGGAAGTAGAATAAGACAAGATGTTCTCCATCTCGATGGTTTCTCCAAGACAGCAATGACATTAAAAAAAGAGCAAAAGGAGTGTAGAAAAAGAAAAGAACCTCATCAGAACCTCATCTAGTTTCGAAAGAGATCTCATCCAAATCAAAACTGTGCTCAAATGCAAAAAAAAAAAAAAACTTTACTTGAATATGACCAATAACATTATCTTTTGGAGTCTTCAGCATATTACACTTTTTTCTCTCACTTTCTCCTATCTTTTTTCTAGTCTTTTGGCATCTACTTCCTCTACTTGTGTTCTTCCTGTTAAGGCCTCTCTTGTTCTCCTTCCCCTTCCTTCTCGCTCTTTTCTTTCACATTGTGCCCCTTGAATATTTATGGCCATTCTAATTAGCCTGCTGAGAGGCTTTAACCAGTACTGGCAGAAAGAAAGAGAGAAAGAGAAAGGAAAGAAGGGAACTGAAGTACTGTACAAGCATATGTATGGATTTGTTTTTTCATACATAAGCAGTAGCTGAAGTTGAACATGGGCATCACAATTTCCCACTGTAGCAAACAGAGAGAGAGGGATAGAAGGAGGAGGTAAAAGAGCGGCAGCTGGCATTTGACGGTGAAGCATGCCTTTTTAATGAGCATATTAGTCCTCCGCAAACCCACTCTCCTCCAACCATTGCATACAGAGAGAAAGAGAAACAGAGAGAAACATAGAAGGGAATGTGGGAAGGGTGTGGTGGAAAATAAAATAAAGTGGAAGGTCAAGGGGTGAAAGAGTGTGGGAAATGAGGAGGGTTTGAAAGAAGGAGACCGTAAGAGGAGACCAAAATTTCATTTGGATGAGTATATGATGACAGAATATTCATTTCTGGGTCCACCTTGTCTTTAAGAAGTTACATTTTCCCATACGTTTCCTGATGAATAAGACATAGTCGCGACCTCCAACCTCATGGAGACCGGTAAGAGCTACACGAGCCGACCTTCAGATGTGACAAATATCCTTCCCACCTCACATCAGCATCTCCGCCACAACGTTTGCATTGTCATTGAAAGCCTGCTAGGTGTCAGGCATCTTTTATCAAAATATGCTTCTATTATTACAAGACACTTCAGGCTGCCTGTTCTCTCTCTGCTTTGAATGTGAATAGAGCTGAAATGAAGGAGAGGTATCATTCATAAGCGTAGATAGTGAAAGGGGGGGCCAGTGAAGGAATGAGTGGCTATTGTCGGAGGGTGTAGATGTCCTATTGTCAGCCGCTGAGTAATTCTTTTGCGACCAAGAGAAAGGAGAAGAAAAGAAATGATGGTGGCGGTGAGAGGTGGAGCAGAAGAGAGTGAGGGAGAGGGCGGTATTGATTCTCCCGGAGCTCTGTTCATTCCCATTCATGCCCCAGTCAGATAGTTCAGCTAATACAGCATTCAATGAGGCCTTAAGATTTAGGAGGATGGGTGTTTTATTACAGTTCAATCTTAATTACTTCCTCGACACACACACACACGCCATACTGTGGGCAAATGTTAATTAATTCTGTGTTGTGACTACACTGCAACGTGATAATTGTGTGTATAGATAGATAGATAGATAGATAGCCTCCATTTCACTTCTTCCTTTCCTGTATAGCTAAGCAGGTTGTTGTTTTTGTCCTTTGCAGTAGATGAGTGTTTGTGTCACTGTTGTCGGGCTGAGTTTTGCGGCCATGTACCATATGTTACATTACTATTTAATTTGGCTGTGTGTATCCACAGCGACCCTTTGGGCATCTCCACGGCCTGGTGTAACATGATGTGGCATAGTGAGGTTAGGAGTTGTGCCGTGTTGTGCTTTAGTGGCGATATACCTCTCTTCCATTGTTTCTTTATAAAAGGAACTGTATTTTGGACTGTAGCATGGTCTGCAGCTGTCCAAGGTGCTGAACTGGAGTGCCTACTAGCAGTTTTAAAGTTGTGACTGTGTGTTGGTGCTCTCCGTGGTGCTGAAATGTTCTGATACTGTATAAATCTCTCTACTCACATGGTTGATCTCTATATATTGTATCCAAACCATCTCCTGTTTCCAGCCAAAGTGGCTTTATAGCTCATGATTTAGGCTGAAGACAGATTTGTAGGTAGATTGTGTAACCCCTACACAATTATTTACACACTTTTTGTATGTGTGTATGCATGTATAATTATGAATGTGTGAACAGCATTGGTATCAAAAGCAAATTAAGTTTATCGGGTGACTCTGCTCTGACCTTGGCAATGCAATGATGGCAGAATTTTGAACGTACATACACACACACACACACACACACACTCACACACATGTTGTGGCCAGGGAACACATGTTTATAGTTGAACTCTCCACACTCAGCAATGTTTTATGCCTGCCCCCCGTGTCCTGTGATTAGGGCGAACCAGGATGTAGTAGGCACTCGGATGAATACTAACATGCATGCGTGGATTATATGGGGGACAGCTGGCTCTTTATTTGACCTTTCTGATTCTCAGAAAGCAAATTTAAAATTCTGTCTTAGTATTTTATGTAATCTAGTAAGGCTTTGTTATGTTTCACATTAAAACAATCCAGGCAAGTGTTTGTGTAATGTTATCAGTACAGTAAAATAGAATGAATTTTTAGTTCTCGGAGGTGGACTAATAGGGAATATTCCACTTTTGTCACCCAAGTCAGACACCTTATTACCCTTTTGTGGCCTTACATGTCTAATTTTCAAAGAATGGATTTTGAGTTGCCCCTGGCCCCTCACATGGACTGGCATGGACACACCTAGGACAAGGAATGTAGGACAACTGCAGATGCCTAGAGTGTTAGATAGAAAGAACATGTTTTTGAAAGAGAGGATATCTTTTGACACTGTAAGTGTTTGGGATTGGCAGTGCTGTTTGGATACTTACAGATGTGAGACTCAAAATGTCCTGTTCATATAGCCTCTTAGAATATAGACTCTAACACTATCTATATCAGGGGTAGGCAAGTTCGGTCCTAGAGAACCGCAGTCCTGCAGAGCTCAGCTCCAATCCTAATCAAACACATCTGAACAAGCTAATCAATGTCTTCAGGATTACTAAGGCTATAGGCAGGTGAGGTTTTAGGCAGTACTGCGGCTCTCTATGACCGTACTTGCCTACCCCTGATCTAAATGAACATGCAGTGGTAGTCAAGCAAGGTATTCTGTGTATGTCCATCACCTATAATCATTGTAACAGTGACTAATGTAATATCAAAGAAGCTGAGAACCATAAAACTGGAAAGTCTTATCACAGATGACAAGAAGAGTCCAATTGAGGCAAGAGGTCGTCCATCAAATCTTAATTAACAAAAAGCAGCTTTTATACCTGAGTTAGTGTGGAGTCATGTGCAGACCTCGAAACTGATGGGAGTAGCTCTTGTGGAAGACAGTGACTGGATCTAAAACAGGGGTCCAAAACTTGTTTCTGGTGGGCCACTGAGCTATACAGAGTTCAACCCTAAATAAACACACCTGATCCAGCTAATCAAGTCCTTAAGGCTTAATTAAAAACTACAGGTATGTGTTTTGGAGCAGGGACTGAATTAAACTATGCAGGGCTGTGGCCCTCCAAAATTGATCCTGGAGGGCTGGTGTCCTACAGAGTTTTGCTTCAACCCTAATTAAACACACTTGAACTGGCTATTCAAGCTCTTACTAGGCACACTAGAAATTTCCAGGCTGGTGTGTTGAGGCAAGTTGGAGCTAAACTCCTCTGGCGCTCCTGGACCAAGGTTGGAAACCCCTCTCTAAAACCTTCAGATGATAGCTCCTATCTCTGTAAGTTACCAAAACTAAACATAAAATCATGCAACACGTACAAGACGTGTGAATGCACCGAGTGGCTCTCTCACACTAAATGACGTGACAGACAACTAGTTGTCCAGTCTGGTCACATTGACAAAGCAGGGGTTGGCCAAAAATATGGTTGCGAATCTTGAAAACGTATGAGTAAATAACCAAACTGTGTGTGAATGCAGCTGTATTAAGGACTCAACTGTATTCTGTTACTGTGTGAATGTGGCCGTAGAGATCACCCACACATATTTGATTGGGGTTCTCAAGAAGAGCGAGTTGGAAGGCTGGAGTATGGAGACGAGGAGAACAGCGGGAGCTAGAGAACAGCACAACTAGAGAACACAGGCTGAAGTTGGACAAGAGTGGGTGGGAAGTAAAGAGTGACAGCAGGGAAGTGGAGAGAAGAGGTAGATGCAGGGAAAGGCACAAGAAATGTGTGGTGCATTGGTTAAAGAAATCTGCTTCCCTCCTCAAATGTACCTGCAACAAGAGAGCACACTATATGTGAATATAGTCCAAGCTAAAGGGCATTGTTAAGCATGACATACAGTACAGCGGAGCATCTGCAACCTCTTCAGTCATGACTATATTAACAGTGTAGCACAACTCTAGTGCCTTATTGCATAACTGCAGTGATTAACAGAAACAATTAAAGGCAGACATTTTCATTAGAAAAATTAATTTAGTGCTATCCTTTAACAAGAAGATATACCAAGTTCTGTCATGAAACTCTAGATGGCACAGCCTTATGGGTGGTTAATGCAAACTGATAATATTCACAGTTTTAAACTGCTTGGCTACTTGGTTTATGTTGCATATGCAGCCTAAAAGCTTGCTGCTTTGTGTTTAAATGGCTGGTTAGCATTCACTAGAGCAGGCATAGTCAACGTTGGCCCTGGAGTGCCGATGACCTGCACAGTTTAGTTCCAACTCTAATCCAGAACACCTGAGCATGCTAATCAAGGTCTTCAGGATAACAAGGGCTATAGGCAGGTGAGGTTTTTTTTTCATGGTTGGAACTAAACTCTGCAGAACATTGGCGCTCCAGGACCAACGTTGCCTATCCCTGCATTAGAGCATTTTGCAGCGCACTTTCAGAGTTACTCTGAAATCCTCCACTTCCCCAGCTCCACCTGTATAGATCTGCAACACCGTATCTGCATAGTATCGGCAGTAGCAAGTTCCTGTACTTGCTTTGCAGCAGCAAAGGTCTACAAGAGGGATAAGCAACTTCGGTCCTGGAGGGCCACTGTCCTGCAGAGTTTAGCTCCAACCCTAATTAACACACTTGAACAAGCTAACCAATGTCTTCCAGATTACTAGAAAGCTACAGGCAGGTGTATATGATTAGAGTTGGAGCTCTTAGTGGCCCTCCAGGACCGAAGTTGCCCATCCCTGGTCTACAACAACAGCAATAACCAACAGCAGCAGCAATTCAGCAGCATAGCAGATGTATTCCGCCAATACCAAATACATTAACATTGTCATATACATTACCATACTAAAATCTTGTCATGATAGAAATACCGTACTTCCTGACATGGAGACTAAGGTTAATGGTAACCCTTGTTGCATTGCAACAGTTTGAGACTGTCTACACTGAATGTCAAAACAAAAATGTCAAATCCAGTTGTCACACTATACACAGTAGTTGTTAGGGTTCGGGTTTAGGGTTTCACACCAAAGATATTTGACCAGTCGAGATTCAGAACTGTCAAAAGTTATATCCAGTTCATTTTATAACTTACCTAGACATTTATTCTTAAAGACATCCAGCATGAGGGCCTATTATGTGTGTAAAGGATGCTTTCTTGTAAGACAAGGCCAGGTGAGCAGGAACTCTAAAGTCATCTCTGGATACGCCATATTGCGTCAAGGAAGATTCGGTTGAGGCTTTCTTACAAAACCAGCAGTGCAGTGTGTGTTTGAGCGTGACTGTTTCAGTGTAAAAAAATAGAGTCGACAATAGAGCCTTTTTCGCTTCATCTCTCCTTCTCCGTTCCATCACCAAGTGTCTTCCTTCACTTGGTGACATTGTTTTTTATCTTTGATCCTTCTCGCTCTCAGCTCTCTTGATTTTTGTCAGCTCTCCTTCGTTAACCGTATTCTGCATCGAAATGACGTTGAGTCCCACCCGCAGCCAATCAGAGGCCCGGCTGGCCTGTCTCTCCGTGTGCCAGGCTCTCCGTGCATGCCCTGGTAGCCCGTTTGTGGCTTAACGAACAAACGAGCGTTAGCATCCCCTCCGTTTACACCCCTCCTCGCCAGCCTTCCCATCATCCCTCCCTCTTTCTCTCGCTCCGTTTTTGCACATGCCACCGCAGCGCCCCCTAACCCACGTCACGTGAGCACAGGGGCCCTAGCAACAGCGAGAGAGAGAGGGAAAAGTGGAGCGAGAGAGGGAAAGAGGGAAAGAGGGAGGGGGAAGAGACGCAGAGCATTAATAAGTAATGGGCCGAACAGTTTGAAACCCGGTCCTCGTTAGCATTGCAGCGGCGCCATCATTTGCATGGGAGCTCCTAGAGCAAATTCAACAACAGCTTCAGCCCACACCCCTCTCTTTTTGTTTCTCTCTCCCTCCATCTTCATGTGTCTATCGTTCTGTCATCACGCATTCTCCTTCCAACTGTCTGTCTCTCTTTTTTTTTTTATTTGTGATATTTCGGTATTTCTCTTCTCTCATCTCGTGAGCGTCTTCTTCCTCTTTTCCTCTCTGTTGTCGTTCTGTCATTCTCCACCCTTCCTCAGAGTCTCCTGGCATCCGTGCGTTACAATTTTCTTTTTGTTGTTGTTCTATTTTCCACACTACTGTGTGTTTCACATTACTATTCATATCTTCTATTATTCTGTTTCTTTTTACCTTGAGAATGATGGCAGGAAAATGGCGGCTTTACTTCCGGTAGAGTTTTATTTTTAGACCAGATCTTTCCCAGCTGCACTCACACAGTCCTGTGCCGAGAGAGCGAGAGAGTTTGCCTGCCCCCCTGACATCCCGTACCAAAACACACATTCTCGAACATGTATACAAACCTCTTTTCTCTTTATGTGTGTGTGAGTGTGTTCCTCTGGCCTTTGGGAGTCTGTGTAGAGTGAGATGTAACTGGAAGGTTGCCATGCTACACACATAAATCCAATTCCACTTTTTTTTTTCTTCCATCGGTCTGACATGATGCCCCAGGCTGCCCACGCTACACACTCCAGCACTACCACAGAACCGTGTATGTGTGTGGTACACTCAAGCCCTTGTTTTAGACAGACCTTACATGCCCCCCTCTAATCCTCCATGCACACACACACACATAGACACACCTCAAGGCGAAGGAAGACTAGACAAGAATTGATCTGCACTCCCAAACAGAACTGATTGCAAGGAGACGTGGGACTAATATGTGCATAGCTCTGTCTGCCTCACTTTTAATCCATCAATCTCAATTTTTAAATCTCTACACCCAGTGGGTCAGTTCTTCTGCGAAGGCAAATGTCCTATGTACAGTCCCACACAGACAGGCATGTGTTCTGTTCTAACAAGCAAAAGGTAATACCCAAATAGATGTTGGAACCATGGCTTGGCAGTACATTTAGCTGTGGTGCTCATATGGAGAGTGTGGGTTTGAATATGGCTTGCAACATTTTCATATTGCGTTTCTCCTCCTCATTTCAGTTTCTAAGGCCAAAAATAAAACACAAAAGAAAAGTAACAAACAAATTACAGAAGCCCTTTTCTGCCACTGAATACAAAACAAAAAAGGTAATTGCGACTTTTTATCTCACAATTCTGACCTCGTAACACACAGTTGTGTTAAGTCAGAACTGCGTCATATAAACACAATTGCGAGAAGAAATTCAGAATTGTGAATCAATTGCGAGTTATTTCACAATTCAGACTATTTCTTGCAGTTTATATGCAATTGTGAGAAAAAAAGTCAAATATGTGAGTTAATATCTCACAGTTCTGCCTTCGTAACTCGCAATTGCGAGTTTATATCTCACAATTCTCACTTCATTTCTCAGAATTGCAAGTTTATATCTCACAATTCTGACTTTATAACTCGCAATTTTACGTTTACTGTATATCTCACAATTCTGTGGAAGAAATGGGATGCAAAAATGCAAAAAATAATCTAATTTAAAACTTTCATAACACCTATTGCCTGAAAATCTTACAAAGAACAAATAATAATAACAAAAATGATTAGCCACTAATTTTTCAGAATGTAAAATGTGTCTGATCTTTACACAAAGATGTTAAAATTTTGCTTCTGAAGATGTGTTGTATTAGACAATTCTTTTTTAAATTTATTTATTTATTTAATTTGGATTAGAGTTTTAGAGTGTGAACATTATTCAAAATATCTTCTTTTGTGTTATTCAGAAGTAATTGATTTGGAACAACATAAGTAAATGATGACAGAATCAGTTTAATATTTCATTTCATTTGTGCAAAATTTTTACAGCTAAGAATACAAAATAAGGCAGAGTGAAAGATAGTAAGAGAGAGAGACAGAGAGAGAGAGACAGACCTTCTGTCCCTGGTTGCTGATATTTAATTTACCAGTCTTCACAATGAGAAAGATCCAAGTGACTGTGATTAAACCAAAACTACTCACTGACTACCTCTCTTTCTCTCGCTCTCTCCCTCTCCCTGGTCTCTCGCTCCGGGTGAAATGTTGTGACAGCGTTGCGCTGATGTTGTAGGGGGTTAAAGTCACCAAGTGCATATTATCCTGTAAGGCTTAATATGCAGGTTGAAGCGCGAGGGCCGACTCTTAAATTACAGTTTGCTGGGCCTAGCACTCAGCGTGACAACAATACCCACACAGACACTGCGTTACGTCTATACACACACACTTATACGCACGTGTGCTCGCGCTTAGCTGTCATACGAATATTCATTCAGCAATATATTTTTGTGACGCAAATAATCACGCATCCGTACACACACAGTCAATGCACCGCACACGTACTTCATTTCATTGTCTTATCACATGGCCGTGACATTCACACGGACGCACGCTGAATTTATCTTTGTTTCCAGCCATTGTCTTTGTTTGTCTGTAGCTAGTATCTGTGTGTGTGAGAGTGAGCTGCTTGTTATAGTGATGGAGTGTGTGTGTGGGCTGCCGAGTCAAGCCTGTCCTCTCCGCTTTCATAAATCTGCGTTGGATGAAGCTCTCGAGCCATAAAACGCATCGATCGCCATCCTTCACACACACACATACACACACATTCTTCCCACAGGGTAATCCTGCTTTCTATAGGAACGTTGTGTCTTGTTAAGTGAGTTTTGAATGCACAAGTGTGTGCTAATATAGAGAGGTAAACAAAACACATGGCAACTCATCAAATAATGACACCTCAGCATAAGTATATAAACACATCTTCACGTTTTAATGAGTCACGGTGAGGATATGGCTCTAGATGTTGACCTATAGCTGAAGGTTTGTTCTTAAAGTGTGTTTTTATCTGTGTTTGCGTCAGACTTGACTTGTGAGTTTTTACATTTCCAGTTCAGTTAGTTTTCTCATAACGGTGCGGTTGGCCCAATCCACATGCCCTGCCTGCCTGGAGAAACTAGGACACACACACACACACACACAGAGGGACTGACTGACTGTTCTCACACACTGACATACTTTGCTGTTGTTATTGTGTCCAGTGATGTGCAGTTTAGCAGAACACACACACACACACAAACTCTTCTTTTACACTCTACACACACACCTAAGTCATCCCAAAGGAACACTGCATTGCTCTTTTACAGCTTCTCAGTTGTTTCAATTAAGTATCAATCTCAGGATACAAACCTGAGAAGACATTCTGGCCGTAGGAGAAATGATGTAGAAACTGATCTGATTCAAATTCAAATAATGTGTATATAAATTAAAAACATGAAAACACACACAAACAAAATCAACATTTCAAGTGTTTTTGTGTTAGAAACATTCAAACCTAAAATGTACTATGTAATAAGAATAAGAAGGACCGAAAGTGAAAGGGAAACACTTCTGGCTTCTGGGCAAGTGCTGCGTTGTAAAATACGCCCTTCATGACAGATAAATCAGAGTCAGGCCTCGCTGATGTGAAATGACCGTGACAGTAATATACTGTTACCATAACATACGTATCAAATATTAACATGCTCTTTCTTACTTTGTAATGGATTTAGTGTATCCTTCAAAAATTCTGTACGAGTGTTCGTTTGTGAATGTGGTGACTATAAACGTATTTTTGGATGATTTGTAACTCAGTGGACAAGGTTTTTTTTTTTTTGTAAAAGTCTAATGATGGATTCTGTGACTAACTGAACAGAATAACTGATCTGTGGTTGAAGAGTTGCACATGAAGTTGGAACTGAATTAACTTTTTGAGAATTGTCTTATTGTTGGCCAATGAAATCCATGTGCATATGTTAATAATAATTCTCCTCTGTCTTCAGGTAACAGGTTTTTCCTGACGTCATATGGGGCCCTCTACATATCTGACGTTCAGAAAGAGGACGCCCTCTCTACCTACCGCTGCATCACCAAGCACAAATACAGCGGAGAAACCAGGCAGAGCAATGGGGCTCGTCTCTCTGTGCTGGGTGAGTGTGTGGGTTTATGTCAGTTTTCTGGGCAGTTGACGCATCTTTGTCATATTTGTCAATCCTAATGCACTAAGCATATTTTCGTAATTGGATTTGTTACTGTCTTGGATGCGCTTCTTTGAGAAATAACATTAAGACCTTAATTTATGTCATTCATATTGAAAGGGATTAACTGTATAGTCTACATGATGTTAGTCAAATGATTTTACAGAAAAAAACATCTATAATTTAGTTTAACATGAGCATTTTCTTGACCATTAATAAGGCAGTTTTTCTACAGTACTGTTAAAGGGAACATAGGATGCCCAGTTTCCAGAAGTTGGTATGATTCTTTAGCGTTTTCATCAAATGTCTGCAACATACTTTGGGTAGTCTGCAACAAACAACACCCTTTTTACCTTGTCAAAAACAGCTCTGTTCACAGCGACCCATTTTGGTGCATGTCTCTTTAAATGCTAATGAGTTCTGCTCACCCTGCCCCTCTCTTCCGTTTTTTGTATATTTGGTTACACGTTAGAATGAAGAATCTTATGCCTGTTTCATACTGCAAACTTGAGTTTCACATCAGCTTTGCGTCAGCGTAAATTCATCGCCGCTGCAGTTGCAGTGAGAGTATTCACACTGGAAGCGTTTGTACAGCATCACGACACTTGCGGTGTGAAACCAGGCTAATGTTCGCTTTTACATCTAACTACAAAACACCTGTATTGCTTACGAGACATTGATGCTACAGCTGCTCGAACGTGGAAAAAATGGCTAACAGCATACAACTGGCTGAGGACAGATATATGCTAATACGGGACAGTCCGTCAGCGGTTGTGGGTGGGGCAAAAACGGTTTGATAATTAAGATTGTTTAGGTGTTTTGGGGATTAAAAAAAGGAGTAAATGGATTTTTATCACTGTAGGGTTTCGTCAAAAAAACTGATAAGACATTTATATGCAAACACCACGTAAAAGTTAATTTTGCATCCTATGTGTCCTTTAAGATTTATGTATGTAAATGACTATGCATGAATTAGCAAGAATTGCTTGGACTTTCCTTAAGAACTTTTTCTTTGTCCTTAGACCCCACTGAAACCCCGCCGTCTGTGATGGACAGTTTCCAGTCAGGAGAAGTACAAGTGGGGCGAAGCATAGAGTTGCCCTGTATCGCCTCTGGTTACCCTAACCCCACAATCCGCTGGTTGAAAGATGGGAGGCCGCTTCCTGCTGACTCCCGCTGGACACGGCGACTGACTGGCCTCACAATCAGCGACCTCCGTCTGGAAGACTCTGGAAACTACATCTGTGAAGTCACCAACAGCTTCGGCTCCAAAGAGGTCACAGGACACCTTAATGTCATCGGTGAGGAGAAAAAAAAATTATAATATATATATACATATATATATCAAGGGCAAAAGGGAAAGAGGGGAGGTACAAGAAGAGGTACTGGTGGTAGGACAGGAGTAAATGATGAAAGATGTCACCATTACACTGCTGGTAAGGGGAAAAGACAAGATATGTTCCTTGATCAATGTTCTTGTAGGTCCTGAAACCACATTCCTATGAACCTAAAATTTAAGGTAAGGATTATGTTCGCTACTTGGAATGTTCTTCCAGGATCAACAAGATATCTTAGAACATGTCTAACTTGGCAGAATTTTAGAAACCTTTTTGCTTCATTAATAGGATAGTTCACCCAAAAATAAAAATTCTGTTATTAACTACTAACCCTTGTGTCGTTCCAAACATATAAGACCTTTTTTCATCTTCTGAACACAAATGAAGATATTCTTGATTAAAACCAAGAGCTTTCTGACCCTGCATAGACAGCAACAGACAGCAACGGTACTACCACATTCAAGGCCCAAAAAGGTAGTAAGAACATCAATTAAATAGTCCATGTGACATCAGTGGTTAAACTTTAATTCTATGAAGTGACTATTTTATCAATGTCCTTACTACTGGGCCTAGAACATAGCTGCATTTCTGCTTATGCAGGGTCAGAAAGCTTTCGGATCTCATCAAAAATGTTTTAATTTGTGCTCCAAAGATAAACGGAGGTCTTATGGGTTTGGAATGACATGAGGGTGAGTAATTAATGACGGAATTTTTATTTTTGCATGAACTATCCCTTCAAGTAAGACATATTCCTAGATCAGCATCATTGTCCTGGAACAACATTTCTATTACACAGTTGTACTTAGGTTAGGTATAGGAAAAGAGCTGTGGTGTGGGCTTTAACATCATATAAAAAGTAGGATTATGACTAAATTTGTTTGATCCAGAAACATGATCAACTTCAAAGTCATGGCCATCTAGTCTATTCCCCAAAGCAGATACCAAACCCTTGTGGCCGGTGTCCTCATCCTTGTTCTTGGAAATCAACCTTCCTGCAGAGAAGGTTTAGTTCTGACCTTGCTGCCAATGAACCGACTTGCAATTTTCAACTTAACCTAAGGAATTTGATTAGCTGGCTCAGGTGTGTTGGAGTCAGAACTTACCTCAGCAGGAAGTCTGTTCTCTTCAAACAGGGATGAGGACACCTGCCCTAGGGCTTGGCTGTCCTTTAGGAGTACGCACTGGGGTCACTTCAATTTATTGAGTGCCTAGTCGGTCTATCTTTTAGAAAGTCCTGGAATATCCATATCCCTTCATACAAAGGAGAGGGTCCAGATCAAGTTGGTCCATCACCAGGCCTTTGGATCAATTTATTGCCCCAGATCTCCTGTGCAACTGTGTCATAGGGAGAGAGAGATATCAGATGAAGTATACCAGGGAGTGAGTAAGAGAGAAGCACATTTGGGTTTAAGAGATGTTGGCACACTGGTCAGCCTCTGCCACCTTCTTGCTGACTTATAGAAAGAGTAATATGAGAGGACAGGAAGACTGTTCTGGCCTCTCCAGTCTGACCCCAGTTCTACCAGAAATGTGTGTATGTGTTTTTGAGCAGGCATGGGAAGGGGTCTTAGACCAGTGGGATGGTATTGGCCTGAGTCTTAATGTGAAAGGAAGAGGGGAATAGAGGAAGGGGGAGGTGGGGTGGACATTTGGACGTTTAGCCGGTGGGCACATCACACCGGTGTGCTCACACAGATTCTGACAGAACAGGAGGGGAGGAGGGCACACACACGCATAGATGCCCAGATACACACACCAACATACACAGAGGCCTCCAGCACATAACACCAGCTGCCTTATTGCTCACTGACATTTTATTTATCTATCTATCTATGACCATGATTCTAATTTTTAGACAAAACTTTACCACCAGAGTCAAATAATATCTCTGCCATTCTCTTTCTCCGCAGAGCCTCTGAGAGTTACATTGTCCCCCAAGAACCTGAAAACAGGCATCAGCAGCACAGTGATTCTGTCCTGTGCCGTTCAGGGCTCGCCCCACTTCACCGTCTCCTGGTTTCGCAACACAGAACCCATCGTGCCTGACCAGCACTTCTCCATCCAGGGAGCCCACAATGAGACTCTCTTCATCACAGCAGCCCAAAAAAGACACTCAGGGGCATATCAGTGCTTCGCCACCCGCAAGGGTCAGACCGCACAGGACTTCTCCATCATATTGCTTGAGGGTGAGTGGAAAGAGTGGATAATAGGATAGTGCTGAAGGTTGTGGTTCTGATTCTAACTCTGCAGTGTGCAATTATTTTTGGACATCAAATTTCCAAATTTAGATTACTACGACTTTTAAGCAAGTTACACTGTGTCCCGTATAAGTGTGACCATTTTTTATCCAGTAACAGGTAATTTTGCTGTCTTTAATAAATGTGAAATGCTGCACAAAGCAACAGCAGAACATATTTGGTGTTTAATATACTGTACATAAACCATTAGAAACCAAGCAACTGAAATGTAAAATAATTATTGGCTATTCATTATGACATACTGTAATTTGTAGCATTGAAGCAATTTTCAAAAATATGTTCAAATATATATTACTAAAAATTAGGACTAATAGAATAAAAATAATTGTGCTCAATCTAATGATTTCATGACAATTTTAGAAAGCAGAATCAAACAATAATAGTGTTACGATAAAAATGCCACAAAAAATATAATGTAAAAAAAAATTGAAGTTGAAATTATCCATGGACCCCAAACACCCTCTTGAAGTGGTCGCCAGTTTGTTTATTTCTGAATTAAGTAAACCCACTTTTTACGATTTTACAATTAAAATTTATTGCATAAATTAAGTTCAGACAAAATGTTCAAAAATTCTATTTTAATTAATTAAATTCAAATACATTTACTTGCTTTTTCCACATCATGTCTGGTTAGGACATTGTTTCACTCCTCTTGAAAAATTGAGCTGTTCTTATGAAATAAACATATCAGCAGTGCATCTTTCAAAGATTCTGAAGTCTTCTTTCTGTATTCCTCTCTCTTTCACCTGTCAGACGGCACCCCACGGATCGTCTCGTCTTTCAGTGAGCGCGTAGTAGCCCCTGGCGAGCCGTTCTCTCTCATGTGCGCGGCCAAAGGCGCTCCACCCCCCACCATCACCTGGACGCTGGACGACGAGCCGGTAGCGCGGGACTCGGCGCACCGGGCCAGCCAGTACACGCTCTCCGACGGCTCCACTGTCTCGCACGTCAACGTCACCAACCCCCAGATCCGCGACGGGGGCGTGTACCGCTGCGCCGCACGCAACTCGGCCGGTAGCGCCGAGTACCAAGCGCGCATAAACGTAAGAGGTGCCTGTCTACTTTTCAATCTCAGACGTTTAGGGTTATAACCCGCCACCTCCCCGACCCTTGACCCCTGAACTCCTCCACCTCATCTCAAGTCCAGATCTCATCGCTTCTTATCAAGTGTCATTGTGTATGTGTGCGTGGGTGGGCTGGGTGGGTGTATGTGTGTGGGTGGAGCGTCTTATGTTGTTTGTTCATCACAGTGCTGTCACCTGTGCGTTTTCTCATCTTGAACGCCATTTTTTCCACTGTCAGATCATCCGTTTGTGTTCTCGGTATCTTTCCACTTCTCCTGTTTGTCTCTCCATCTGCTGAGTCTTTGTTCCTCTCTTTCACACATACACGGTGTCTCTGTCTCGATGTCGCCGGCTGGCTGGCACACGTGTGGTGTCCTGGCTGTTCTGGGACAGAGTGGAGATCTGGCAGCAGGGAGACGCCATCACGCCAAAGAGAAAAGAGACACGTCAGCTAAGAAACCAGACTGAGAGAAGAGAAGATGAGTTGAAATGGTAGAGGCTAGAAAAGAGAGAAAAATAAAAAAAACTCAAAGAAAAAGAAGAGAGGAGGATAGAAAGTGGAGGAAAAACTCAAATTAGAGGAGAGGAAAGAAGTGGAGCAGAGACAAGAGAAGAGGACACAAATGGAAAAAACGATTCTGATGAAATGGAAGTAACGATAGATCTTTTCTTCTGTATTATGATGTATTACGGTTTCATTCGTTTCCTCTGTGACTGCGTATGGATTATTGAAAAAGTATGTAGACCAAGGACTTTATTTTATTCATCATTGTTGAGTAGATTTTGATATGTGGTCATTTTACTCAAAAATGACAGAAAACTCATTCAGTTAGTTGTGGCTGGGTAGTGTTTAAGTGGACTAAAGGCCCGTTTTGCTTCCAGATGCATCTCGCGCACAGTCGCGTCTGCACAGCTTTCAAAGCAAACTCATCTGCGGATGAGCATGGTTTGCCGAATTCGACACATGCGCAGTACAACTGTTTGGTCTCTTACATCTCTGCTGGCTTTTTCTTGCACATGCGCACCATCTGCACGTGGATATGGTGCGCAACTCTGCTAATAATGACGAAAATTATGTGATGTGGTGGGTGTGTTGCCGTGGACGGCCAAAGTATACTTTGGGCTTAAATGATTTTGAGAAGTCTGGTATACGTCACCAGAAAGAACTTTGCTGTTTCACCGGAGAATCAAGTTTTGACTTAAGAAAAACAGTGGCAAATGTATATAGACTATGATGAGAATTTCTGCCCTTCGATTAGTAATGAATACTGACTATTTCACAGACGAAGTGGAAGTTTTGCTCATGGTTATTTAGTTAACTAGATACTAAATGCCTTATTCACAAGTTCACCCACTCATCCAGTCCCGATAGTTAATGCTAAACGAACTTGGCTTGCTGTCCTCGACAGAGACTCGAACCTGAGGTTTGGCTTGAGCTCCAAGTTCAACCTCCATCCCCATTGCGGTACTAATAACAGAAATACAGGAGGAAATGGGGAGGTGGAGGGATGCCAGAAGAATATGACGCTGGGATGGTGCACTGACTGCTGCTTATATTGAAAGGAGAAAAAAAAAGGAAAGGACGTGACGAGTGGCCAAGTATGGTGACCTGTACTTGGAATTTATGCTTTGCATTTAGCCCATCCAAGTGCACACACACAGTAGTGGACACATACACACCGTGAACACACACCCGGAGCAGTTGGGGGTTCGGTGCCTTGCTCAAGGATCTGGTTACTGACTCCCACTGACAAACCCTATCGGACCTAAGACTTAAACCTGCAACCTTCAGGTTACAAGTCCATCTCTAACCGTTAGGCCACGACTGCCCCTGATTGGCTTGTAAAGATGACTGATGGGACTGAATGATTAGGCTCCTCCCAAACCTACATTTGGAACTTCATTACAATTTTTTGAATATCTTTTAACTGATACTTTCTGGTACATTTCGAAGGGAGTAACAAGAGGCATTCACTCTGACCTGAATATCTTTTAAATATTTGATGCCACTTACCTGACAAACGTTGTCAATTCCAATAATAATTTCATCCACAGAAGAAATTGTTCCACTACCTTGTTTCCAGTCAGACAGATAAATCCCAGTGCTCCACTACTCTCGGAAGTTGTGTTGAGTCAGCCAATCAGATTAAGTTTGCAAGATCGAAAACAGAGATCGAGTTTTGCGCATATTATGTATCAGACGGTCAGTGAACGGTCTGTGGGCGGTGCATGGGCGTGTCGTCTGAGCCTCAGACTAAGAGTGATATTGAGTCGTGTTGACAGGCCTGTTGAATTCACCCTCTCTTCCTCTCTGAAATGTTCAGTTATGACATATCTGTCTGCTTTAAGGAGACATGCCAGAACAATCATTGCAGTGAGAATGAGACCCTGTGCCAGGAAGCCACAGTTGTGCGCACATACGCCGAATGATACCAACGCTCATGGACACATTCATAGAGTCCTAAAACACTACTGCCTGACTAATACACTCTGACCGCAGTACGCTCATGAAAGCTGACAGCATGGACTTTAACGCACACACTATCCATACCACGCACACACATTTATTCTTGAGATGATAGTTTCGCAACACAATATTTAACAAACACAGACACCCGTGAGCAATCAGGCCCCATTCTTCCTGTGAACAGCACAATAGCGATGCTCAGTTCCTGTCTGGATCCTTATCTAAGTTCATACATTCATATATTATGTTTGAGAACAAAAGAAAAATAGAGAAATAGAAAGACAGCCAGAGAATAACTGTGAAGAAGAGAGAAGAGGGATACTGTGCGACAGTCTTCTTGAATAATACATCAGGGTTGACTTGTCAGAGCGGTGACTTCAAAGCACAACGCACGCTGAGCTGAGAGAAAGGGAGAGAGAGCAACAGAAGAAGAGAGAGATACGAGGATGAGGAGTGGGCTGTTAGAGAGGATGAGAATATTTGTGTGCATAAAATCTCCATATGCCCCATCAACGGTTTATAAACCGTTCCGCCCTCCATTTTGAGGCAAACAAAATGTCCTTCTACAGTACGTCTTCTCATTCTTCTGGTTCTTCTGGTTACTCCTAAGCCACCTAGTCTCAATTCTGACTCTTTCTGTTTCGTTTTCCTTTCTGCATCTTCAAGCATTGGGCATTCAAATCTTCACCGTGTCCTACCATCCATTTGTTCGTACACCCCTCCATCCTTGTGTGTGATCTGAGAGCAAAGTCCTGAAGAACTCAGCTTTCTCTTTTTTCCAAAACAAAGCAAACAAAACAAACACAAATTGGTCATTACTAACCTTTCCAAATGCAGCAATGACTGGTCTTGCTAGAAAGAACCAGAAGCTGTTAGCATATGCTAACCACATTAAAGGGCATTCACACTGACAGCGATTGCAGCGACAGAGTGAGCTGCACCCATAACTCATAGTTAGTGATTTGAGGCTACTAGAGACCAAAATTTGTGACATATCAGAGCAAACTTTATGCAAATGCACAGCAACTACCAGACACTGGATATCACGGTATTTGATTCATGATACAGCAGTTGAGCAGGAATTCGTACTAGCAATCAAAACAAGACTAAGGTTCAAATAAATTCAAATCAAGTTTATTTGTATAGTGCATTTCATGAAACAAATTGTTTCAAATTAAGCAATTAAGAGTAATTTGTTGTCAGAGGGAACTACGTCAAAAAGTAATGTCCATATGGCAGAAATGTACAGTTCTAGGATAATACAAATCAGGCAATTAGTTAATGACATGTATTCAAGCAGAACACAATGAACACGATTAATTGAACACAATGATTACATGCTGTGATCATAATAATTACAATGTAAGGAAAAGTTGGGAGTTTATTCAGACTTAGCATTATCTGAGGTCCTCGCAAGAGGCTGGATCCAGACTGAAGCTTGCACAATCTCTAGTTATCTTGGGATGAGCATCCCGAGGTAGAAACAGAAGAGCAAATAAAGAATAATTAGCTGAGCTGCTGTTCATGACTTTTCAAGCAAAGAATAATCATGTGCATTTGATCAGACATAATTGGAGTGCAAGGTTATAAGATGCATTGGTTGAAGATGTCTTTAATCTAGATTTAAACAGAGAGAGGGTGTCTGGGGCCCAAACATTATTAGGAAGCTTATTCCAGAGTTTAGGAGCCAAATGTGAAAATGCTCAGTCTCCTTTAGGTGACTTTGCTGTCCTTGGTACTGTCAAAAGTCCAGCGTTTTGCGACTTTTAAGAGCGTGATGGATTGTAGTGTTATAGGAGACACAGGAGCTAAGCAATTTGTAAGTAGCAATATTTTATGCTTAATAGGTAGCCAGTGTAGAGATTGTAAAATTAGGGTGGTATGATCATATTTTCTTGACCTGGTAAAAAAAAATAGCTTGTTTATTGAAAATGCAGAACCTAGAAGTGCATTACAATAGTCCAGTCTAGAGGTCATGAATTCATGAATTAGCATTTGTGAATCAGGCACATAAGGTTGTTTGCTGATTTTAACTGCTTGACTAAAGAAATGTATCTGTGATCTAGTTTTAAACAGAAACAGTGTGTCTGAGGCCCAAACTTTATCAGGAAGGTTATTCCAGAGTTTAGGAGCCAAATGTGAATCAAATGTGATCTCCTTTAGTGGACTTTGCTGTCCTTGGTACTATCAAAAGTCCAGCGTTTTGCAACCTTTTAGAGTGTGATGGATTGTGATGTGATAGGAGACACGGGAGCTAAACAGTTTAGGTCCTCAGAAGTAAGTAGTAATGTTTTGTAACTGATACAGAACTTAATAGGTAGCCAGTGTAGAGATTGTAATATTAGGGTGGTATGATCATATTTTCTTGACCTGGTAATAACTATTTTGGACTAACTGTAGCTTGTTTGTTGAAGATGCAGAACCTAGTAGTGCATTACAGTAGTCCAGTATAGTCTAGAGGTCATGAATTCACAAATTAGTGTTTGTGAATCAGGCGAATAAGGTGGTTTGCAGGTTTTAGCTGCAGAAATAACTGTAGTACAAAACTATGAGATGCATTGTGTGAATGCTTGGCTAAATAGATGTGTCTGTGATCTAGTTTTAAACAGAGAGAGTGTGTGAGCCCCAAACATTATTAAGAAGGTTATTCCAGAGTTTAGGAGCCAAATGTGAAAATGTTCTACCTCTTTAGTGGACTTTGTTGCCCTTGGTACTATCAAAAGTCCAGCGTTTTGCAACCTTTTAGAGTGTGATGGATTGTGATGTGATAGGAGACACAGGAGCTAAACAATTTAGAGCCTCATAAGTAAGTAGCAAGTTTGTAACTGATACGGAACTCAATACGTAGCCAGTGTAGAGATTGTAAAATTAGGGTGGTATGGTCATATCTTCTTGATCTGTTAAGAACTTTAACAGCTGTGTTTTGGACTAACTGTAGCTTGTTTATTGAAGATGCAGAACAACCACCCAGCAGGGCATTACAATAGTTCAGTCTAGAGGTCATGAATTCATGAACTAGCTTTTCTGAACCAGGCGCATAAGGTGGTTTGCTGGTTTTAGCTGGAGACATAACGGGAGTGCAAGATTATGAGATGCATTGCATGAATTCTTGGCTAAAGAGATGTGTCTGTGATCTAGTTTTGAACAGAAAGAGTGTGTCTGAGGCCCAAACTTCATCAGGAAGGTTGTTCCAGAGTTTAGGAGCCAAATGTGAAAATGTTCTACCTCCTTTAGTGGACTTTGCTATCCTTGGTACTATCCAAAGTCCAGCATTTTGCGACCTTGTAGAGTGTGATGGATTGTGGTGTGATAGGAGACACAGGAGCTAAACAGTTTAGGTCCTCAGAAGTAAGTAGTAATGTTTTGTAACTGATACAGAACTTAATAGGTAGCCAGTGTAGAGATTGTAATATTAGGGTGGTATGATCATATTTTCTTGACCTGGTAATAACTATTTTGGACTAACTGTAGCTTGTTTGTTAAAGATGCAGAACCTAGTAGTGCATTACAGTAGTCCAGTCTAGTCTAGAACTTTAAGAACTTTAACAGCTGTGTTTTGTACTAATTGTAGCTATACAATTGTAGCAATAGTCCAGTCTAGAGGTCAAGTAAGTAGTAATGTTTTGTAACTTATACAGAACTTAATAGGTAGCCAGTGTAGAGATTGTAATATTAGGGTGGTATAATCATATTATCTTGACCTGGTAAAACTCTATCAGCTGCATTTTGGACTAACTATTTTTTTTTTTTTGGCTTAAAGATGCAGAACAACCACCTAGTAGTGCATTACACAATAGTCTAGTCTAGAGTTAATGAATTCATAAACTAGCTTTTCTGCATCAGGCGCATAAGGTGGCTTGCTGGTTTTAGCTGGTTGAAGCTGACCTAGCTTATCTCCTAGCCTAGCTAACCTGGTGTTTAGCTGATTTAAATAAACTTAAATGTTAAAAAAGGACCCCAAAACCATCAAAAAAAGACAAGCTATTTATCTTAGGCTTATTAAAGTCTTTTTTTTTCAGTTGGTGAACTCCAACAATTAAATCACTGTCATTGTGAATGCCACCTTAGAGTGTTCAGAGTACTGACCAGTTCCAATAAAAAGCAACAAAATGAGCAGTTAACAAATAGCTATTTAATCATAACTTTTGATTTAGCATGCCACAGTTTCACTAAATTAATTCTTAGGCCTCTGCTCTCGCAGTCCTCAATCCTTTAAATGTGTGTTTTGGGACATTGCTATGAAATGTGATGTTGTATTTTCACTCTGCCTACACAAACACATTAGATATTATTGTACTGTTAAGATTACACCACACATAGCATTACTCTTAAATGCATTAACTTGGCGTATTAAGCTAACAGTACAGAAACACCCTCATTCAGTTGCTGAAATTATATAAAGGCATGGTTCGTCTCTATGATAAGTGCCTTTGTGCCAAGCTATGATGAAGGATACAATGCAAGACACATTGAAACAGTAGATGCACACACCTATTACACCACATTCTCTGCTGTGAAGACCAAGAGCATTCTAACCCCCTCCTTCCCCTCCACCACCTGCTCTTCTTCCTCCTACATTTCTCCCTTCTTTACCCCAAATATCCATGTAAAACCTGGTCTCCTATCTCCCTCTCTTACTCAAATCCTTCTCTTGTACCATTTTCTACCCGGCACATTCTCCCTCTTTTTTTGTCTTCCTGTTTTCCCCCTCTCTCTCTTTTTCTTTCTTTTCCTTTTCTCTCTCTTGCAGGTCCTCCCAGTATCCGGGCAATGCGGAACATCACAGCTGTGGCTGGTCGCAACACTTTCATTAACTGTCGTGTGATTGGCTACCCCTATTACTCCATCAAGTGGTTTAAAGACGGGACAACGCCGTTGCCAGACAACCATCGTCAGGTGGTGTATGAGAACGGCACTCTGAAGTTGAGCGATGTGCAGAAGGGTACGGATGAGGGGGCGTATCTGTGCAGTGTGCTCATCCAACCCCAGCTCTCCATCAGCCAGACTGTCTATGTCACAGTCAAAGGTTAGTGATTTCTGCTAATGATTTTGGGGATGTTTCGCAAGCAGCGGGAAAAAAGGTTTAGGAAGTTAGAAGGTCCCTCTACATTTGATTTGGGGCTGTTTATTCACATGTTTTTAAGCAAAATAAATCAAGAATGAATGAATGAATGGGTCGATCAATCAAGTAACATCAAGATTATACAAGGTTATAATTTTAAAATTGTTTAAATAAATATTTTACACATTTGTATTGTTTAAGATTTTAGCTCCTTCATACCAACTACTACAATGATCCATATAATTTATTAGAACTAAGAAAATTAGAAAATATCACTATAATGTAGTGTAAATAGTTTATTTGCAGGAAAGTGTGATATTCAAAATGTACAGGCTATATATTAATTGTGTTAACGTGTTTATTGGATGTTTATTCATGTGCTTAGCATTTATTGGATTTAGCATGAAATCCTTTATACCAAGTTAGAAATATAATCATCAAATATGTGTGTTTGTTTGTTTATTTATTTGTTTGTTTGTTTAATTATTTTAAGAGAATTCATATATTTCACACTAATAAATAGTTTCTAGTTCTAACAAACAAACAAATAAACAAACAAACAAATAAATAAAATGAGTTAGCCACGTTGGATTTATTTATTTATTTATTATTTTATTTATTTATTATTTTTAAACATTTATCTCATGTATTTATTTTTTTATCAGACTTGGTGTAGTCTTTGTGAAACTGTCTATATAGTTTATTATTATTATTATTATTATTCATTTTTTATCACACTTTTAGTGTATTTTAGTACAAAGTAAATTAAAATAACAAATAAGTAATGTATATTTTATTCAAATTAACATCTATCTATCTATCTATCTATCTGTCTATATCTAGTTTTAGTTAACTATAATAACCTTGGTATGTTTTAAATATTTATAATATATAATATTTTAAATTGTTCATATACTAAACAATTACTAGAGGTGTCCACAGAAAATGACAAAATTTGACAATAGGCTTGGTGCGAATTGTTTTAGTGTGAAAATACTTTATTTTTAATGCCATTTAGTAACATTGGATTTGGTGTGAAAAGGCAGCCCTGAGAGGATTTTTGGACTTGAGCCTAGTCAGCAGGGTATCTTGATTTTATTGAAGATTTTCAAAAAAAAAAAAAAAAACTCCATTTGAGGTTTGGCATTTCTTGAAAACATGCTTCTTTAATAAAAAGATGCCCACTGTATGGTACTTAATTTTTTACATTTCTTCTGAACAGAAAAGCGTAGTAGTTTATTGTGGCAGAATGGGTGTGTTCTCGTAAATGGAGTGTGTGCTGCCTTCAAACCACTGTATATTTAAGATGTAGGCGGGTGGTGAAGGTTGAGGATGGTCTTTCCCCTCCGCTGGCACAAAGACCCTGAGAGAAAGCACACCACTAATAGCCTCTGATTAACAGGATTACAGGCCTTCTGCAGCATTACAACCATTCATCAATTACCCAGTGTACTTAGCATGTGTATGTGTGTGGGGGGTGTTATTTTCAGTATGTTAAATGTAAATGAAAGGGAGGTCGCTCTGATGTTGGGTTTCGAATCTTCACTTCACCATGTGTGTCCATACAAGGGGCTACAGCTCCCGGTACAAAGACAGCGAGGTCTAGTGTGTGCGTTTGCATGAATGCGCATGTGTATGTGTGTACCGGTACAACAGAACACTGACTCCAGTGTGAAGTCAGTATAGTGTGCTGCTTGTCTTGTCATGTCTCTGATTTAATTAGCTGAATTTTAACGAGCCCCAGATTAAATCCCCCAGATGTCTCCGATGGAGCCCCCCACCTCTGTTTCCATGGCAATGCCATTATTCCCCATGCCAATTGGGCTCTAATTAGAGCAGCTATTATGGGCTGGAGGGGTGGGATGTGTGCGGGCGTGTGCGTTTTTGGAGGGTGGCGGGGGTCAGTATAACATTGCCGACCATGAAGCGTTTGATACTGAAGGTCTCTTGCTCTTTTTCTCAACAGTTCCTCCCCTCATCCAGCCCTTTGACTTCCCTCCTACCTCCATCGGTAAGCTGATGTACATAGCTTGCGTGGTGTCCTCTGGAGACATGCCAATCCGGATCACCTGGAGGAAGGACGGGCAGGAGATCGTGTCAGGAACATCAGGAGTCACCATCGAAACCAAGGAGTTCATGAGCTCCCTTCAGATCTCCAAAGTTTCACTGCAGCACAATGGAAACTACACCTGTATTGCCAGCAACGATGCAGCAACTGTTAGTTCAGAGAGACAACTTATAGTAACAGGTGAGCATGAGAGTGAGGGTTATATGTCAATGTAATATGGGATTCTCAGCATGATTTCACTAATTAGGACCATTCCTGGACTAGATTTACTTAGTTTAGGGTTGGGGTTGAGATTGGGGATAGGGCTGGGACTATGTTTGTTTGACCTATGTTGGTCTAGGACAGGGATACTCAAATCTGGCCCGCAAGGTCCACTTTCCTACAGAGTTTTGGCCCAACCTTAATCAAACACATCTGAACAAGCTAATCAAGGTCTTCAGGATTACTAGAAAGTTACAGGCAGGTGAGTTTGATCAAAGTTGGAACTAAACTAAACAGGAACCTAAGCATAGGATGGCTGACTGGTCTTAGCTGGTTTAAGATGGAAGTAGCTGGTTTTAGCTGCTTGTTCCAGCTGGTCTCCCAGCCTGACCAACTAAGGAAGTGGCCAAAACCCCTCTAAGACCAGCTTGCTGACTAGCTATGACCCGCTAAACCCAGCCAACCAGCTTAGGCTGGTTTTAGCTGCAGGAATAGTGGATCTCAAGGGCCAGATTTGAGAAACCCTAGTCTAGGACCCACGAAACATGTCCTTCTTGGCCAACCACTTTATTGGTATCTCCTCTCCTGAAACTCTATATGTTCTTCATTGTAGTTCCCCCTGGTTTTCGGGTTCAGCCCAATAACCAAGATGGGATCTACGGCAAGTCAGAAGTTCTGAACTGCTCTGTGGAAGGGTACCCTCCTCCCAAAGTTGTCTGGAAGCATGCCAAAGGTAATATCTTTTCTCACTGCATGTCCAAATATCAATTTCAAGTTTTCATGATGAGCCACAACCAAAACTGTTTTCGTCTTGATTCTGAAGGTATAGGGAACCCCCAGCAGTACCATCCAGTTCCACTGACGGGTCGCATCCAGATCCTGTCCAATGGTTCTCTGCTGATCCGCCATGTTTTAGAGGAAGATCGAGGATACTACTTATGTCAGGCCAGCAATGGAGTGGGATCCGACATCAGCAAGAGCATGATGCTCACCGTTAAAAGTATGTCAGGCTCTCATGTACATCTACACTCTTAAAAATAAAGGGGTTTTGACTGATGCCATAGAAGAACCATTTTTGGTTCTTCAAGGAGCCTTTTAACAGAACAGTTCTTAAAAGAACCATTTTTTTTCTTAGTGTGAAGAACATTTTAATAATCTGAAGAACCTAAAGAAGCATTATGAGTGTATATACAGAATGGCATCAGCCGTGTTCCAAACTATAGTGAGCTGACTCAATGTCTACAAAGGCATCTATCTTCTAGCATCTTAACCATCATGGAACTTCATAAGTTATGGTTTTAAAACTCTCTTCACTGGCAGAAACACTGTTAAAGCTTGCATATGCAAATAGCACTCCTCACATGAGGTATGCGACATGCCTAATTCAAGTTTATTACAATAGAGCACATTGGTTTCCCACTGTTTTTGATTCCAAAATTAATTTCCCCATTTGTTTTCTCCATAGATGTTCTGCTGCAAAGCCTAA
This sequence comes from Labeo catla, assembly GCA_012976165.1. NCBI lineage: Eukaryota > Metazoa > Chordata > Actinopteri > Cypriniformes > Cyprinidae > Labeo > Labeo catla. The sequence goes on from VONZ01000220.1 coordinate 184,787, forward strand.
GTAAACCAACCTGTTCAGAAATAAATCACAGCATTACAACGTTGATTCAAACCCAAAAAAATGTGGACTAGTGCTGTCAAATGATTAATCGTGATTAATCACATCCAAAATAAAAGTTTCTGTTTACATAATATATGTCTGTATATAAATATAACATTTTTTTTTTCTTAAATGAAATAAAAATACACAGTGCACACATATATATATATATATATCATGTAAACACAAACCTTTATTTTGGATGCGACTAATCGTGATTAATCAGTTTACGCCACTAGTGTGGACAAACTAACAAATATAAATGAACAAAAGACAAAATTAAGAACCAAAAACAACAATACCCTATGTTTTAAAAGAAAAAAGCATAAGTACAGTAAATTGTAAAACAATTCAGCGCTTTTGTATTTATGACTACGAAAAAAATGTATATTATGACAACAAATAATAGTTTGCAGTATCAAACAGCATAACAGATGGTTATTGTACAGACTAAAATAACTGGAAATGACTGATACCGAAAGCTTTACACATTTACAGGTTACAAATGACCGTACCCACTTTTACATTAAAAATATGGTGAACAGATTGTAACATTAACATGTTACTAAGCTCAAGTCTTAATACAAATACTGGATAAAATTCAAGTTTTACAATTATTTAAATGATTGTAATTAGCAATAGTTTGCAGAGCTTATGTATAAATAAATTTGCATTTCCCTTGATTCCATCCAAAATCTTAGATAAAAATCCGGAGATTTTCTCACTTGGGAAAAATGCATACAGTACTGCTTTAGACCAAAACTTAGAAGGCTCTTTCTTAGAAGGCTTCCTAATTTATGCCAAGACACATTCTCTAGGTAGACAGGTTTCAGGGACAGGCTGTAGAATCCTTTACTAGAATCTCTGAATATCAGAAATTTCATAATAGCTAAATCTCTCATTAAACCATGATACACAAATAAAGCCATACTTTTGAATTCCAGTCACAGCAGATTTAAGGATTTTTTGGATGCGATTTGACCTGCAGCCTTTGGGATGGTTTGCAATGGTGTGTGTTTGAGGTCTTTGTTTAAGAACGGCCCTCAGATGGGCTTTCACGTCTCAGACTGATGCCTGCAGGGAAGGGTTCGAGATGCTTGAGTGGACACACTCATGCACACACACACACAAAGGCGCACATACACCTGCACCTGTCACACTTTGTCACTCAAACTAATGACCCAGCTTATGATATATCAGTCACACTGAGGCAAGCAATACAAGAAGCCTTTGACTTTTTTATATAGTAGCTAGAATTGCCAGGAGTTACTGCTTGTGTGTGTATGTATGTGTGTGTGAGAGCAGCTCTCAATAAGAGTAAGAGTACCAAAACAACAGATTCAAGTGTGCCCAGCTCATTTAGATTAATAGAACATTATAACGAATCTGTAAGGCCATCTCATGACTGATCGTTAGATCGGACACACAATCTGTTCTGTCCAAATCCATATTATTGATCCTTCACATAATGTAGAGTGCAGAAAACTCCCGTCCACGCAACACTGCCCTAGGCCTGAGTTACAGTCCTGACCACATTTAAACAAACCTCATCCACCGGTGTATTCATTAACACTCAGCCAGAACGTTCTACCCGGTTAAAGGATTAGTTCAGTTGCAGAATAAAAAATTCCTGATAATTTACTTACCCCCATGTCATACAAGATGTTCATGTCTTTCTTTTTTCAATAGGGAAATTCAATAGGGAACAATGGGTTGAAGGTCCAAATTGCAGTTTCTATGCAGCTTCAAAGGGTTCTACACGATCCCAGCCAAGGAATAAGGGTCTTATCTAGCGAAATGAACAGTCACTTTCTAATAAAAAAATGAAAATGTATATACTTTTTTAACCACAAATGCACATCTTGCACTAGCTCGACACACATCATGTAGTCACGTTGGAAAGGTCACAAGTGATGTAGTGTTTACAAAGTGCATGCGCAAAGAAAGTCAAAAAAAAAAAAAAACTCTACCCTACCTTATGGTTTGAACCGAACGAAGAACGGACGAAGAACAAATGATGTTTGACCTTTCCAACTTGTTTACGTAATGTGTGAATTCTTAGACGTGCATTGCAGAACTAGTGCAAGCTGAGCATATGTGGTTAAAAAGTATATAAATTATTGTTTTTTTAATTTTTTTTATTTTTATAGAAAATGACAGATCGTTTTGCTAGATGAGACCCTTATTTTGCGGCTGGGATTATGTAGAGCCCTCTTGAAGTTGCATTGAAACTTTAACCCGTCGGCCACCATTTCAGTCCACTATATGGTGAAATATTCTGGAATGTTGTCCTCAAAAACCTTAAATTCTTTTCAACTGAAGAAAGAAAGACATGAACATTTTGGATGACATGGGGATGAGAAAATTATCAGGAAACGTTTATTCTGAAAGTGAACAAATCTTTAAAGTCTTATGGAGAAAGGTCCGAAGAAATCATTTAAGGTCCGAAGAACATCATTTTTCATAAAGAGAATGAAGCCTGTTTTATTCTATTTTCACCCCAATTTCTCATTACTGTAATGCAAATGAATCTCATTCAAATTAACTTACTGTAACACTTAAATTATTCTTATTATTGTAATTATAGTATCCAGACCATATTATTTTATTAAAATGAAAATAAATACTGCCAATATGCTTACAACTGTACTTTACAAGTGTATACTGTACATTGTAATGCATTGCAAATACATCTCATTCTCATTACTTAACAAAACATCTTATCACTGTAATGAAATAATTCTGTCTGGACACAATTACTAATATAATCTTGACTTTAACCTTGTTTAATTCATTATCTTGAATTCCCACTTACTTCAAAAAGCGGACAAAACTGTAATTTAAGACATAAAACTGAAAATCTGTACAAAAATATTTGTGTGAAATTAGTATGTATAATCCTTAATTGATAAAATATGATTTTTCAGAAGGAAATTGTTAGAAAAATACCAATTATCATAATTGGACATAAAAACCATGAATTAAAATGGCCCATATAAATCTTTCAGTACAATAAGTACTACTATTCCATGTACTGAGAATGAGATTTTATGGCGTTAGGCTACTGACAATTTATGCAAAAATCTATGCTACAAATTTCTTGAGGCAAAATAGACTTTTTAGAGTTCTTGACTATTAAATCATTACAGTAAAAAGGAAAACGCTCATGTGTTTGTAACCTCAGGACAGTAATAGATAGGATTCCTACGATAAGTGTACTTAAGTTATGTGGTGTTATTCAACAAAAGATAGTAGAACATCTTTTATTTGTGCAAAGCCTGTGGATATCATGCGGCTCTGTGTTTACAGCATCCAATTTTTTTTAACAGTGGATCTGTCTCCTTTTCGCTCTCTCTCGCGCTCTCTGATTCAGTGTTGGTGTTATTGATTGAATCGTTCCTCTGTTCTGCCTCCCTCAATTCTATCCGTTTCACTCGTTGGAAGGGAGGGAATGAATAAGTGATGAAAACAAAACAGCGGAACCCTCTTCAGATCGATATTGTGTGTGTGTTTGTGTGTGTGTGAGGCAGCGCTAGAGAAGAGTTACTCTGGGGGAATGAGCGAGCGAGAGAGTGTGAAAAAGTGATTGAGGAGTTGAAGAGAGACACGCTAATGCTCACTGCCCCGTGTCACAAAAACGCCAGGTGTCAGGTTAAAGGCACACTGACCTCTGCCTATTTTTAAATTAATTTTTACCTTCACATATATTTACTTCCTGTCCTTCCTGTCTTTTCGTCCAGTTCCAGCTATGATAACATCCCACCCAAACACTACCATGGCCATAAAGGGGCAGAACAAGGAGTTAAACTGTACCGCCCGGGGCGAGTACCCCATCATCATCCGCTGGGAGCGAGGTGACACAGTTATTGACCCTGACCGCAACCCTCGGTACTCCATCACCACCAGCCCCAACGAGAAAAGCGATGAAGTTATCTCCACACTGAAGGTAAGACACATGTTCACACACATATATAGTATTTGTATGTTGTCAGTGAAGGAGTTCAGTAAATGTTAAAAAAAGGCAGAGACTTGCCTAAATGTTTCCAAACAGGTTTTTTTTGCTTGTGGTCTGTTTGTTTGTTTACTCACTCTAAAATGATGTTATATTCTGACCTGAAAAGCTTAATTATGTAGTTATTTAGTCATTTAGTTAGTTAGTCAGTTAGGTAGGTAGGAAGGTAGGTTGATTGGTTGGTGTAGTTAGTAAACGTTAAATAAAGGCAGAGACTTGCCTAAATGTTTCCAAAGAGGTTTCCTAGTTTTTACCTGTTGTCTTTTATTTTTGCTGTTGTGGTCTGTTCGTTTCTTTACTCACTCTAAAATTATTTTAATATAATTATAATATATTATACTATTAAATATAATAATAATAATAATATATTAGAATATTAATATATATATATATATATATATATATATTTTTATTTATAAATAATATAACTATTTATGTAAATATAATAATAATAATAATATATTATAATATTAAATATAATAATAACAACAACAACAACAATAATAGTAATTATTATTATTATTATTATTATTATTATTATTACCTATAATTGATTTTATTTTCTGACCAGGGGGTGTTTCATTAAACAAGTGTATCAAATATCCAGGCTTATTGCAGTTATTCTGACTTATTTTTAACCAAATCAAGTGACAATAAGTCAGACTAACTGAAATAAGCCTGGCTTATTTGGTAAACTTGTTTTATGAAACACCCCCTGCTTTATGTTTACTTATTTATTTATGTTTTTATATTCCAATATCATCTATTAATATTATTATTATTATTATTATTATTATTATTATTATTATTATACCTATAATTGATTTTATATTCTGACCTGCTTTATTTAAGTTTTTTTTTTATATATATTTAATTTTTATTGATTTTGTTTGTTTGTTTGCATTTATGTATATGTATTTATGTATTGTTTGTTTGTTTGTTTTTATATTCTTATCTGATATATTACTATTATTATTATTATTATTATTATTATTATTATTATTATTACTACTACTACTACTGCTACTACTTAGACATTAAACTGGAACAAGATTAGTATTTTAACCTTGAAAAAAATATACCCTTCAGCTTTAATTAAAAAGAAAAGATTTCTAAACAAAAGTTCACAAGGACAAATTAATTTACATAATTACTCCCATTACAACATATCAGTGAATACAAAAAGTCAGTCAGCCAGCTTTTCTTACAGTACTGCCAAACTATGTACCTTTGTCTAAGTAACACTTTCACATTGTACAATACATGAATTGGGCCTGAAAATGAGGAAAAGAGAAAAACAAGTTCTTCCCTTGAACACTGCCTCTCTTTCTGCAGCTGAAGCCAGCAGAGCGAGGGGATTCCGTCTTTTTCTCCTGCCACGCCATCAACTCATACGGCGAGGGCCGAGGGCTCATCCAGCTGACGGTGCAAGGCAAGACAATCAGCCATGAACAACACGCTTACATCTTACATGATACTCTTTATCTAGAGACACAAAATCAATAATTTACCTCCTGGCCCCAAGCCACCTCTTACTCTTCAGCTTCTCTCTCTGTCTCAATCTCCTCCATCTGTTTGAAGTCTATTTCCACTTGTGTTGTTGGCAGAACCCCCTGACCCCCCAGAGTTGGAGGTTCGAGAGGTGAAAGATCGCAGTATGAACCTGCGGTGGACGCAGCGGTTTGACGGCAACAGCATCATCACCAGCTACGACATCGAGTACAAGAACAAATCCGGTGCGGCATTGCTTTGTTTCCATTTCAAGCTCGGATGAATTACATTGCGAGCATGCATTAAATATGCATTTATATGTCAGAAGAATATGTAGCGAATAAGCTCAGACCGTGAGAAGATGAATGGGATGTGAACAGATTTCTGCTGCGTTGCGACTCGGGTGTATTGCCTTATTTTGCTGTTTGTACATCTGCGTTTGTCCTAGTTTTCAGGGCATCGCTTGTTTCTCAGATTCGTATGATTTGACCTGTAAACAGTCCTCTTTGCATGCTAACAAACATAATGTTCCAGAAGAGCCTGGATGGAGGTGTGATGTAGTGATGTATCCATGTTATTTTGTCCTTGTCGTAGACCCGTGGGAGCTGAAACATGCCACCCGTAAGATCTCGCCCACCAACAACCAGGCCAACATAGTGGAGCTCCACCCGGCGTCCGTCTACAGCATTCGCATGTACTCCTACAACAAGATTGGACGCAGTCAAGCCAGCAAAGAGCTGACCATCAGCACAGAGGAAGCACGTACGTCTCCCACCTCTGATCTAGCATTGTTTACTCACCTTCACACAGTTCCAAACCTGTACCTACTTCTTGGAACACAAGGGATGAATTTTTGAAGAATTTCCTGGCCATTCTTTTCCATAATGTTCACAGAAATGTACTGAGCTGATTCTCAAGTTCTTACTGGCTCAGTATTTTGATCACAATGATTAAAAACTCACTGGAAGGGAAGATTATTAGTAAATTTCAGACTGGTTCTCACTCTAAGCTATCACAGGACTTAAAATAATTGGAATATAGCACTTAAGTTAGGGGTGTCCAAACTTGTTCCTGGAGGGCCATTGTCCTAGTTTAGCTCCAACCCCAATTAAACTCCCCTGAACCAGCTAATCAAGGTCTAACTAGGCATAATAGCAACTTTCAGGAAGGTGTTTGGAGCTGGTTGGAGGACCGAGTTTGGACACTCCCGACTTAAGTCATTTAGGGCACTTTTATTACACTTTTATGGTGCACTGGTACCCTTTTTGGAGCTTAAAAGTACCAGGTCCCTGTCATTGTAAAGGCATGTTATGAGTTAGCTTCCAGTCCTGATGGTTAATAGTAAACAAACTTGGCTTGCTGTCCTCAGTGGAGGCATCAGCTTAAGCTCAGAGTTCAATCCCCTGCATTGCAGTGCTACATAGAGGGAGGATAACAGAAATATAGGAGGAGATGGGGAAGTGGTGGGATGCCAAAAGAATTGTCAAAGGGACAGTGATTGCTGCTTATATAGCCTCGTAATGATGATTGACAGGACTGAATGATTAGGCTCCTCCTGAACCTCCAATTGGGAGCTACAAGGATATCATTCAATATTTCTCCTACTGTGTTTCACAGAAAAAAGAAAGTCATGCAGCTTTGTAATGACTTTGAGGTGACAGAATTTTTTATTCCTTTAATATTCTTGTAATATGACATGATTCTCTTCTTACAGCTCCTGATGGACCACCCATGGATGTGATTTTACAGCCAATGACCTCTCAGAGTATCCGTGTCACCTGGAAGGTATGTCTGCGACTCCTAAACTTGACATTCATTGGAGCCAAGGTCTTCAACCCAGCTGCTGGGGACCTACTGTCCTGCAGAGTTTAGCTACAACCCTAATCAAACACACCAGACCCAGCTAATCAAGGTCTACAGGTTCACTTGAAAAATCACAGGCCAGGTTTGTTAAAGCAAGTTGGAAGAAAACAAATTCCAGAACAGTGGGTCCCCAGGATCAGGGTTGAAGACCTAGGTTTTAGAGTTGTAGATTCACTTCTAAACGTATATCCTTTTCTTTTTGCTCCACTTAGGCGCCTAAGAAAGAACTCCAGAATGGAGTGATCCGTGGCTATCAGATTGGCTATAGGGAGAATGGACCGGGCAGTAATGGACAGTACAGTATAGTGGAGATGAAAGCCACTGGTGATAGCGAGGTGTACACCCTGGATAACTTGAAGAAGTTTGCTCAGTACGGTGTGGTGGTCCAGGCGTTCAACCGAGCTGGAACTGGACCTTCCAGCTCTGAGATCAATGCCACAACACTCGAAGATGGTAATGAAACACACTTACTCTATCTATGTGTCTATCAATGTATCTGTCTATCTATCTATCATGCTCTGAGGATTTCTCTTTTGTGTGATTGTGCACGAGTCATGTGTACAGGGCAACTCTGGCCCATGGCCCTCATCCACATGCGTGTCACTGTCACCGCGGCGACAGTGATATTGATGCTGTTAAGGATAATAGTAATAACAACAAGCATAGGAAAAATAATTATAATTAGCCTGTCTGCCGAGGCCCCTCTCCCTGATCCACTGCTTTTCCTCCCAGTCTAATTATCTGCAGCTGAGCGCATTGTCTCCCCCTCTCTCTTTTCATCTTTCCTCCAGATCCCTCTCTCCGGCTTTCAACTCCCCTCCTCTCCGCTCCCACTCCTCTCTCACTCGCTCTCAAAACACCTTTCATTTATCTCTCCCTCTATCTCCCAACTTCCCCTTCCACCCCTCCGCCCACTTCTGTCCCACTGTCTTTCTTCTTCATTCTTATTTTTGGAAAGCTCCTGGGTTCTTTTTTGTGCCACTGTTGAGTTCTTCCATCTTTTTTCCCCTGATGACTTTGTTTTTACCTTCATCAGTAGTGTTCTTATCAAGTTTCAGTTTTCTTCCACCCCTAATTTCCTAAAAAAAAAATAATAATAAAATAAATCACCAAGGTGGTCTACTAGATTAAAACCAGGTCTACTTGCTGGTGGTCCATCCAATTGACAATCCAGACCACATCTGACCACAACAAACCATGTAAAATCTACGCAGCATCAGCTTACAGTATGTCACTTCTCAGACATTCCAAGACCCAACAAACACGATTCAAAATGTTCAATCAACAAAAAACAAGCACCGACATGGTGTACCACAATGATTCAGTAAAACCAAATCGAACATGTCTGTTGTTGTTGGTTGGTGTCTATCGATGCAGTGTGAATTGTCCTAAAAGGGATTCCCAGGTATTAAGACTTGTATGGCTTTATATAACTTACATTAGGTCTCTTACTGAAACGTGTAGTAGAACACACATGAAAGATTTACGTTTTTTTTATAGATATTTTGGACTATAGGGGGTTCCATTATTTTGATGACATAAAATGCAATGCAAAAATGCAATGCAACTTGGAATACACAGCTCAGAAAAGTACCACAGCTACTGAAAGAGTTTGTGGCAATAGATATAAACGTAGGCTTTGCCCAAATGCCATGCTATCAATGTTCCAGACAAGGAGTTTAAATGCCTCCAGGTATCTAGTGAAAGTTTTGTAAGTTATTTTAGTAGCTGTGGTCTACTTAAAGCCTCAAAGGCATCAGGGCTGAAGTGGAGAGAACAAAGACGCAGGTCTTTAGGAAGTTTTATTCGTCCAAAGGCATTTTCCCATTCTTTTCTTATCTTTTTATCACTAGGAAAGCAGTGAAGACTTACATCGCTTCTCTTGTTGCCCTTTGACTTAAAATTAAAGCCAAAAGCCACACAATCCTATCAGTATTTTATTTTCCAAGGTTGCTTATTCTGGTAAAAACAGCAACAGGTAACACCAGTAGCTCACTGTTTGCAACCATTTTATGCCATTGAAATAATGGCGCATAGTCTAAAATATGTATAAAACGACGTGGATTTTTTACATGATGTAAATTTTTCATGGGTTTTCTACTACTACTGAAGACATCATTTACATTATGTCCTTATACTTTTACATTATGTCCTTTTATACCATTACAAGTCCTAATACTCACGGTTCCCTTTAAAAGAATCAAATGTAGACCTAGAGTGAAAATGAACTAATTGCCAATGTCTGCCTATTGTTTAGGGTCTGTCGGTCTAGTTTTTGTGGTGTGTTCTGCACAGTTGGCACTAGTCAGACTCCTGTCAGTGACTTTTCAACTAATTGAGCATGTTCAATCAGCGGTGGAGCCCATTTGTGAGAGAGATCACTCAGACTGACTGTTCAAATTTCCAAACAGTGTGCCAGAAGACAAATGGTCAAACAACAAAGTCAAGAGGACACACACAAAAGACCCTCCCTAGCACTTCTGGTTTTTCTTTTTGAATGACAGATTCAGACTGCTGCCACATGCTGGTACCTAGAGTTATGTCCTCTCATGCAAGTGTAGAATACAGAAACAAGTTGGCTGATGGCTGTAGTCTTTGCGGTGTGTTCAAGTGCAACTTCTTGTTCCAAATGCATGAGACGTGAAGCAAACACCACAGGCGGCTTTCGTCACTGCCAGGTCTTTGATGTCGGTTTGATGTATCTGGCAGTCATTGAAAAGTGGTCCAAAGATGGATGGTTTTGTTTGCTTCACAGGGTCCTCTTTGGAATGATTCATTGAAAAGATCTGACTCAAACAAATGATTTGTTCATGAATCAGACACAGAATCATGAATGTGCCAAGACGACTTAAGGTGGAGCTCAAGATTTTCAGTGCATGATGACTTGATATTTTGCCTTTTATTTTGCCTCACACTGTACAGTAAGCCTACTGTATGACAGAAGACAACTTTCCTGAGACTTTTATGGTGCTGACATTTGCTTTCAATATATTGACAAAAGCAGCCAGAATATTCTTCAAAAAACCTTTTATGGAAGAAACAAAGTCATACTTGTTTGAAATGACATGAAGGTGAATGAGTAATTTTGGCTGGGAGGAAGGCAAAATGCCAATATACCCGTAAGATACCAATATACCTGTTCCACCCGTCAAATCCAGACAGTGAGCGAGAGCTTGGGTTTTGCGGGCAGAGTTGAAGAGTTATTGCGAGTTGTGCTTGTGAACGCTCTGTCAAGCCATTCTACTCTAAATGGCAGTTTTAGTGTGGTCCACCAGGGCCAGACAGAGTCGGACCCTAAGGCCTCTTCAAACAAATACCATCATTTCTTCTCTGCTCTCTCTCCCTCCCTCCTCACACCATCTCCTTTACTCGCTCCTTCTCTTCCTGCGCCAGCTGCAGCTGCTCCCTCATAGAGCCAAGCCAGCTTTATCCCTCCTCTATCCCTCCTTTCATCCTGTCGTCCGCACATGCTTTTTTCCCTCCCAGCAAGTCACATAGACAGGCTCTGTGTCCCCTCAATAGCGCCATTATTTATTCAGAGACGCAATTTGGCACATCACCACCGCCACATTTGCGGTGTATCCGGAAAAAATCGAACGCATTTAGTAGGTGAAACAGCTCAAGATCGAGACAACAGTAACGTTTCACTTCTCTTCAGCTTCGGGACGTGATTGTTCCGTCCATTTCGAGTGTAGTTACAAGGTTGTTGATGCTCTTGGGCCATACCAAGTGCTCCAATTGCAGTGTATTACTGTCATTTTACTATATCACTGTAATTGTCCTCTTTCACTGCAATTTTTGGTTTCCACTTCACCTATTGTATCTTGTTTCCATTGGTGCCTGAATTATTTTCCTGCCGCTTCCTTTGCTTTTATGTGACCGTCTCTCGTTTTTCCTCTCACAGTTCCCAGCCAGCCGCCCCAGAATGTACGGGCCATCACGGTGACATCAGACGAGGCGGTGATCACGTGGTCCGAGCCCCCGCGAATGACCCTGAACGGGGTTCTGAAGGGCTACCGTGTGGTGTTCTGGTCCCTCTACCCCGATGGAGGTGGGTGCTGTGGGGGCCAGACACTTGGGCTCAATCAGAGTAATTATACGCTATTACTGTTACTCCCTCACTAGACGCAGTCCCTGTAGAGCGCCCCCTACTGCCCGCCCGTGTATCTGTATCCCAGCCAGTCCAACCCACAGACAGTGTACATTTGTGGGTGGACAGGTGTATGTGTGTGTGTTGCTGTCTTTTGTATCTAAAGTGAGTATAATGTGGATTAAGAAATCAGCGAAAGCATATCCGGTGTCACATGATTCTACAAATTATTCTAATGTGCTGATTTTGTACTCAAGAAACATTTTTAGTGTTTAAAACAGTCATGTTGCTTAAAAGAATAGTTTCAGAAATGAAAATTCTGTCTTTATTTACTCACCCTTGTGTTGTTCCAAACCTGTATGTCTTTCTTTCTTCCACTGAACACAAAAGATGACATTTTGAAGAATTTTGGTAACCACTGCCATATTTAGTTTTTCCCCAAACTATTGAAGTCAATGGCTACCGGCAACTGTTTGGTTACCAACATTCTTCAAAATATCTTCTTTTGTGTTCAGAGTGAGTAAATGATGACAAAATCAAATGTTTTGTTGTCAATTTTAATCGATTTAATGTGTCCTTACCACATAAAATTTATTGAATGAAATTTTCTTAAAGGCACAATATGTATGATTTTTTGATTAAAATACTCAAAAACTACTAGAACAGTGTTATATACTGTATATATTGCTGACTTGTGTACTTACATTATCCCAAATGTTTTGAGGATTTTTAAATCCAGACAAATAAGCAATTTTAACTAGTGTAACAGAACATGATGTCATACACCCTTTTATTTTGTAGAAAACATGGAAATCCCAAAGACACTTTTATATATTATGAATTTTACTGGACAGGTGACGAACGCACAGAGAAGCATCATAACAGAACTTTCAACACACTCAAATGCATCTAGTATTATAAAACAGTGCTGCTTTTTCCTACATACCCATGACCGGAAGAAGCGGAAGCGGTCGACTGTGGCATAATAAAAGCTCCACTGCTTTCAAGCCATGTATCGCGCTTGTCTTGCATTAGCAATAATTCCAGCGTCCTTGTTTTGCTTCCACGACTTTCAGCCCCACCCCGCTTCATACTACAGTGACCTCAAGAACTCTTTAAATCATTAGCTCCTCCATGGACATGATTTCTGCCCAACGGATTGCATCGGTTGTGGGGATGAAGACAACAACACCCACGATTCCACACTCAATCAAGGCGTCATTAAACTACGCTTTAGTTTCTTTGTCTGTTTTGAGTATGCACCCTCTAGTGGTGAAAACTTACATATTGTGCCTTTAAAAAATAAAAAAGAAAGAAAATCAGACTGCAAACTTTTAAACGGTAGCGTACTTGAACCAACTTGTTGGAACAGTAAAAACTGTTGATAAATGGGCTGAATAATGTCAAAGTAATAAGGTAAGCGTATATTACAAACAGAACTCAGAGGAAAAACTGTAAGTCCATGGGTCCTTTTGTGTTTATTTGGCTATGTCACTTACAAAAAAAGTACTGTGGCTGTACCTTGGTACAGTAACAATATCAGATGCTAATACTTTGATATATACCTTAAACTAAATCATATTCAGTAGCAATCAAAAAATAGCATGCCGTTACCATGGTGTATGTCCAAAAATAAATGGTATTTCTAAAGAGCCATGGGAAAACTTTCTGTTTTTTGTTTTTTTTGCATTTGGACATAAATATCATTGTCTGCTAAATATAGATATAACAGTGACAATCAACCTTTTGTCCAGCAAAATAGAGTATTTTAGTCTCCCTCTGAATAATACCATGGTACTTTTTTGTAAGTGGAATGTGCAAACATGGTTCTCCTGTGTTCCCTCATGTGAAGTGTTCAATTTATGTGCTGTTATTAGTGAGTAAATGTACATGCAGAAAAAGGAGAGTCATATAGTTTTTTGTTTTTTTTTTCACATCTCTCAGAATGGGGAGAGATGCAGAACATCACTACCACTCGTGAGCAGGTGGAGCTGAAGGGCTTGGAGAAGTTCACAAACTACAGCATTCAGGTCCTGGCCTACACACAGGCGGGAGATGGCGTCCGCAGCAACGTCCTCTACATACAGACCCGAGAAGATCGTAAGTTTGCGCACCACACATGTACGCATGACCACTGATTGTATGTCATAGTATTTGCAGATACGACAAAAAAAGCACTTATTCCAAAACCTTGTTGTCTGTTTCCTACATATGGAGGTAAAATAATATCGTACAGTCTTTTATCTGTAACAAATAACTGTGATCCTCCAATGTGCTTTCAACCCAGCCAGTGGAGAACCAATATTCAAACGCACAGCTACATTATGTGCAAGCCGCTTCCCCTTTACCCCTGCTCTATTCAAGCTCAAGGGTGTGTGTATGAGGTATGGGTGGGGGGAGGTTGTCGGGTGGAAAATCTTGCCACAAAACCACATTAGCTGGAGGCAAATGCTGCATGGTCCTAGTCTAAAATGATGCTGGATTGCTTGATTGCTGGATGCGGTAGCCGTGGCGACATTTAGGCTCTGATATAGTATTAGCACACTTAATGAGAATTAAGATGCTGAAGGAGGGGGGCCTGTAGAGTGGGTATGTGTCTCAAAGCAGATCCTTCTTCCAACACAAGGAGAAGGATTTATTCTTTGTGGATTAGCTGACATTAATTTTGTGCTTACACTGGTCGGGATAGGATTATGGTGATATCCGTCTCTCCTCTTTTCCCTGGTGGAGTTCAGGGGGGTTCAGGGAAATAAGGGGTGTCTTAGTGCAGTACAATGGGGGAGATGCATTTTCATTTAATTGAATATGATATGTGATAGGAGTGAATAGGCGTGTGTGGTGTCAGTTTGTCAAAGGGGTACTTGTCCAAAATTTTTGGTCCATTTTGTCTCTGCTCATAGTTAAATCATCATTAAAGGATTAGTTTACTAAAAATTTCCCGATAATTTATTCACCCCCATGTCATTCAAGATGTTCATGTTTTTCTCTCTTCAGTTGAAAAGAAATTACGTTTTTTGAGGAAAACATTAGACTTTTTTCTCCATATAGTGGACTTCAGTGTGACTCAACGGACGGAACGTCCAAATTACAGCTTCACTGTAGCTTCAAATGGCAATTACGCATTATGCAGTCACGTTGGATAGGTCATGTATGACGTATAGGCAGAAGTACCAACCCAGTGTTTACAAAGCAAACGTGCAAAGAAAGTCAAACGCCCTTTACAAAAAAAGTTGGAGGAGAAAATGAGATGGAGTTTTTCACCCTACCCTACTTTTCTGAACCGGAGCACACAGATGAAGAACTAACCGCATGTAACCCATCCAAACGTGATTACGTAATGCGTGAGGCCGTGCAGTTTGGACCTTCAACCTGTTGGTTCCCATTGAAGTCAACTATATGGCGAAAAATCCTGGAATGTTTTCTTCCAGAACCTTAATTTCTTTTTGACTGATGAAAGAAAGACATGAACATCTTGGATGATATTCATGAGAAAATTATCAGGATTTTTTTTTTTTCCTTCTGGAAGTGAACTAATCTTTTAATACCACAAAATATCACAACAGTTTGTGTCACCACATTTTAAGACCTGAACCCCCTCTTGGATTAACCCATTAGAGTAAACCCTCATATAATGATGATGATGATTTATTTTTTGTTCCAAATCCTCCTTAAATCTCTATGTCTTTGTGAATATTCTAGACAAGGTTCAAGGCCTGTTCACACAGAAAATTGGTCCAGGTTTGAATGTGATTTGTCTGTTCAGACAAATGGAAAAACATGCTGAATGAAAATGCAAATACAGTCTCTCACAGTAGGTGGCACTTATTTGTATTCGCTATGGTGTTTATCAAATAACACCAAATAGAGTACAGAGATAAGAGAGCTATCTTTTACTGCCTACTGTCGCTTAACAAAATTGTTTGTTCGTCAATGCCACCAAGTTATAGGGGACGTCCCTTTCAAGGAAAGTCTGTTTACTCAGCGGAAAAAAATAATGAAAAATCTGAAAGGTTTATTGCAACTTTTTTTTCCCTCACAGTTTTGACTTTTTTTCTCAGAATAGCATAATACAAACTCACAATTCCGATAAAAAAAACTCACAGTTCTGGCTTTTTCTTGCAAATGCGAGTTTACAGAATTGTGAGATATAAATTTGCAGTTGTGAGTTATAAAATCCAATTTTGATAGGGGGAAAAACAGACTGGTTTATATCTGAAATTCTGAATTAATAACTTGCAAGAAAAAAGTCACTTTTTTTTACATTGCTACTTTATTTCTTAGAATTGGAAGTTTATGTCTGGCAATTCTGACTTTATACCTCGCAGTTGTGAGTTTATATGTCACAATTCTGAGAAGGAAAAAAAACAACAACATTAGAATTGCGAGTTTGTAAAAAAATCTGAATTGTGAAATAAAAAGTGGCAGAAATCCCCTTTGTAAAAAATATGTGGTCACACTGACGACATGCAAATGTTTGTGTCGGTCTGAACACCAATTATTCAAATAAAAATCCTTACTGTGTTTAATGCGCACTGTACGCAAACCGTAGCATATATGTAAAACTCAAAGCATGCTTAGCTGACTAAATAGGCAAAAAAAGTTGAGAAAAGCTCTATAAAATTTGAAATAGTTTACACATTCAACATTTTACGAACAAACCTTTTGGTCACTGGGAGGTGGTATATCCCAAAATGCATCTTTCATACATTAACCTAGTGTTCTGTCTCTGTTTTTTCGCTTTCAGACCCTGGCCCTCCAGCGGGCATTAAAGCAGTGCCATCCTCTGCCACCAGTGTGGTGGTATCCTGGCTTCCCCCCATCAAGCCCAATGGTATCATCCGAAAATACACAATTTACTGTTCCAGCCCTGGATCGGGCCAACCGGTGAGGCATTAAAGGGGGAAACTTGTTTTTAACATTGATTTTGGTGTTGGTCTAGCTTGGTTTAGTATTTTTGTTCAAAAATGAAGGCATATCTGTGTTTGTGTGTCTGTTGACACAGACAAGAGTAAACATTTGTGTTTTTTATTTTTATTTTTTTTTACACTTAGGTGCTTTATATCACACGGGTGTTGAAACAGTATGCGTGGATTTGAGATTGTATAATTTTTCTTTCGATTCTAAGTATAAATTGGTGTTCATTTCGCCATATTGTCTATTTGTGTCTGGATTTGTGGCGAGTGTATTTTTAATCTGTGCATGTGTGAGGTTGTGCTGCAGTATCAGCGGGATGTGTGTGTGTGCGTGTGTGTGTAAATGAGAGGCTCATACTGCAGTGTGTGCATGCAAGCTCACCCTCCCGTCTCATTTGCATATCTGCGTCTCATCACGTTGCCTAGACAACCTCATCTGTTCATCAGGGAGGGCAGGAAACAAGCTGACAGCACACACACAAACACACACACATAGACACACACACATACACCTCACAGGCTCGATCACATTTATAACCACCTCCTCGACAAACACACACACAGTCACGCACACACACACGTAATTTGTGTACTCTCACACTGAATTAATGTACCTGTCCAGATGTACACATGCTCACTCTCTTCCTTTCTTTCGCTCATTCACAAATCACTCCTCTCTCTCTCTCTCTCTCTCTCTCTCTCTCCAGCCTCTCGCAGAGCACGGGGTGATTACTATGTAAATGAGTGTGAGAGGAGAAGGGGGGGAGGAGGAGGAGGTGGAGGAGGAAGGGGGGGGGTCAGACTCAGCGTGCGGGGAGTACTTTTGTTCCTCTTTTCATTATCTCCCTCTATCGCTCCCCGGATCACCGCTATCTCCACACCGGAGGAATATTTTAATATCCGTTACACCACTCCACCCCTCCCGTCTGCACCTCCCGCACCTGATTCATGCTGTGAGAGAGAGAGAGAAGGAAAAAGATGAATCGCAATGAACTAGGGAGAGAAGGTTCTGAAGCCTAGTGAGCTGCCTACCTAGACAGCATCTTTAAGTGTCATAGATACTCCCAACACTTCTTAGGAAACTTTTTGATATCCCTGCAAATATGATCTCTTGTAAGGGATGCCCTTCCTAAAATATGAAGGCAGCTGAATATATAAGACCCATTTGTCCTCATTTGTATTATGTAGCATTATGTAAATTGTATTACTAATACCTACATTGTTGGGGATTGTTGCCTTTAAAAGTAATGCATTACAATATTGTATTACTCCCTTAAAAAGTAACTAATTGAGTTATTTATTTATTTATTTATTTTTTTTTTACGAAAAGCAATGCGTAACATTACTTTTTTTTTCATTTGGGCTGGGCTTGCTTGTTTGTTTTTAATTAAAAAAAAAAAAAAAAAAGAAATTTTGGCAAATGTAAAAGTGCTTTCACACCAAAAGTGAAATGAGTAAAGGGCGCAGCTCAAATAAACCTTTCACTTTTACACCTCAGCAATGAAACACAAATGTGATGTTTAACTAAAGTCATTTTTGCTTTATTGTATGGTTGAATTGAATCATCGCAGGTCAGCAGCAAACATATTGCTTAATAAAATTGGATTAAATACTTAAATTATATCATAAATTATATATATATATATATATATATATATATATATATGTGTGTGTGTGTGTGTGTGTGTGTGTGTGTGTGCGTTATATTTAATTATTGCAGGTTTGTGTCATATTCTACGATGCGATTTAGTGCAACATTAAATAAATCTAAGATTATGAGATTAAAGGCATAACATTTCAAGAACGAAGTTGAACACATTATTGCAAGACTCATAGTTTGTATTTCACTCTAAAACTGGCAGATTTTGAAAACTGAGATTTTGCTTTATATTAAAAGCACCAAAAGCACAAAGCTTATTGCTATTATTGGGTGGCTGGCGAACTACAAATAGGCCTAATGAATGCAATCAAAGTCGTGAAATATTATTTCCAAGCATACTGTCCCTAGTATAACACAAGTTAACAATCCCTCATATATTCAAATAAATTCCAGTGGCCTGGCAACTTCTCCCGGTGCTCCCAATCCAGGTCATTTGCATGCACACTTTCAAAATATTATAATTTTAATTGATATAATTTAATTCTCGAAACATTTCAACTTTATTCTTGAAACCTTTCAACTTTATTCACAAAAAATTGCAACTTTATTCTCAAACATTTTGACTATATTATCAAAACATTACGACTTTAATCTCATAATTTTAGATTTTTTTTTTTTAACTTGGCATTAAAATGCTGTCGTAACATTTTTTTGTTTCACTGTTTTTATTCATTTTGAGGAATACTGAATCTGTTTTTGTGCAAGTGAGATGAGTAAATGCATGATCACATTTAGTAGAGAACTACAATAAGCATCATGTTTACACAGCGCACACAACACCTCTGCACTTATTCTAGATTTCTCTCAGCATGCATGGGGACAGGAGTGTTAGTCAGTAAATGGGAAACAAAGTAACTGGCATGACATTTCTTGTACATTAAAAAGTGATGCATTAATTTACTTCAACAAAGTAATCTGATTGCGTAACTTGCGTTACTTGTAATTTGTTTCCCACAACCCTGAATACCTATGATAATCAGTAATGTGCTATTATCAATAATGTTATTATTTAGCACACCCCTAGCACCCCTAGCATTGCGCATATCCTTTGCAAAGAGGGCCAGAATGCATTGTGACAAACTCCATCTTGGAGGCAGGCTTCATCAGAAATCACATACTGTATAGCAGGTACTACATTTGTTTTATATAGTAGTATATACTCGTTCTAAAAATGCAGAATTAATTTTCGTTTATAAAGCCGTTCTGATGTAAACTTTTGAATTCATGAAAATGTCAACAGAAATTTTCTGTTGCAATCAAAGCGTCTCAGCTGGAAAACCGCTGCGCCACCAAAGCGTTCTCAAGCACCACCAGCTAGCTGTTTTCAGAACAGTGCCTGGCATTTTTCAGCTAGCTAAAAACGCTTTGGTGAACAAACGTTAATTAAATATTTAGTGTTATTCATATGGCCTATTAGTCTTTTTTGCATTTATACTCGTGCCAAACCTGAAAAGCGAGTCCAGAATATTCCACTGCGTTCCTGAACATGTATTTTATGTAGTTGTAATTCATAGTCTGGGATTAAGCTAATTGTGAATGAGCATGCACACGCGTCCTTTTTAAGAATGATTCAAATTAATTAACATGCACGTTTAACTACCAAATCCATTGTATACGAAGCATTTGTAAATACAGAGGAGAGTTTTTATAAAAGTCCGTTTTACACGCAAATTACTCTGTATTTATTTCTATATTTACAAATGTTTCCTGAATGAGGCCCAATGTGTGTAATATGAATGCAATTCATCTGCCATGTTGTCTCCGTTACGTGACATAGTAAAGTATCCATCATATGTGCGCTTCAGAATCTCAGCGGAAGTAGTAGGTATTCCGGGTATTTTTCGCCTACTGTTTTATGAATACTATGAATTCGGATGTAATACTCGCCTCATGTACTGCTTTTCGCAACATAGGCACATTGGAAATACGTGCCTCTATATACATTTCTGCAAACCTGAAAAAAACATACCTATATGTACAAATCACTGCAATTTCAAGTTAAAATGAACACTAAAGGCTGTAAAACTAATCTTTTATTCCTTGTGAGACAAAGTTTTGATTAATGAAGCCTAATTTTCACACACTTACTTGCAGAATATTATGTGATGGCTTTAAACCAATTTTAACATCCTGTGCGATTTGATAACCAATACATTGCTGTCACATGCATGGGTTTTCTAAATCAGTAGGTTTGCTCGGTAGCTCACGCAATACGGCAGTTTGACAAAACAGCTCAAATCATAAAGAAGTTAAGATAGCACGGTTGCATCAACAGATGCATTTTTATATCACTTTTGCATTTGCGAACACCATCATGTAGGTTTAGGTTTAGGGTTGGGTTTGGTGTAGGGGATATTTTCTAACAGGACAGAGCATTATCCTTTAGTGACACTCAATGGATATTTGAATTCTGAACACCCGCAATACATACCTCAAGCAGCATATTAAAAATACAGCAATGTGTGCCTATACCAATGTAATAAATACGTGCCATGGTCACGTATTGAGCATGTGTTTTAGTGCCGCTCTCTGGACATTTAACTTTAAAACTGCAGCAAAACGTGTGGTAAGGTACATAATTATGGTGTTGCAGAAATGTATATAGAGGCACGTATTTCCAGTGAGCCTGGGTTGGTTTTTCGCCTACTGTATAGTACTTATAGGACTTTATTTAACCAAATTCCATTAGCATCTAACCATCATAAGAATCACCTCATCATGTGTGTGTGTGGATGTACTGTATTAGCGTCGGGCCGAAGGCTATGACGGAGGATGGCAGGGCAGCATTCAGGGCGATCGGTGGAAATGACACTGTGTGTGTTTGCATGTCTGCGGGCAGCAGACGTTCACTGTGATGAGCATGCGTTTGGACAGCAGACACACGGCTCTCTTAAACACACTACAATTACAGAGAGCTCAAAGCACAGCCTAACATCGCATTATTTCTGTGTGTGTACAGTGTACGGTTTTATGTTTTTGTTGTGCATTACAATGAAAGGTGGATATAATAATAGAAATACTCATCGTGGAGTGTGTGTGTGTGTGTGTGTGTGTCTCACGCATGCTGAGGTGAGCAGCAGATATCTCTCATTAGTCGGCCTCTATTGTTAGTGTTATCTGAGGCTGACTGATCTAGTGTGTCTAGGGGTATTGTCTTTTTACCCTCTCATCTACTTGTGTAAGGCCCCCTGGGTCTCTCTCTCTCACACACATACACACATAGACACAAACGTACACACACACATAGTTCAGCCTTTTCCACTCACATAAAGAAAAGCTGCAGAAATCTTTTCGTGCGTTATTTAGCAAACGCTATTAAGTCAAGTGTAAAGGAAAGAATTGTGTTTGAATAATCATTTTCTCCAGGTGCCGCCACACATTCATCTTCACCTTTAAAGAGTCCAGTAGAAGTCCCACATGAAAACAAGTCATCATCTTTCATTTTTAGCTTTAAAAAGCATTTTTATAAGAGCCGGAGCCTAAAGCAAGGCCAAAATCATTTTCTGCGCAAACACAGACGTTAATTCTTACCAAGTGCAGTTATACTGTATAAAACATTCATTGCTGTGATGGTAACAAAGCTCTGTATTCAGCTGTTATAAAATGCATTACTTTTAAATTGAAGTTATTAAGGTGCAAAGTCTTTTGGGGGAAAAAGTTCCATTGTCAATAATGTATTGATGCATGAAGCACAGCTCATGCAGAAGTGACTTTTAAACCAAGCAAATTTCTGTTTGTCAATCCAGCAAAATTAATGTTCACGTTGGTAAGCGCGTTTTGTAGGGATTTAAATGTGCGGCCACAATTACCATTGTTTGGCAAATTTTCAGAGGTGAAATCAAGCCATTTTAATAGGAATAAAGAGGATGTTCATGTAAAGCCGTAAGATTTCTTCACACAGATTAAGAAATGGTTTTAAACTGGTCACATTATTTCGCTGCACTCATAATCAACTTTTTCGCCTTCATTTGAAACTCCCAATCAAACAGATTCGTACTGAAATTATAGGATTTTGCCCCCAATATCGCAGAACAATGGTAGATGTGGTCACACCTTTATTCGGGTAGCTAGCTATAAACTTAATTTCTGTCTTACTAGCATGACCAAATGGAAAAATAATAACTGTTACCAAATGGGTTTCCTGAATAGAATATAAGATAGCCCACCTTACACTTTAAAATTTATAATTGGCTAAAAGAAAAAAAATCACTGTAAAAGTAGATAATTTATGCTAATATCTACAATAAACGGCCTTTGTTGCAGTGCTGAGAATGTGACAAACTAGTATTTCCAAACATTTGTTGTCTTTACCAGCTCTAGGCACATTTGTAACTTTATGTGTTTCTAAAATAATCCCAGGCACCCAGCGAATACGAAGCCAACCCTGAGCTGCTGATATACAGAATCACCCACCTGACTCGCGGTCAGCAGTACCTGATCTGGGCAGCAGCCGTCACCACTGCTGGTCGAGGAAACATCAGCGAGAAGGTGACTGTGGAGCCTGCTGGTAAAGGTGAGTCCATCTAGAGTTTGATGGGAAAATAAGTATTATTCATAGCCAAATTCCCCTTCTCCAGTCAGCTCGGTACCTAAACACATGCATTAAAGAAGTCAATATCTGATCTCAAAACAGACAGTTTGACAATTTCCACACAGGAATTGATGTTTGAGGTTTCCTGTCTGTAATTTAGCTTTATTTGCTTAGTAATTATGTAGAAATTGTGCAATTGCCTGATAAGGCGGATGACCTGAGTGAGAACTGGGTGTTGCAGGTCATTCTCTGTCACTGATGCTCTTTTCTCTTCCTTTTCTTTGATTTTCTCCTGATAGAAAGAGGTAAAGCCTGTCATTTATTATGTGGAGAGGAGTAAAAGCAAGTAAATGAGAAAGAGATGGCAGACAATGACCCGGCCAATATGCCAGACAATGAAGGGGGCAGTTCAATCAATATTTCTTGGGTCAGAAAACCAGGGAGAGAATCTATGAATGTGTGTGTGTTCTTATTTAAAAATTCACAGCTAGTTTAAAGAGCAGGAGTCTCTTAATGGCCATTTTTTTTTTTTTTAATGTACGTACAGTTTCCATTGTAGTCAAAAAATATTTGAATGCACGAAAGAAAACTATAGAAAATATACTTTCAATGGGAAGGTTCACACAGAATGTGTTTTTGTATTTAAAAATGCAAGGTGCAGTGCAGTGGAATGGGAAAAAATATAAAGTCAAAGGATTCCGGGGGGTTTTTTACGTATCGTGTTTTTAGAATGAAGTGCCATACATGAGACTCCGCAAAAGAGCTGACCGCAATGGCCAAAGATGTGCGCCTAAGGCCTGGGACACACTAGACGATTTTAAAATCCTAACCAATTAAGAACTGAATATCTATGCTCTTCATAGTCAGCTTGATAGTCGGCAGTGTGCCAACATAAAGTGTTGTTGCGCTTCGGGCGTCCCGAGTTTGAGTCCCAACTCGCGGACCTTTCCCAATCCCATCCCCCTCTCTCTTTCCTACTTTCGCTTCCTGTCTATATACTGTCTTATTACAATAAAGACAAAAAATGGCAAAAATAAAGAAATAAATGTCTGTCTAGTACACCAGTGTATTAATATATTACCCTTTGTTTGTCCTACTCAGCTCCTGCAAAAATCCTGTCTTTCGGAGGAACGGTGACCACTCCGTGGATGAAGGAAGTCCGGCTGCCGTGCAGCTCAGTGGGAGAGCCAACACCCACCATCAAATGGACCAAAGACAGGTCTTGGATCAGCTTTCACCACTTTCTTGAGAACACTGTATTTTTCCAATGAGGCTATGAAATATAAACACGTACAGATTTAGATTTCAAACCCAAATATCTCTTTTTTAGTCTTCTGACTCTTCTCAGACATTCACCTCTAATTTATTAAAAGATGAGAAGGTCAATGTGATTGTGATTTGATCCTCACAGTGAGGACACCGCCATCCCAGTCACTCAAGATGGTCATCGGAATATTCTCTCAAATGGTACCCTGGTGCTACGCTCTGTGAAAGCCGAGGATTCTGGGTACTACACCTGCACGGCCACCAACACGCTGGGGTTTGACACAATCATCGTAAACCTGCTGGTACAAGGTAAGTACGTACTTCCATGCGGTCCTGTAAAATGTTCCTGGGACAACTTTCAATGAATAAGTCAGATTTTAAGGTTTGATTTTAGGGTTAAGGTGCTGTCACATTAAATTTAGCTACAGTTTGGATAAAAAAAAATGTCAGTAGCAGTGCATAAAGCTCAGAAGTCACTTTCAAAGTAAGTAGCCTTCTGTTGGTCAATCTGGCAAATTTGCATGACCAAATTAAACCTGTTGCGGAAATCTTTTGCTCTCAAGCAAAATTCTCAATTTTGACAACAAAAATTCACCAAACAACAGTAAATGTAGAGTGGGGATATAGATAGGATTAGATCCTAGAGTCTTGTTTCAGGACAAGTAAAAGTTGACTGATGTACAAAAATATGGTGGTCAAAATGTGAAAAAACTTGACTGCTGAATGTTAAAAGGAAGATTTCCCATCAATCTGTGTGTGTCCTGTTTTACAGTGCCTCCAGATCAACCACGCTTGACAGTTTCCACCACGTCCACTTCTTCGATCACTCTGGCTTGGATCCCTGGAGACAACGGAGGAAGTTCCATCAGAGGTAAAGCACCTGTCCCGTCTCTTCCTTGCTGCCTCTCACTTTTTATATAGCGGGCTAGCTCCTCAAAGTAAAAGTCTTATTCCTTATCTCTCTCCCTTTTCCTATCTCCTATCTCAGAGGTTTGCATCTATACGATTTTGCTGACTCTCTTTTTTCTGCCTATTTGTCATTCTCTGTCACTGTCACATTATTGTCTAACTGCTTGCATCTTGCAGTAAATTAGGTAAAAAAAATAAAAAAAAATCTTAGAGATGTATGTGGTATTTGTGTGTGGAAAAGTGGGAGGAGAATAAGAAACATACAATGCTGTCAGTGGATAAATCCTTTTGATGTGGCACCCTTTATTTTGCCATCTGCCAAAGCCAAAGTGAGACACCAAATCCGGGGCACTCTTAATGATGGGCGACGCCATATTGTGTATCTATTTGCATAACTGTGCAGTCAGCATTTCTCTCTCTCTCTCTCTGGGTTACTAATGGAGGTTTACAGCAATCTGATCAGCCCGTCATCTGAGATTGTTACTCTGTGATTAGTCTGTAAGGTCAATGCGCCATCTAGTGGTGATGTTAGGAAATCTCTATCTCAGCTTGCAGTGCCAACATCATGAGTTTGATTCCCTGGAAGTGCATGAACTTAATATTAAGTAATATAATATAATATCATATTGCATATGTGTATGTGTGTGTGTGTTCAGGTTTTGTGCTGCAGTATTCAGTAGACAACACAGAGGAGTGGAAGGATGTCTTCATTAGCTCCAGCGAACGCTCTTTCAAGCTGGACAACCTACGCTGTGGTACCTGGTACAAAGTCAAACTTGCAGCAAAAAACAGTGTGGGAGCTGGTCGCATCAGCGAGATCATTGAGGCCAAGACTCACGGCAGAGGTGAGCGGTTCTAGCTAATTCCCTGAAGCTCACTTTCAATTAAGGTTCTTGCACCAAAAATAGTATTAAGTGAGTTCCTTATGACTATTTTCTACTTTCTTATGACTACCGTTCAAAATTTGGGGGTCAGTTCCATTAATATATATTGTAAAAGATTCTGTATTGTCTTTATACAAAGTACAGCAGAATCTTAAAAATGTGGTATTTTCTTGTTTTGCAGAGCCACAGTTCAATAAGGACCAGCCCCTCTTCACTCACATCAACTCTACCCACGCCCGCCTCAACCTGCAGGGGTGGACAAGTGGCGGCTGCCCCATCACAGCTGTCCTACTAGAGTTCCGACCCAAAGGCACCTGGGCCTGGCAGAGCGTGCGCACCAACGCCTCGGCAGACATCTTCCTAGCTGAGCTGCGTGAGGCCACTTGGTATGAGCTAAAGATGAAGGCGTGCAACAGCGCCGGGTGCGGAAACCAGAGCTCCCAGTTTGCCACGTTGGATTATGATGGCAGTAAGTTCATAGGAGTGTCATTTCCCAGTAATTCTGCCGCCATCACTAAAGTCATTCAATTGACATTCAATACTTGTACGGATGTACAAATATATTTCCTCCAGGGGCAGGGCATGTAATACAGGACGACACAAAAGAACATGTACAATTAGCAGCTAAATCAATTAATTAAGCTGTTTTTAGGCCTGAATTTTAAAGATAAGAGGCCTTGACGTGAGCTTTATCTCGATCTCTGTACTTATCTCTATTTCCTTTCCTCCGCAGGCACTATCCCGCCTATTAAGTCAGCACGAGGGGAAGGGGATGATGTTAAAAAGCTTTTCTCGATCGGCTGCCCTGTCATCCTGGTCACGTTGGGCATGGCACTACTCTTCATTATCCGCAAGAAACGTAAAGAAAAAAGACTCAAGAGACTTAGAGGTGAGGGAGAAATAGGCACAAAATATATATAAAGAAAGTTGTTTGAATAGTATATCTTTTTTGCATTTCATGTTTTAATTTTATTTGAAAAAAAAACTTTGATTTCCATCTGTAGATGCTAAGAGCTTGGCTGAGATGCTTATCAGGTAAGGATATATTTAGAAGCCTGTGTACAGATTAAACTCCAAACTAAAAACTCAAACATTAAACTCAAAATGAATTATTTACGTAATTTGTGTTCAAGGATTGGCAGTGGCAATACTTGTTTTCCTTTTGTGTTTGTGTGTGTGTCTGTCTGTGGTTGTTTTGTACCTGGAGTAGTAAGAACAATCGAAGTTTTGACACTCCTGTGAAAGGCCCACCTCAGGGACCCCGACTGCACATAGATATTCCCCGTGTGCAACTACTCATTGAGGATAAAGAAGGAATCAAACAGATAGGTCAGTGTGTGTTTGTTTGCATGTATGCAAGTCATATGCTATCAAAATATATTTTAAAAATCTGAGACAGAGTTGGGTTCATTCCTGAAAGAAAAAAAAAAAAAAAACCTGAACTTTGAAAGTAAAACAATTTTTTTTCCTCAAGGCATTTGTGTTTTTCTCTGTTGTGTGCGTTAGGTGAAGACAAGGCCACCATCCCTGTGACAGACACTGAGTTCAGCCAATCAGTGAACCCTCAAAGCTTCTGTACGGGTGTGTCTGTGCATCACCCCGCCCTCATCCAGAATACAGGACCTTTGATTGACATGTCAGACATCAGACCGGGCACCAGTATGTCACAGCTCACCCACTCTTTCCATAACAGATGGAAGATGGCACATACATATACACTCTGTAATTTTTACCTTCCTCAGATCCAGTATCGAGGAAGAGTGTGAAGTCTGCACACAGCACGAGGAACCGCTATTCCAGCCAGTGGACTCTGACTAAATGCCAGGCGTCCACACCTGCTCGCACCCTCACCTCAGACTGGCGGACAGTGGGCTCCCAGCATGGCATTACGGTCACAGAGAGTGACAGCTACAGCGCCAGCCTGTCCCAGGACACAGGTCTACACACTCACACTTTTCAGATTTTAAGAATATTTATGGTCTCTTTAGCCCAGGGATGGGCAACATCAGTCTTGGGGTGTCACTGTCCTGCAGAGTTTAGTTCCAACCCAAATGAAACACACCTGAACAAGCTAATCAAGGTCTTCAGGATCACTAAGGCTGCAGCCTAATGACTTTTTTGTTTTTAAGGTTGGAGCTAAACTCTGCAGGACCTCAGCACTCCAGCACCGATGTTGCCTATCTCTGCTTTAGCTAGACTTGGTCTTATTCTGGACAAAAAATGCACACTTTGAAAAAAAGGGCTTGCACATAAAGTTTTACATATAAAGCAAATTTACACTCATTCTGTCCTCAGATAAGGGACGAAACAGCATGGTGTCCACCGAGAGTGCGTCTTCCACGTACGAGGAGCTGGCTCGAGCGTACGAACACGCTAAGCTGGAGGAGCACCTACAGCACGCCAAGTTCGAGATCACAGAGTGTTTTATCTCCGACAGCTCCTCTGATCAGATGACCACCGGCACCAACGATAACGCGGACAGCATGACCTCTATGAGCACACCATCTGAACCGGGCATCTGTCGCTTCACTGCCTCCCCACCCAAACCGCAGGACTACGACCGCGGCAAAAACGTGGCAGTGCCCATTCCCCACCGCGCCAACAAGAGTAAGTAAATAACACGTTTAGGGGATTTTAAGGAGGTAGTCTCAACCATTTAGTGCTGAAGCTACCATTTTAAAAGCAATATCTGTAGAAAAGAGGCTGTGATTTATTTTTGTGTTACTGACACTTGCCTCTGTCCTGCAGGTGAGTACTGTAACCTCCCCCTCTACATGAAGACGGACCCTTTCTTCCGGAAACAGGCGGAGCTGCACGACCCCTGCCCTGTGGTCCCGCCCCGCGAGGCCTCCATCCGGAGCCTTGCCGCCCGGGCCTACCACACACAGGGCCGCCACATGACATTAGACCCCTCCAAGCAGCAGGCCCTGACACTGGGCCATGGCGGCCTGAGCAGCCTGACCAGCTCAGGGGCCTCTGGTACGTCAGGCCCAGCTTCAAGTGGGGCCGCTGGGAGCTCCAGCATCAGCTCAGGCACGGCCACCCTGCCCCAGAGGACTCTCACCATGCCCAGCACCTCCTCCACCTCCTCGGCCCCAAGCGGGGCAGCCGCCGCTGGAGCAGGAGCCAGCGCGAGCTCCACGGGAGGCAGCGGTCCGACGCCCGGCAGTTCCAAAGTCGGGGGATCCAGAGACTCTCTGCTAGAGAGCAGCTCGTCCGGCCTGGGCAGACTGCAAAAGCAGAATGCTGGGGCGTACTCCAAATCCTACACTCTGGTGTAGCTCTCACACACACGTATACACATTCAGTACGTTCACACACTCCTGGAGTCTGGGCAGGGGCGGAAACGAACAATGGCGGGACAGGGGTCTCTCTCTTTTCAACTCTGTTACCTTTTTGCTTTCCTTTTTTTATTCTTCTGCTCAAGCTTTTTTATCTGGCCTTCTCCAGGATTAAATATGCCAAACCCCAGGACCTTTTCCCCAGTTTTGCCTCTTTTTATTTTTGTTTAATTTTGTCTTATGTTTCGTCCTTCTCTCTCGCTGTCTGCCCCTCTCTCTTTTCTCTTCTCTCTGTCAAAGACACCTTGGACCTTATGCACGAAATGCTTTCCATGTGCACTTGTTCATTTAATTTCTCGACTTCAGAAAATAGGAAAAAAGCGGTTTTAAGAGATATATTGTTTCACATTAACCTGTCTAGATGTTTTTAGGCTGTCAAAAAAGTGTCTCTTTTTATGTCTCTCATACTGCAACGCATTGCCTCGGAAAGCTTATGCATAAACGAATCCACCACGGTGTCCACCTTCCGCTCCTCCTGATCCACAATGGTCTGGAAAAACAGCTCGAAGACGAAAGTCTCGACCGCCTGAATCGAGTCTTTGGGATTTTTTTCATGCAATTGATGACACAGTATAGAGTGTTATTGACTATTTTGTAAAGAAAAAAAAACACGAAAAAAATGTCTGGAGCCATTTTCACTGCGGATGTATGGTTACTGTACTTTTATTTTTTTGTTTGGTTTTCTATTTTTGAAATTTTGAACTTTAGCACTAAGGAGGGCCGGGTGGATCCACTGAGCTTTCTCAAGCCCGTGTACGTGTGGTGTGTGTGTGTGTGTGCATGTGTATGTATATGTGTAAATATATATGTATACATGTGGCCAGCACACACGTTTAAAGGACCTCTCGACCAGGCCTGCGCGCTTGGTCTCTTGGCATCGGATCGGCTTGGAGACGCCAAGTGCCGCCCACTGAGCTACAAGGTCTAGAGTCCATCTGAAAAGGGGGGACAAGTTGGAGAGAGTAAAGGGTAAATGCATCTCCCTTCTCATCTCTCTCGACTCCCTTCGATATGAAAGAAAGGCTCTTGTTTTGCTGTTTGTTCGTTCGTTCGTTCGTTCGATTGTTTGTGTTTGATGCCATATACTTATCACCCCTCCTTCCCCACCCAGACCTCCCCCAAAAACGTTACCACTTCCTCTGTCTCACTGTGAACGCCTAACAGCCTCTCCTGGATGAACCGAGCACAGGCAGAAAGGCGGGAAGAGGGCAGAGAGGTAGGGAGGAAGTAGAGGCAGACGGGCCCGTGAACAGAGAGGGAGAGATATCTGCCGTCGCTGTGTAGCTTTTCTGCGTTTGTTCATCGTTTCTCTTTATTCTTTGCTTTCCTTCCCCACACAAAGACTCTAGCGGTCGTTCCTATTCGAAGGTCTTAGAGACTCTAGCTTTAGGTAGCGCAGGGGTGGATAAAGGAGGGAATGAGTGAAATGTAGGAGGGGAAGGTTTCATTCAACCCCTAAATGGATCGAAATGCATCTCAACCCTCCTTCGTTCACTCAGTTTCCAAAGCAAAGCCCCATCACAGAGAAACTTCCAAAAATCGACAAACTCTCCCAATGATTTCAATGGAAAAAAGTACTACATCAGGGCTCCTGCAATACAAAAGAAAAAAAAAAGAAAAATATATTGCAATGTTTGTTGTCAAAATATATACATATATATTTCTATCTAAAGATATAGTAAATATATACGTGGTGAGAGCAGAGATTTAATGCCATATCTAATTGAAAAAGAAAAATTTTATTTTAAAAAAAGATTTGAAGACAATCGCTCAGTGGGAGGTGCAGCAGTAAGCGAGAGGAGGTGTCGATCACGAAACGCTGAGATAAACGGGTAACATAACTAAGAGAGATTGAAAAAGAACGGCAGAGGGTGTGTTTCGACATGCCGCGGTTGGGAATTCTGGGAAAAGACCTTTGAGGTTCCCAAACTAACTTCCCGTCATCGTTATAGTCAGCCGGGCTGCATAGTGCAACACGCCTGTATGGTATGAAGGAGATATTTATGGACATTTCTGAACACACTCTCTACAGTTGCTTGGAAACAATGGAAATTTGCCACTGCAACTCCAGCTCGTAGATGGACATCTGTGAGCGCCATCTGAATCCATGCACCATCTCTACTGCCCAATGAGTAGTTTAAAATACCCACAGTGCTTTGAGAGCTTTCCATCAGGTCCTTAAAGAGACAGTTCACCCAAAAACTTAAATTCAGTCATTATTTACCTACTCTCACATGCTGTTCCAATCCTGTACGACTTTATTTCTTCAGTGTCACACAAATGGAGATGTTTTAAAATGTCTTGTCCATACAGTGAAAGTACAGTATCAAATATTGCTACAGTAATATCATAGATAATCCAGCACCAATCATCTCTGGTTGATACTCCAACATTGTGGCTGGCAGTAGTGGTGACACAGCGTGTAGCTACTATTGCCGCAAAACTAAAGTTAAAGATGAATTTAACTATTTATTTTTTCCGAACAATTTTATAGATAACACAGTGCAAACTGTTATTATGAACTCCTTTGGCCACAATAATTGTGTAGTGAAAATCTGATATTTTGACAGGTCTAAATAAACAAAATTAAGGACTTTCACTGTATGGAAAAAAAATTGATGAATAGTGAATAAAAGGTGAATGATGACAACATTTACATTTTTGAGTGAACCATCCTTTTAAGGTTAGATTGCTCCTGTGATATTAACAATTCAAGTTTTCAGCACGTCTGATAGTTTAGATCTTATATATCAGGGGAAAGACTGCTACATTTACAAACTGCATATTTATTGGTGAGTTAGAACACACAACCCCCTGCAGACTTCAGCACAGGAAATAGCACGCATTTATTGTTTGTACAACAGGATTCAGTTTTATGCAGCCGCCTGAGCAAATCTCATATTAGGAAGACTTGACGCAACAAATCCTAAGGTACAGAGTAGGGACGTGTCGTGTTGGGTTTAAAATTGAGCTGATTGAATGATAGTATATGTTTGTGGCATATGAAAAAAAAAATCTGTTTGACTTACCAGGAGATGTTTTATTGGTGGCTTGATAAATTAGGTTTGTGTTACAGTGTACCCAAAGTGTGTAAGATAAATAAATTTGATCACCCAGATCTAACCCAAACTTGAGATAGAGTTGCGAAGAATGTGGACTTGTTTTAAAAACAGTAAAAGGAGTATGTGTTCCTCTTATTGCTGCTCAAATGCCCACTGACTGGGTTATGAAGTCTGTCTGATGGCAGACGTGCCCAGTGCATTTTGCCATGAACATGTTTCATTAGGATTAGACCGATATCTATATCAGTATTCATGCCTGTTCAGGTAAAACACCTTGTGAAAATATTCCCTTGACCACCCGAGAAGGCCCCCACGTCCCATGTTTTTCATATTTAAAGACAGTTGCTGACTTAAAATGAATTTGATTTTTTTTTTTTTCTCGGTTGCATTATTTAAAAAAATAGATGTATCCAACTTTGTTTTTTTGTTTGGTTCTATGATGATTTGTGTTGAAAAGAAAATGCAGTTGTGTTGCGCAACGGGGCAGGCCTGTTTAGCCAGTCGAATCAGGGACCCCCAAGCTCCAACCAATCACAGGAGAAGCTGTGTGGATATTGGGCGGAGTCAGGAATAGAACTCCATCCCCACACGCCTGTTTCCCCGCCCGAATGATCCGATTAGCTCCTTTTCCTCAACCAATAAAAATTCCTGCTATACCCAAGACCCCCCTGTCAGCATAATTTCTAATCTACAAATAAAGACTCTTGTATATATGAAACTGTTTTGTATAAATAATTACTATTTTCGACATCTCCATTAGCAACCAGGGCACAATTATAAGTCTGGTTAAAGGTATAACTTTAAATGTGAGGGGATTAAAAAGACAAAAAAGTATAAAATCTAACAAAAAATACTTTACACCTTGAGTTTTGAATGGGGCACATAAACCCAGACCAGATGTCTGGCGTTTCATTTATTTTCTCCTTTTTATAATTTGTCTTATGTTTTTATTCACTTATGTTGTTGGTTGTTTTGTTTGTTTTTACTTTTGTTTTGTTTCTACCTTTTGGTTAACTTGACGAAAAATGGCATTGCATGCTCTGAATATTTTGCTGGTTATTAAAAGAAAAAGGAAAAGGAGACAAATAACTAAAAGGGAAAAAAGTTTAAAAATGCGGAGGGGATTCCTAAACTTTTATGGAAAAGTTGCTTCAATTTGCAATTGCTTGTGTTTAAATATACAGTTTTTTTTTCTATGAAAACAAAACAAAAACAGAAAAAGAGTACTCCAACACCTTGTGCAATAAAGCTATCTTTCTATGAATGGTGCCTTGTCCCTTGTGTGATTTTTTTAGATTGATAAATATTCCATCCATCTATCTATCTGGGTCATTCTATAATTAGGGGTACATTTAAAATTTGACAATGTGAAGAAAAATTGTCCTTTTTTCCAAAAACCCAAACACGACCTTACAAAGCTGCTTTGAAACAATATTGTATAAAATGCTATATTAATAAAGGTGATGTGTAGGAATATGTGCATAAAATACCATCATGTTTGCTACTGTCCACCATGTTAGCTTTAATGGGTAACACAGTTGACAGTTAACTTAGTTGACATTTTTAGTGTTTTGGGCCTATTCTCAACATTGATGCCTAGAACTACTGAGCATATGGTATGTTTTAAAAATATATTTTCATAAACAACACAGAAGTTTCAGTTAAATTGTCTTGTTAAAATGTTCAGTAATAATACTTGAGTAACACTGCTGACAGCCAACTAATCCACTCTTGACACAGGTTTGCTAGTTTAACCAATATTAGGCAAAAAAAAAGAGAACATAACTTATAGTATTTCACCAATGTGCTTCTAGAGGAAATATCATCATACTGTGCAAATTATGTAAGAATGGGACAAACCATTCCTTTTCGAGGGAGGGTTTTCTTAGTTGACCATGTTTTTTCAGACACAAATAAAACAAGTTACATCACAACACTTATTATTTTGACACCCTAATTTAACTGAAGGCAAAACTATTAAATTAATTTATATTTGAGGTCATTTTTATGCTTTAATAAAGAGTAGAATGAGCAACTTTACAAAAACGGACAGCTGAATACCAGGGTTATATGTGATATGAACATCATTTTTGAACAAAAGATATGTATTTTTTAACATAGTGTGACTGGGAAAAATATAAGTATATAAGTGCTAGAAAATTATGCATTGGGGCTTTTTATTTATGGAAATATATTAAAAATATACTTTTGAACTTTTTGTTCATTAACTCGTCTTGAACTTACACTGACACCTAGTGGGAGCATTAATAAAACAAGCAATAGTTGTTTGGTTACCTTACGAGTGCCAGTGAAGACATGCTCCAGTTGTCTATACATCCATTCATCTTCCAGACAGCGTGTATACGGTCTTGGGGCCTATTCCAGCTTATATTAATAGTCATCCACGCGTAATTTATTTTGCAAAGGTGTATAATATTGCTAACATAAAAACCATAGAAGGGTTTATTCAGAGGCCATACAACGCTAACCATCAGCTGTTGCTCGGCGGCCATATTCGTAACACCGACCGCCAGCAGTCTTGTAAGCAACGGTTGACCTGAGTGAGCAAATAAAATCGTTTAAAATCGTTAAAGATTACTTTCTAACAATACATTCTGAGAATAAATCAGTTGTTCCTCTTTATGTCAAATCACAGGCTGTACAATAATCCCCAGAGATTTTTAAAAACCGATCTGGCTAATGCGCAGGCGCATTTGAAAGTAAACACGTGTTGGCTTATTTAACAAAAAGTGGGAGTACAGTCATATTTCGCGTTATGGTTCCTTATCTGTGAGTGTCTGTAATGTCTTTTTAAGTGTTTGGCTAGTCAAGTGATTAAAACAGTTGAGGAATGCAAGTACACCATTTAAAAATAACAAATAATTTCTTTAATTTAAGCGTAAATCGTTTTGTGTGCGTGTGTGTGTGTGTTTGGAGGGAAAATGATTGTCTTATTTTCATGATCTGTATTTAAAAGTATAATATTATCACGTGTTTCTAATTTGCAGGCTACTCATTTTTAGCTTTGCACTAGCACTAGCTCACCAGCAGAGGGAAGAATGACATTACATCTTGGAGCAAGAACGTGGGACTTAAAATGTTTAATGAATGTGATTGTAGGTTGCCATGGCTGTTTATAAAAATCACTCATACATCAATTGAAAATACACAGTGCTCTCTGCAGGCTTTCATATGACAGATATGTATTTTTCACATTGCTTTCTACCTAGGCACATTGCACTTCCTCACCCAGGCACATACCCACGTAACATGTAACATATTAACGTTACACTGAGAGTATATTCATTGTTACATAATGTTGATGAACCTAAAACGATTAGGGGAAAAAATAAGTGAGTGTGGATGTATTTAACTTTATTTCTGAGTACACAGTCCCCAGAATAGAGTTAGATCTGACAAAAACTCGGAGGGCATTGTCAGTTGTGTGTGGGTAGACTCCTATGATATTTTGCTCTATATTATATTGCATGTAGTCCTCATGTTTTGTGTACATTTCGTCCTTATTTATCACACAGATCTTCTAGTCTGTGAGTACATGTGTCTGAAGTTTGTGGCGTCCATTATCAGCAAGTGGTCTGAAATGTTTGTCATTGTCTGAACGTGTGTTTTCGTGCAGGTGTCAGCTATCTGTAAATCAGAAAACGTGACTGTGCCGCTCACAGGTGTCATCCTTTAACACTAATGTGACCAGGTTTGCGTGTGGACAGTTGCTGGGGTTAAAAGGTTCAGAGAGGAGAATACGGGGTCATGATCAGCATGAAATGGACAGTTTAGCATGGTTGATCTTTCATTTGTGGTCTTCTTTCTGCTTCTTTTGCTGGTACTTCCTGTACTGGTGCTGAATTGTAGTCGCCGCCTTGTCAGCAGAGGATTTGGTGTGTCCATTACTGGAAGAGGAGTCTAAAAAACACGCAAGATAATGGATAAAACTGAGAAGCTTTAAAGAATATTTAGTGATTTTATAAATATTTATACAAGGTATTTTATTACAGTTTTTGTTTCAGAATACAATTTCAGAATAGTTCATACTTACTCTTTCTGTAAACTCCTATGCTGTTCCTTCTCTGACCCTCAAACTGCAAAGTAAAAAAATAAAAAAAAGTATCAATTTATCAGTTTAATTATCAAAAATGTGTAATCATTGCAGTGCTATCAAGACATTGCTTTGTTGATTTGAGCATCCTGACCAGCCTGGGATAGCAACAGTACTTAAACCAATAGTGTTAGTTTGGGGGTG
This sequence comes from Labeo catla, assembly GCA_012976165.1. Taxonomy (NCBI): domain Eukaryota; kingdom Metazoa; phylum Chordata; class Actinopteri; order Cypriniformes; family Cyprinidae; genus Labeo; species Labeo catla. The sequence continues at coordinate 221,106 of VONZ01000220.1, forward strand.
GAGCTATCTATTTTTCAGCCAATAGTAGATGGGGAAATGTTTGGGTTTGAAACTTGTTGCACTTCTACTAGGTAATTCCACTTTCAGTGGATAATTCTCATATTGTTCCAAACCTGAGTAACTAACTTTCTTTTCTGGAACACATTTTTTTTTTTTCTTCTTTTTTCTTTTCATATTTGATGGTTATTTTCTGTCTTCTGACCTCTTGGCATCAAATAGCATATTTGCAAGCATGTAAACTTATTATGGGGGAATGATTTGATCATAAATGATTTATGTTTGTAATATAGCTTGTCTTATGGACCACTTTTATGTTTTGTTTTGTTTTGTTTTTTGTTTTGTTTTCACTGTATGTATACAGAAGCTAAAATATCAAGAAAAAATATAATTCCACGTGGGTGAGTAAAATGATGAGAACAGTCATTTTGGGGGGGCAAACAATCTCTTTAATGAGATTCAGAAATTCACACAATCTCAAAAATGCTTTTACACCTGCTTTTACGTCACTACTTTGAGGTCCACTAAAGTGTCAGCATTTCCTTGTGTCCTTGAACGCACAAAAGCATCAGCCATGACAGTCTTATCACTCGTGTCGCCTCTCTGTCTTTCCCGCTGGAATGTGCGAGACATGGTGGCACAGACAGATCGCACAGGTGTGAGACATCTCTGCCGGGACATTCCACACATGCCACTGCAGGGTTACTGTGCGATTCAGTGCATTCATCCCATTGGGGTCATGTCATGGTCATTATGGGCACTCTACTCTGTGCACTAGCAATTAATTTCACTCAAATGGAACATGTCTGTTTCAGGGAAATGATATATAATAAGAAATGTGCATGAAAGAGTCTGAGAGTCTTTCTTAGATGCTTTTAATTTGACTGTTTTCTCTTCAAAGGCACTGCATGACCCATAATTAATCTTTAAAAGGACCTTGTGGCCCCTACGTAACACTGCATTTGATAGGAAAGTTTTTACTTTCCTAAAAGTAGTTGACTTGATGTCATACTGGATGATATCTGGTAATGGTAAACATAAACATCTAATTTGATGGACACGCTATCAGTACAAAATCCATACGGACATTAGAACTGGTGTAGTAGAGCTTGAAAGCTAATGCAAAGAAAGTGCACTGATGTCATCACTTTAGTAAATTATTAATTGTAAACCATTAGCAGCCTGATTTAACTGTTTCAGCAAATGCCAAAAGGAAAGTAGCTTTGCTTTCTTTAGTAAGGAGATTTATACAGGCGATTGTCATTGTAATCAGTGTTTTGTGATATGATTTGAATAAAAATGTCTGCTAAATGACTCTTTATACTCTTAACAGTTTATATATTATGTAAGAAGGTTAAGAATTCAAATGGAAATGAATTTATATTTCCATCATTTCCACCAAAGAGATAAATATATATATATATATATATATATATATATGTATGTATAAACCACTTTTTTGTTTTTGTGTTCTTTTAGTAATATTGTCAAACAGCAACACCAGCATGTAAAGTTACAATGGGGTCTCGGCTCCACTGAGCCCATTGAGTTCTAACAGACCCCCTAAAGCGTGCGGTGACTTTTGTGGGAGGGTAATTGAGAATCAATGGAGGAAAGACACGAGACAGGAGGCAATGCCTCCATTGCAATATAATTGGATATGACAGGATATGATCGACTGTGATTGGTTAATGCAATAAATCCCGCCTCTTCTGTTTGTGCACATTCCACATTCGCGGATCAGTCTGAATTAAGTAAGTAAGTAAACTATTCACACACTTAGATATAACCACATTATGTCAAAATAAGACTTTAAATGGCATGGAAACATGATCTGTAGGAGTTTTTTAGTGAGTAATAAACTTGATAAAGTAAATCTCTGTGTCTGTGACCAGTATTTACTGAGCTTTGATGACTGATAATTCAAAAATACAGCTGAGGTCAAAAGTTTACATTCCCCTTTCCAAATATAATAGAATAATAGTATAAAATAGGAGACATTATACAAAATACATGTTTTTATTTAGTTAGTACTGACCTGAATAAGATATTCCACATAAAAAAATATAGTTACATATAGTCCACAAGAGAAAATAATAGTTAAATTTATAAAAATGACCCGGTTCAAAAGTTTACATCCTCTTGATTCTTAATACTGTGTTGTTGGATGAATTATGAAGTATGATTTTGAGATCCATCTTTTCACACTGAGGACAACTGAGGGACTCATATGCAACTATTATAGAAGGTTCAAATGCTCACTGATGCTTCAGAAGGAAACACAATGCATTAAGAGCCGGAAGGTGGAAACTTTTTGAATTTAAAGATCAGGATAAATACTTATTATAAATACTTATACTTATAAAACTTATTTTGTCTTCTGGGAAACATGTAAGTATCTTCTGTAGCCTTTGAAGGACAGTACTAAGCTGTTTAACTGTTTAACAGGCAGTTTAACTGTTCAGGACAAACAAGGGACTCATGAGCATCTATCGCTAAACAAAAAAACACAGCTGTGGATCATTCAGGTAACAACACAGTATTAAGAATCAAGGGGATGTAAACTTTTGAAGCGGGTCATTTTTATAAATTCAACCATTATTTTCTATTGTGGACTATATGTAAACATATTTTATGTGAAATATCTTATTCAGGTCAGTACTAAATAAACAATAACATTTTGTATGATCCCTCTTATATTGGTAAAATAATTAACATTTTAATGATTCTGAAAGGGGGGTGTAAACTTCTGACTTCAACTGTAGCTAAAAGTTAACTATTAAAAATAATAGCTTAGAAATAAAATATGTTGTTTAAATTGTTACTGTCTTGAGTTATTATTTTGGAATAAATGTAAAATGCTTAAAAACATGAATTGCTGCATATTTGAACACAACATTTTAGTACTTGTAATACAAAATAGTTGTTAAAATGCACTACGATTAGTAAACTGTGAGAAATACTGTGATGTCTGCTAGTTAAAATATTTACTCTGTTTATCTGTAGTGTCTTTCTTTAACCACAGAATTGTAAATCTATTAAGAAACAGGCCTGCTGTTTAAGCAGAACCTCAGGACCTCTCTTTTAGAGACTGTAATGCATTAAGACACAAATCCTTCTCCATTGGATTACAGGCACCTGAGCGATGTCCAAGCCTAGATATTCTGAGGTTAGCTGAGAGGGAATATCTCTGTGCATTGGCCTTAAATGGCTCCTGATCATGTCTTACAATAACTGGAAGTCATATTGCGCAACTTCAGTAGAATGATATAACAGGATCCAGCAGCCAGGAATGTGAGGTTAAGCTTACATGGAAGCTAACAGTAAGAAAGAAACCCAAAAATGAGAGCAAAGCACTGAACAAGGGCCACCCACATAGATAAGGGCCACATTAAAATTCTCATCTTTTTGTCCACCCACCAGCATTGCCCTCTTTCACCCTCACCTTTACTCTCTCAAAAAGATCTTTTGTAAGTACAGTCCTTTCAGTGTGTATTTGATAAGCAGACTACTGCAAGTGTAACTTTGAGGATAAATCTCATTAAGTACTGTAGTGGTCATATTTTTACTTTTAAAACTGTTTTTCTTTGTATTAAAGGGTATTATTAGAAAACACGGGATTAGTTTCCATTGTTATGCTGATGATACTCAACTATATATCAACAGTCAAAAGCCTGGGTGTTATATTAGACAGCAACTTGTCTTTTGAAAATCATATTTCTCATGTTACAAAAACAGCATTCTTCCATCTTAGAAACACTGCCAAGCTGCGAAACATGTTACCTGTTTCTGATGCAGAAAAGCTAGTTCACGCATTCATGAGCTCTAGACTGGACTATTGTAATGCACTACTAGGTGGTTGTCCTGCATCTTCAATAAACAAGCTACAGATAGTCCAAAATGCAGCTGCTAGAGTCCTTACCGGGTCAAGAAAATATGATCATATTACCCCAATTTTAAAGTCTCTGCACTGGCTACCTATTAGGTTCCGCATCAGCTACAAAATAGTACTTCTTATCTATAAGGCACTTAACGGTTTAGCTCCTGCATACCTAACTGGTCTTCTACCACGCTACAATCCATCACGCTCCCTAAGGTCACAAAACTCTGGACTGTTGGTAGTACCTAGGATAGCAAAGTCCACTAAAGGAGGTAGAGCTTTTTCACATTTGGCACCCAAACTCTGGAACAGCCTTCCTGATAACGTTCGGGGTTCAGACACACTCTCTCTGTTTAAATCTAGATTAAAAACACATCTTTTTAGCCAAGCATTCAAATAATGCATCTCATAAACTTTTCCTGCAGTTATATCTGATCAAATGTTCATTATTAATCTTTTAGCTCTGGTTTAACAAATCTTCCTTTTCTTAGTTTGAACAGCAGCTACGCTAATTATATTCCTATTTGTTCTCTGTTTCTGCCATGGGATTGACATCCCGTGGTAACTAGGAATTCACAAGCTCCAGTGTGGATCCAGAACACATAAGAAGAGCTGATGCCAACCCCACAGAGGACTTCAGATGATGCCAACATACAGCACTACCGAATTCTGCTACTAATTTATAGTGTTCTTTGTCTGTTTGATTACGTCATTAATTGATCTTTACCATACATCTCTGCCATATGTACATCAAGCTACTACTACATATATTGTAAAAATGTCAATTTGGTGTAAAGCTGCTTTGCAACGATATGTATCGTGAAAAGTGCTATACAAATAAATTTGAATTGAATTGAATTGAATGTGACTTTTATATGTTCTTGGTGAGATTAAACATTGGTAGAGTTCTTTTTGGGTTTAAGCGGTTGTGTATAATAGCTAAGAAACAGTTAAGAATTTCACCTCCTCTGAACGACTTCCTTTCCGACTGTGGGAGACAGAGTGGACCTGCCATGGCAGCGGCTGAGACACCATGTACGGAAGAGGTTCCTGTTGACGTACCCACCGAACACCCAGCTGAAACACAAGAGACACAGCAGGATCAGTGTGTGTGTGTGTGTGTGTGTGTGTGTGTGTGTGTGTTGTATTTTGTATGTGTTTCAGTATTTTTTTGATGTATGCACGTTTTCCATTTGAGACTGCATATTGTCTCTTTAAGACAAAGCCAGGCGTCATCAGGTCTGTTGGTTTGACTCATGATGTGTCATGATCTTGCATGCTAAGCTGTCATTAGAAAGCGTCCATCTTGTCCGGGAATTAAATCAACTCTTGTGGAACAAATATACTAGCTGTGTCAAAACTTAAGTGATGTAGTTCCTGCAGTCTCATTTCCATTGTTTATCAGTGATATTAAGGCTCTGAATTGCAATGCCATGCACCCTAATATCTTTATTACCGAGACTCAAGGATGTTGTATGATTAACCAGCTAGAGAGTAAAATGTGGACTTGAAAGAATTTTGATATAACACATATAACACATTCCATATTATTATTATTATTATTATTATTATTATTGAGTGGCAATACAATGGTGGTGTTATGGTACCTGGTACTGTATCCTGATAAATACCATAGTACTAAATGATTACCATAATGCACCATAGTATTTAAGGGTGTTAATTTGTTAGTTCATTCATTCATTCATTCATTCATTCATTCATTCATTCATTCAGTTTTCACCTTTTTTTTATTTTTGTTATATAAATATTTCTGATTGTCTTTAAAAACATTTTACCATGCCTTCATTTTTTTTTTCAAATTATTATTTTATTTTATTTTATTTTATTGCCTTATTTATTTTTTATTGCCCAATCTTAAAATGTGAAAATGCCCTTAATCAAATATTATTTATTTATTTATTTATTTCATTGCCTTGTCACAATCTTAAAATGTGAAAATACCTCATAAAATATTATTACATGATCATGATCATCTAAAAGTAGATACTAAAAGGAAAATAAACAGAAGCCATTTGTTTAATATATTTTTATTATTTATTTATTTATTTATCCATTCATTCATTCATTCATTCATTCATTTATTCATTTATTCAATCATGTTTCATTTTTTTTTTTTCATTTCATTATATGAATATCCCTGACTGTCATCTAAACTAAAAGGATAATAACCATAAACCATTTGTATTTTTTTTTTTTTTATGGAAAAAATGTTATTTATTTATTTACTTACTTACTTGCCTACTTACTTGGTTATTTATAAAAATAATAATAAGTATGACTGTCCCTCAGTCGTGACATCATTTCTACCTTGTCCAGCAACAGGGGGAAGTGACAGTAATCTTCCTGTGATGCATGAATGCTTTATATTTACATATTAAGCTGGTGAGAGAAACACCTCTAAAAGTTACTTTAAAGAATATATGTTCACAAAATGTTTTAGCACCTTCTTGCACCCTGAAAATTCTCCTTTTGTCTATATGTTCCAAAATGCTTGGAAATGTGTGCATGTTCTCTCTCATGTCCAAGTAGTCAGTCAGAAAAGAACCTTTTTAAATAAGAAAATAAATAAATACTTGTGATATTTCCCCATGCGATATGACTGATTCCTCATTATATTTGTCTAGCATCTAGCATTTTTGTCATAGCTCATAATGTTTGGCATATGAAACTATGACAAGAATTTTAGTAAACTGAACCACTTTTGACTGGTATGTTGACGATTGGCGACAAATGCACAGATAGATATAATCTAATGAGTTGCCTTACCTGTTCAGCCACTCTCACCATCATGTACATGGCTGTTAGCATTGTCACCAGCATTTTGAAAGTCTTTTCAATGTCTTTGTGTTTTTCTTTAGGTAGTCCCGTTCAGAGCACGTCAACCGTGGTAATACTCAGAGAAGTCAAGGATCTAGAGCTGCATCTTTCTATTCATCCAGACACACTCACACGGCTAAGTCATTTAAAGAGCTTTGCGTTACAGAAATAGGAGGCAAGTAATCTTTTCCTATGCGCACATGAGCGTTTATCCCTGTGGGTAGAGCTTTAACCTCATCCTGAGCCAGACATTACATTTAACTTGAATTACTTGAACTTGACTCAAAGGAATAAAAAGGAACTACCTAGAACACTCACTGAAAAGTGAGAAAAACAAAGGCAAGCTCTAGTTCACACATGTAGAAATGTACTTTTCATATGCATTTATATATGCTATTTATATGTGGTGTTCAACATTTCAGTATAATTTTAAATGGATATAATATCCACGTCATTTATTCTGAATTTACCTCCAGGGATCAAAATCTGTGGAGCTTTTACGGGAATTTTAAATTAACTCAGAATTAATTAAATATTTGAAATTTTTCTTCCAAAGAGGCAAGGGAGGCAGTGTTTCCTCAAAATATTGGATGACCAAAAAAAGATCACAGTACAAAAATAAAGCAATGCAAATATTACAAAATATAACATTAAAAAAAGTGTATAAATCACTCGTTGTTCTTAAAGGGGTCATCGGATGTCCATTTTCCAGTTGATATTGTTCTTTAGGGTCTTAATGAAAAGTCTATAATATACTTTGCTTAAAAATGATCAATGGTAGTGTAAAACAACATAATTTTTACCTTGTCAAAATGGGCTCTGCAAAAGTCAACCCATTCTGATGGATTGCTCCTTTAAATGCAAATGAGCTCTGCTTGCCCCGCCCCTCTCTTCTCTCTGTGGAGTAATGAGCTGTGCTTTGAGAGACTGTTTACTTTAGCCGCATTTAGCGTGTTTACCCATGAAACTTGCTAACTAGCACTTTATTAGGAAAGGTGATTGCAGAGATTCATAATGATTTGGATCATGAATGATTTGCATGGACATATTTCTTTATGTAGATCAGGATGCGCATTCCCTTCACAAACAAATGTAATCCACTGCAACTTACATCCCTGCTCCGGCATCGAAACAATGGCGGTCAGACTGTTACAGCTGATTTAGGGCGGGTCTGAGGTAAGACGCTCATGTCAATAACTATTGTGATGGTGGCCTCTGTCTGTGTGCATCCGATGACCCCTTTAAAAACACTGTCCAACAGCAACACCAGCAGGTAAAGTTACAGTGGGAAGTCCACATCTCCCTCGCTCCCTCTGATCCTTTTTTTTTTATATTAAGGCAATTAGTTTGGTGAAATGGAAGGAACTCCATTCTCTGCATCTGTGACCACTGTTTATGATGACTGGTATTCCGAAAATAAGTTTATTATGAAAATGTTCATATATAAATATAATGATGAGATTTTTACTTGGTTTTAATAAATAGAATAGCTTCTTAATTGCATTGTTAATGTAAAAATACAATATAGATTTTTATTCTGGTAGTGCAAGCAATGTTTATTTAACCAAGAAAATGTGACTGGGACATGAATTTACGTTTAATAATAAAACGAAAGAAATGTAAAGACTTTGCCTCCTCATTTTTGAACCCCAATGTACACCACTGATATCAGAGTATATTTTATGTGTTAAATGTTTTCAATTTCAATGCTTTTGCATTCCCTTGCAAAAGTTTTGCTTTACCCCCAAGAAAACTATTTGTAAAACATTTGGGTTGAGTTCCTATGAAATCGTATGTTTGCTCCAAAAAACACTGAAATATTGCATTGAAATTCCTCTCATATTATCATGGGTGCTCTCACATTTGTAAACAAGTCTACCTGTAAAGCAGATATTATCAAAGTACATGAATGTTCAGAATCTCTTGTCAACTAATCAGACTTCAATCAGTCAGCACCTGGATAGATAACAGAGCGAATGATGTCATTAATGAAGTCATCACTCCTGCATGGAGGCCATTTATGGTTGAATCCACAGCAGCACAATCCTTATCTATATATCATAAATGCATTAAAAATGATTAAAACTGAGGTTTTAAATGTAGTGGTCGCCTGTGCAAACTTGTGTAACCAAATGTTTAACCTTACAGGTTAACAAGCTTTTCTGTAAAATGTTTTACTTGAAAAATCTATTTATGCTTGAAAATCAAAGCATTTATTTTTGAAATGACACTTGTTTCAAATTTTTTGACAAAATATTTCTTATAGAAGTATTTTAAATAATCACATTGCATAAAACTGTAGGACATTTGTTTGGGTTATTTGGTACTTTTTGTGCTGCATGAGGGTTGTTGTTTTGTAAGTGTGTACGTGATCAAGAACTGCATGTGCGTAGATATCTAATGAACAGGGTGGGGGAAATTCCAAAAAAGCAGACTTTATCACTCTCAAGGATCATATAAGAGCTCAATGTTAAGGCCATTCCCATTTCAGTTCCATGTTATGACACCACAGCACACAGTTTAAGGAGGCATCAGTTCAGAAACATTAGGTAAGCAGTTTTTTTTTTTTTTCTTTCACACTAGAAAAGATGATGCAGTATGGTAATATGTCAGTGTTACCAGTACTGACGACTACATATTTTGTTTAAAACCATTAGCAAAGTTTAGTATTTCAGTGATTTTATTAAATGAGACATTGCGTTCATTTTGCATAGGTGTGATAGTATAGATGCATACTTTACATTTGATTTAACTGATGTGCGATTTTGGATTTATGTGTAATGAATTATTCACTGGCGACTGCCTAATCCTTGCTGAGGAATGCAAAAGCATTGATTTTAATGAGAAATTAGCTTTCCATCTGTGTGGCTTGTGATAAGCATACTTATGACCCTCAGGAAAGAAAAAAGATGCATGTTAAGTGGTTGCTGGTGTATGAATGTTGCTGAAAAATACATAAAACGCTGGTTACATTGATATATAGTCAAATGATTAAAAAAAAAAAAAAAACTCCAGCTAATGTAATTTTGATATACAGGACAAACTGATATACGCAATATTAGACATCCAACCAGCAATGTCGCAAAATTATCAGAAAGTAATTAGCCCAGCACCATTACCATAATTTTGTTCCCCTAAGGCAAAGTGTCATCAGTTTGGTTGAATTGTGTTCCTCATATGTATGCAGTTTAGAAAGGTTGGATATAATTTATTCTCTGTCAAGGATATAACATCTAAAATGCAAAATACCTACCTGTTCTACAAAAAAAAAGCCGATTAATTAATCTTTTATCAAGTCTATGAATCTATTGTCAGGTGTAGTCTGGATGACCTCTCAAGTTTTTGCTGCATAAAAATTAGATTAAGTTGACATTTAAGTTGACATTTGAATTGAATTTGACAGAATGTAATACAATCCAAGCTAAAACTTGCATTTTGTGTTTGCATGTTGTACATATATGTACCTGAGTTAATTTATTTGTTTATTTCAGTTTCTGAAGCAGAAAGAGTGACATTCTTTAACATTATGTCATTTTTGGCCAACTGGTCAGTGTGATCCTTCGAATTGTAACGGACAATCAAAAAAAACAAAAGACAATGTCTCTATATCGGAAGAAAATCCCAGACCCGGGGCCCCTTACTACTGAGATAGGTAAGAGTTACTGTATGCATCATCCCATTATTAAGCATTTTTTTCCAAGCTTCACAGAGAACATCATAGCTTTTATGATTATTGCAAGAATATTATAAGATTATAAAAAATATGATATCACTACGTACAACACTAGATTTATTCACCCAATATGTTTCTCCTCCAGTGTCTGAAATTGACAGGGACAAGCATATTTTACTGCATATGCTGGACCTGCACAGGGAAAAGGTGGCACCTCTGGATCTTACATCAATGCAATATGTGAACACTCCGAGCACTGAAGACGACCTTCCACAAGACCCAACAGAGCTCGCAAATGCATTCCTCCGGCGGCTCTGGCTAAATAATCCCCAAGCACGCAGCACTTGGTGCAAGGTACCAGTAGGAGATTACGGTTTGGACATGGATGAGAATTCACAATGTGCTATTAATCCTTTAGACCTGGTTACTGTCATCTACATGACAACAAATAGTTTCCTACAGCAAGAGATTGCCCAGCGAATGCTGCAGTGCAGCTTTGCAGTGCCTCTGTATCTTCCACCTATTCACCCAGAGAAGATCGGAACCATCCTCCTTTGTCCATTTAGAGGTGTTCTAGGTCAGTGGAAGTCAGCTTCTGATGGGCCTGTCATGAAGAACATGGCCGATTCCAGGATGCCATTTCTCTCCGCAGTGAGGCTAGGTTGCCTCAATGTCTCAAAATCTCGAGTACTCAACCGTGTTCTTGGGGGTCCACACAAGCCTAATGACTACTTCATAAACTGTGGTATGGAGGGAGGGAGGCTGCCTCGAGTTCTCTCCGATGGTCTGGTGGAGGTTTGTTGGAACCTGCATTCAGGAGATCCTGAAGACAACGTCTTCTCTCGTCCTGTGCTAGTAGCAAATCTTCGTGGAGATGCAGCTGACTACGAAAAACAGATGAGTCTTCTGTGTTACACATCTGCAGTACTCATAGTGTTCTGTGGAAGTTTTGGTGCCAAGGAACGAGAACTACTTAAATCATGGCGAGACAATACAAGCCACATGATTATAATCGACTGTTCAACATCAGTAGAGGATGGACAAGAGAATCATAATGAGAAAATGAAACAAAGGCTGATGAAAGATTTGGAACTGCCTGATGGAACAATGCTTAATGGCTGTGAAGGTGATGAGGAAGAAATTGCTGAGAACTTAAGAGATGTTCTGGATCGCTTCATTCCGTACTTGCACACCACAAACCTCGTAGGTACAGCTGGTATGGCCAATGACCTTGACATTAATATTGATGAAGATGAGCTCTGTCGAATGGCATTCAGCGAAGCTGAAGAGGTCCTCAGTGGAATCGAAGATGGAGTGTCCAGCTATTTGGAGAACCAGCTGCCCCTGCAGGGTGCAGTGTGGAAACAGTTGTGCCAGCTGGAGAAAGAGGAGGCACGTCGCCAACAACATACATCCCAGAGCTTAACAGGGGAGAAGGAAAACCTTATAAAACAACTGCTCGATTATGAATTAACAACAGCCATGAGAGCCTTCACGGCAGCTCTGTGTTCATTTGACACTACCAAGCGGGCATTCTTTCTCTCTTGGATGAGGGTGAAGCTTGAAGTTATGCAGTTGGATAACCTGTCCCTTCAAAGGGAAGCAGATGAGGACCAAATGCAAGAACCTTGCATTGGACTTGAACACTTCCTTAGAGAGATGGGACTGGTCTACGAACGATACTTCCGCGGCCCAAACAGTGACTTGTATGACATGTTCCGCTTACCATATATAGGTGCTGAACTTCTCCTTTATGGAGTTCCCCTTGAGCTCTATGATGGGGATGCCTCAGTATTTCCCATGAACTGGGTATACAGCGTTCTGTACGAGGTATACAAGCAGCTGCCAAAGTTCAGTCGTATGAGAGTTCTGACAATCCTAGGTTTCCACAACTCCAAGAACGCAGAGGTCTTATCTGCCTTGTTTGGCGTCAACTTCCCAAAGTGGGGTAGAAGGCATATCAAAGGGGCGTACATGCTTCTCCTCAGCCTGCCTGACAACTTCAGAATGGAGATGGATTGTGAATTTCTGTTGCTGATTAGCACAGAAGGTCTGAACTCCCAAACAGAAAGAAGTCTTGTGCATGACAGTGAACTGGCTACCTTTGTCAGTGGACTGAGTGACATTACACTAATAAATTTTCCAGATGAGGGTCAGAATGAAACAAGAAGCAATCTTCAGGTTGCTGCCAATGCTATTCTCTGCACACAAAACTTGGAGAGGAAGACTACCTTTCAGATTGCTTCAGAGGGAGCAGGATTGGATGGGAAAATTATGAGTTGTGTAATTGATGTACTGAACACAGGACAGCTCCCAAATTTATCTAAAACAGAAACACTTCCCACAAGTGAAACAAGAGGTATAAGTCATAACCTGTACAGCCCATGGACCAGCAGCTCTGTGACTTCACAAAATGATCAAATCCACAGTGATTCAATTCTCAGGCTAAAGAAAAGACTCTTGACTATTTTTCATGAAAAGGCAACAAATGGCCAGCCAACCTGCTTGGGTGCATTTATGGAGTATATGTTATGTATGTGGGAGAGAGTGAAAAATGGAAGTGTTGCCATAAAATTTGGAGACACGGTCACAGCTGATGCCATCATTGGCCTCTGCACAAAACTTGTACAGGGAGAGAAGCATCTCGGTGATCAACTGGATCTTTGGGTTGAAGCATTGGACGATCACATAACAGAGTTGAAAGAATCGGCATCCCAAAATGGAGAACGTATGGATTCAGATAGGGTATTCAGAATCTTGACAGATGAAGCAACTACCCAAATCAGTACAGAGAAAGATCATATTAAGGCAAGTCTCTGGGACTACCTTAGGCAGGAAGACATTGATATTTCCCTTGTCGAAAATTACAAAGTAAACCTTCACAAAAAAGTAGACCACATTCAGCAACAAATGACATCTGATGTTGCCCAGAAACTTGAGTCTGCTACCATTCGTCATGACATGACAATTAAGATGCAAGCCTTATTGACATCACTTGAAGCAGCCTTGGAGGTGAGGTTACGTTCACTCTTGCAGAACAGCAAGAACAATAACTGTGTGATAGAGGACAAGGAGCTTGAACGTGAATTTGTTAGCGTTTGGGAAAATATCCCATCCAATGTGAACGATCCCCCCACAGAGATACAAGAAATCTTTACAAGTATGGTGGAGCAACTAAAGAAAAACCTACGTGACCGTGGTCTAAAAAAGCATAACATAAGACTCCGAGATGCAAACCAACTCAATGGCTTTAAAGTGAAGACTGCCCATTTTGCTTTGAGTAGTAAGATGAAGAAATCACTAAAGTACAACAAGAATGTTGCACAAAGGTTCACCAATAATTTGATCGAAGACTGTGACAGGAGAGTCTCAGAAAAAGTATGCCACAAAGAGGGCTACTCAGACAGCTACATGAGAGAGTTGCTTGCAATTGTGGACAAGGGTCTAGAAGTTTTAAAAGGTGAGTCATTCGTGATGGCTCCCAAATTTGAAGTGGATATCAAAGGATATGTCTGTGGCAAAGCTGCAGATTCTTTTCAAGAGGTGCAGGATTCATTCTTAAGAGAAAAGGAAATCAAAGAGAGATTCCTAAATGAGACGAGGGATAGGCACATGCTGAATTTCATATATCAGTTCCGAAAAAGGGACCAGTGTCAAAAAGCTGCTCAAATATTCACCAATCAGTGCCTCAAGCCAACAGTTGAAGACTTCATTTACAACAGCTTGGAGAGACAGATATTTAATGATATGATCCAGAACAAAAATGCACGATTTCATAGCTCACCAAAGAAGTTCCACTACAGTCTTCTTAAAGAAATGCTGATAAAGGACAGCTTTGAGAATTTCCATGAGTACCTTCAGTCTCATGAAAGCTTCTGCCAGAAGAGTATCGAGAACTTTATCAGAGCTCATCTGTCAGGTTCTGTTATGATCGAAGACCGCAGAGAACAGCGAATGCACCAAATCTTTGACTGGGTGAAGAGGTGCATTACCCAGGTATCTGAATCTGAAACTGGGGCACAGAGCAATGTTAGACAACTACTTGAGAAAGTATGTTCCAGCCTGGAGAGTCTGGAAAAAATCACTATGCCAACTCAAGTCTTGAAGAAACCTTTGTTTGACATAAGTACTCATCGTGAGCATTTCTTTGCAAACCTAGAGGAATCGGTGTCTGAGTTATCCTCAGCAATTGCTCAGGAATTCATGGAGAATGAGGATGTCATTGAAGTCCCTGATGACCTCCCCGAAAAACTTAAGGATTTGCTATACGAAACAGTTAAGGGCTGCGATAAGCGTTGTCCTTTCTGCAAAGCTCCATGTGACCTGGAAGAAAAAGAACATAAAGTGCACGAAGCGGTTGTGCATCGCCCCAAAGGTCTAGTGTGTTATACCAATGCCAACTCCACCACTCTGTCCCACAACACCTGCTCAGCAGATATTGCAGGACAAAACCAATTTCAAAACAGAGATACAGCAGGCCAGTCTCTGCCCTATAAGGAGTACCAATCCATCTACCCAGACTGGAAAATTTACCCAGAAGATCCTAGAAATAATGGGGCTGCAGTCTACTGGAGATACGTGTTCATGAGGTACAACAGTAGATTTGCTCAAAAATATCAGTGTGCACCTGCAATTTTACCTGAAGCATGGGGAAAAATCACTCAGAAGGAGGCACTGCAGAGCCTGAGAGAAGCCTTTCAGATTACAGAGTGATAATGTCCTGTACCAGCATCATTATATCCCTGACTGTATTTCTAATGATTTCACTTTGGCTGATAAAATAGGTTACTATTACAGAACTTTCTCTAAATAAAATCAACAGGAGGTGAAATTCTGATTCAACACTTATATGCCAGTTGATGAACGAATTGATGAACTTCTTCCTGTAATAATGTGGTTTAAAAACAGCCTGATATATTTACTTGTTTGCATCTTAAATATGTTAAATGTAAAATATATATATATATATATATATATATATATTGAAATTTAGTGATACTCACTGTAAACAATGTCTTCTGATACTCTGCCAATAAGATGTATGCCAATATGGCACTGTTACTCTTCCTTACAAATGTTGCAATGTTTTCATTATAAATAAACAAATGAAAAAATAATTACAGAATGTCAATAAAAACTACTTTAAAATCTAGTGTGTTTTTTATTCTTCTTTCATTTCTTTATCAGATTTGTATTACATGCAGGGTAGATCGCTATAAACAAATGAGTTTTCATTGTTTTATGGAAATCTGAAGTATATTTCAAATTCAAAATGTTTATTTAATATATAATATTAACAATAAAATTATATTGTGTGTATATATATATATATATATATATATATATATATATATATTACATTTTTAAAATGAAGAGCTCTGTATAAAGAGCTCTGTAATGATAACTGTATAAGAATCATGGGAAATTATGTTTTACAATAAATTTCCATCATACACCTTTTAAACAGACAGTATTTATCTAGAATCAGTATTTATCAGTATTTCACACTTTATACTAACTGGTTTGGTAATAGGTATCTGGTAACACTTTGGCTTCATAATTTTTGGAAAAAAGTTACATGTTTTTCATGTTGGCATTCTACCAAAATTGTGACATGTTTAACTATTAGGAATACATATTGGCGAAGCTCAAGGACTCAAAAAATAACTATGGGTAGATTGTTCAGACGCTGGCAGTGAAAGTATTCCAACCTGTTAGGGACATATACATGTCACTACATTTTTGACATATACAAAAATGATTGATGAATAGAATATGTCTTGATTATTAAGAACAGGTACTTTTTTGTGCCCATTTTTGCCAACGGGATGGTAAATAATAACAATAATAACAAAATGTTTGTTCAAAAAAAAATATATGCTGTTATTACTCCTCGTCTTACAAAATAAGACAGAAGTATGCCAAATATTCAATGCTGCTGTCAAATTATTTGAAACGACTTGTCTAACAGGGTGGAATGGAGCATAACAGGGTGGAACACCAGTGTTAACAGGTTCTAACGGTGGATGAGCTTTCCGTCATTGTCCTGCATGGTTTGCCATCTGTAATGTGTGGAACTGCACCTGTAGAATATGGTTTCAAAACAATACAAAAAAAAAAAAAAAATGAAATCCAGATTTCTTTTGGACGAGGGACAAACAAAAATAGCTATGTGGTTCCTTGTCACAATCAATCACGACGACAAGAGGCAAAACAATTCTCTGTTTAGGTGGCTAGAGAAATCATTACAATTTAGAGAGGACATAAATTATTTTTATTCATAATTGATTAAAATAAAGATGCTGTAATTCATTTCGATTAACTAGATTAACAAACAACAGTAATGGACAGTGATGTCCTTGTTTACTTTTTATGCATAAAAACGTAATATCTACGAATTTCTATTCTTATTTTTTATTTTTTGCTTCCCTGTCTTCTGCCTAAAGTTTGTGACATTTTCTGTAAAACAAAACAATTTCTTACATTAAGTAATATATTATAATTTACATTGTAATGTGTCCCACTTTAGCTAAATGTCCCAATTTATATATAATATTATATAACAGACAAAACAACATTAAATATTTTTACCACCTAGGGGGCAGTCTTTTGTCTTCCTCCAAGCTTGGGTTCTTGGAAGCTTAAGGGCTCTACACAGTATTTTATATATATATATATATATATATATATATATATATATATATATATATATATATATATATTGTCACGGGTGCGGAGCAAGGCGACAGACACAGTGGGCGTGACGTCAGGCCTCGGAGAGGTTTTTATTAAACAATAAAACAGAAAGTGTCCAAAACGGGGAAAAGTGTCCAAAATAAAAAGGGGATCTGGTGTCCTCGACGTGACGGGGTTCCGTGAAGGAGGGGCAGTGTTCAGAAGGGAAGGGTCCAGGTAAGGGGCGGAGTCCGGCGGCCGCACTTGCTCCCCGGAGGGGTCCGCGGCAATATGACGGGTAGCGGCTTCCTTTAGCGGCTTCATCCATTCCTTAGCGGCGGCACTTCCTCGGCGGGTGAGAAGGCCCGGCATCCTGGCCCGCAGCCATTTCCATGCGGCTCGCACTCGGACCCACGGGTCCGGCAGCTCGTCCATCACATCGGCGGCGCTCGTCCCTCAACGCGCCCTTCCTGGACCCACGAGGACACCAGCGTGCATGCACGGGGAAGAGACCGGTCTCCTGAGGAGAGGCGCGCTCGGCATTTTAACAGCGGCGGTGATGAGGCTTCATTCACATCAGGTGTGCCTCATCACACGCCGCCAGACCTGGATGTTTCAGCGCCCCTCCTCCTCCCACACGCCCACTCCCGTCGGGAGCCTGGTGAAGGGCGGCGATTACCGACGGGGTGAAGCTGATAGTTAGGGGGGAGGCAGCCGACTCGTCACAATATATATATACAGAACTTGCAATATACAATAAATACTATTTATTCTGTTAGAATTCCCACTCTGTCTAACAGAGGGTAGGAGAGAGAGTTAATACTTACCTCAGTTTGTACCAGTTGAATTCCAGTGGGAAAAATAAACAGTATCAGTTCCTGAAAATGCTCTCAATGGATTTGTAGTCTATTTTGGTAGGCGAGAAAGTACTTACTAACAGGGTGGAAGATGACTTTAGAGACATGGTAAATGAAGAAAATAAAATAAATAAATAAACAAATAAATAACTATAGTTTTACTTGATTTATATGTATGATTAGATGCAGTTTAGCCTAGTCTATAACATAATTCCAAAATATTTTGAGGTTTTATCAGTTCATGGTTTATATTTTATGTGGAATTTGATTACTTTGCACTGTGGACAGTATAAAATTGAAAGCATATATCAATAAAAAAGGTTTGTAAAATACAAAATAGTATTTTAATGTCTATTATCTCTGTTTAAGTGATAAAGAAGACCTAAATATATAATTTAATTTTAGAGAAAATATGATTAAATAAATCATAGAGACAGAAAAGTCACTGCATAACAGGAATGACTCAATAATGCTAGTCTCAAATTACCTTCTGTCACTCATGCACTTCTCACTTATATACATTTTTGGGAAACCCTGTTCTGTGTGCTTTCAATCCAAACTGAACTTTTATAGTCTGCGTTTGTGTTGCTTAATCGCCTATAGAGATCACGTGGATTATGACGCAGAAGCAAAAACAGAAGCAAATTATGTGAACTGCAATGGAGTTATATAAAATGGATATCTAGATTACACATGTATCAAGTGTGTGAACGTCATTTTGAAACTGAGTGTTTTCTCCATTCATTTACCTTTGAGAAATGGCCAAAAGTAATTAAAAACCACAGCAATCTAATTAAAACTTTGTCAGTAGTTGAGTAACTTCACCACAAGAGGTCAGAATAATCATGTATTATTCATAGCGCGTTCACACACGCACACACATAAGAACATAATAATACATACACCACGCTGTTCTCCAATGAGGATTTTTCTACGCGTTTAATATTCGCATTCCTTAAGTAGGCCAAAATAATGCGCTTTCAAGCCAAATTAAACGTTTTAAGACATATACAACACACGAATAGACTTTTTAGTGCTTTTTTGTGTTGCTAAAACTCTTACGTGGAGCATCTGCATTATCATCAGCGGTGGAAATTGACGCATTATGACGCCATATTTAAGAGGCTGGTTAACTAGAGGCGACAGTGGAACTTGCTCATATCAACTTTTTGTGATGGTAATGAATCTGTAAGCAGTACGGGATTGATTTCAAATTAATGTATTCGTTGAGCATATATATACAGAGAGAGAGAGAGAGAGAAAGAGAGAGAGAAAGAGAGATTTTAAATTTTTTACTTGCTTATTTTAAACTCGTCTAGCATTTTCCCCATATGGCCATAAAACAACATGACATTATTTCAGCCATTTTAAGTATTAAGAATATGTTGCGCTGGAGGCCCTTAAACATCTGTGGTCCAGCAGTTCCCAAGACCAATCAGTATGTGCAGTGATGCTGCTGCCTTTATTTCTGCCACTGACAGGGCTTTTCCAGCATCAACAAGTGGTATTAGAGTCTAGGTTAGGCATCTTCCACATCCTCTCTCCCTCTTACCAACATTGGAAATGAAATACGTACATCAACAAAGAAACATATCTGTGCTAAATATAAACGCATAATTCTGTGCATTATTTTTTTTTATTATTTTGTACTGTTCTCTGAGGTCCACTTATAATGTTCAAAAAACATCATAATTTAAAAATAATAGGCTATTTTTTGTCCTGTTTTGAACCCCCTTATCAGAACGCTCTGTTTGAATATGCATTGTGGATTGTAGACACGGAAGTAAACACCCACTGCTGTGATTGGCTAACAGTTGTGTATGTTTGACAGCCTACATTCTTCATAGATGGACGCTGCTCTGATTCATGTTAAAATGCATAAATATTCAATACATATCAAACGATCTGTAATAACACACAAAGCAATAGTGACCACGTAATGAAAACACTTACACTTGTGTGTTGTGACATTACTGTCAGATCCAATATAGTCGGCACAGCATTGTCTTTTAGTTTCAGTCTTTCTGAAAATCCTGTGTCAGATTATGCCTTGTTTGTAAACAAATCTGAGGTAAAATGAAGTAAACAAAGAATCAAGTTCTTCGTGACACAGCCTGGAACTTTATTAAAAATAAAGTACATTCACTTTTTCCTGTTGGAATCTAAAGGAAGACTAAGCAATGACTGTTTTTCCACAACTTGGCACTGCACAGCATCTTGTTGTCTTCGGAGCCATCTTTATCATTCGTTTTTTGCATAAACCTGCATTTGTCTCATTATTTACATCACATGCACAAATCGGTGGGCGGGGCTAAACAGGCAGTGATGTAGAGGCTTCTTCTGTGGAGGCAGTTTGTAACAGCACTATTACATCATAAAGATGCACATTCCACAAGCTGTCATTTTGGCACACTGGCTTCAATATAAGCTATTTTTAGACTAATGAGAAAGTTTTGAGTTCTGAAACTTACAAGATGTTTTTATAGTACAATGACCTCTTATACTGTATGTCAACAGACCAAAGGAATTTTATGATTGTACAGTTGACTCCTTTAAAAAAAATAAATGGTGCATGAAAAAAAAAAGTTTCAGATTTGGTTATTTGTTGTTTTGTAACTATGTGCCATTTTGTGAACTGTTAAAAAAAATAGTAGGAAACCCCATAACAGAACTCAGTAAAAATAAAAGTATGACCAAATGAAAGCTTAAAAATCAATATAATTCTTGTTCACAGTCTGGTCCAGCTTCCTTTGAACCATGCTTCCTACATCCCCTACTGTCTCTCTCTCTCAGTTCTGTTTTGAATGTTCAGCTCCTGGTAATAGAATTTCAGACATCAAAGGTTGTGCAACAGTGAACCAGTTTCTACATAATAAAATGTTCATGCGATAAAAGAGTCGTTCAACTTCTCAATAAAAATCTAAAAAGAGAACATTCCACAAAATGTGATGCCCAATTGGTTTAATCTCTACATATGCATCCATCATTCTGCATCATGATTGTATATTATATTATATTATATTATATTATATTATATTTGGTTTTGTTACTAACATTCTTTCTTAAAAATATATTATTTTATGTTCCACAAAAGAAAGTAATGCTTGCAGGATTGGAACAACATTGAGGACAACATGTTTTCTTAACTGATCTGATATAATGTGACATCACACATGGGTCTCCTTCTGGACAACAAGCAAGATTATATCAGATGGTCAATCAGGTTACAGGAATGTTGCTCAATCTATTTAAAGTGGAGCATATTAAATGCATAGCATAACCCTTATTGGATTTGTGATTTAACAAACATGTGCATGGTAGAATTTGTCCTATTTGTTGACCTTAAGGTTGCTTCCCCAGAGAGAGACCAGAAAACATCTTAAACCTTCTGCACAGATTGAAGAACATGAATACTCCATTCCCTCTAAGGGCTATGGTAATTAAAGTTCTCGTATGTCTGTTCTCAGTGTGTTTTTCACATGGAAGTGGCGCTTCTAACTGAGCAGCACCTTCAAAGTTCTCGCCATGTTATATCTCTTCTGTGAGTGGGTATGAATAAACTATGAGACATACTGAACGCTAAAAGCCTGAGGGGTCAGAGGACGCTTCAGGTGAGAGTGAAAAAGAAGCACGTTCTCTTTACTTGAACTGATGGGATGGCCGAACAGAGAAAGATCCAACTGTATGCAGCTGATGCAGGGCTGCATGATAAAACCTCAAAAGGACAGAAGAAATAATCTTAAAAGCTTCTGAGGAGAAAAACTAATTTCTGAAATTTGTGTGAAGGTGACATTTTTTGCACAGCTCCATGTGTCATTGTTTGTTTCATATGGAAATGAGTTTAAAATGGCTGCGTTCCTACCAGTTCCCTATAGAGCTCTGTTTTGGCTTAGGGGGAAGATGTATGTAATTTTTCCATTTTATTTTCTGTTAGGCTTCGCTAGTGGTGCATAAATTACACACCTCACCTTCAACAACAAATTGACATGTACACTGAAACACGCATATAATACATAAACACATTCTGTTAGACACATTCAAACCTTTGGAATTTCTGAATCTTTCTGACATTTATTGAACCCTTTATAAACTCAGAATTCAGAGAACTTACAGAGAAACTTAGGGCAAAAATATACTTGACATAGGGTGATACATTATTAATTTTAGTGAACAAATGCATTTTACACTTGCCTAATTTCCTGTTTCATTCAAAAATACAAGCCGTATATAAAGCCCTATGGGATTGACCTGCAAAGGGATTTGCACTTTCAAAAAAGGTCAACGCTTGAGTCTGGAAAACTGATTCTGAGTCAGCGCCATTAAATGAGTTTTAACCCGAGCCAATATTACATCCAACGAATCTATAAATTCTCCCTTTGCTCTCTTTTATCCTATTATTCGTCCTCTCGTCAAGCAAAAGCAACAGCTCGCATGTTGACACCACTATGTGAGAGCAGTCACTGGGGTCGAACAAAGGTCGTGTGACTTAAGAGGTCAAAATCCTCATGACACAAGGGGTAAAATTATTAGTGTTGATTGTCTTACACTAAAGGCTTTGCCTGCGGCCAAATTCAGAACGCTAGCTATGCCAAGACATTTACTTAGACAGACACAACTGCAAATAACCTTTCAAATTCACTCTATTCGCCCTCTTTTTTTTGGCCATTTTTAGTTCACCCTTCTCAGGGCATCAACAAGATGGTAATTGATTGTGTTTAGCCCCATGCCAGTCCCAAACACATCCACTCTGTGTCAGTTTGAATGCCCAAATTGAAAACACGCCCAAGTCAGATATCCTTTGAGGGAGAAAAGGCATTTGCGGTGAAATAATGTGTCTTTGGAGCAAACAGTGATTGTTGATTATGGAAACTTAACTTCCATGAATTGATTGAAACATCACTTTTCATTTAAGTGAAATTTAAAGTACATAATCAGTCAATTTCAAATTGCATTTGCACATTATCCCAAATCCTAAACCTCTTTGAGACGAGAGTCTTATTTCTCCTGACTCTTCCTGACCGTTTAAGCACATCAGGATGTTAGAAGTTTCCTGTATTCCAGTGAACTATTCAAAACTGAATGACTCTCATTCAAATGATTGCCTGCCCATTGTGTTGCAAATAGCCCAGCTCATGATGATTAACTGTGAGGAGTGATGCTTATAGAAGGAATTACGTGTCTGACATTTAGCTTTCATCTTTGTTCTGGGTGGTTTAGTAAGGAACATGCAGTAGTTCTCATGCTGTGAAAATGCAGGAAGGCTGTTTTCAATCATTGAAAATCATAATAAAGTTGTAAAACATCCACAGTAGAGAATGAAATGTTGATCAAAGTGGGAAATATAAGAGAGAAAATTGAGTGTAGTGATTTTGTTCCCCAAACTAATGGCAGTGGCAATAAATTCAATGACAGATATGAGAGAAAAAAAAAATAAAAATCTATAGCTTTAACCTTACTGCTATATGTCAACATCAAAATGGAAGGAAATTACAGTTGGGTGACATGTTGCTGTGTATCTGGTAGCTTTTTCAGGCTTCATGCCCCAGGGATTGATTTTTATTAAGACTAACACATTTTATAGAGGTGTACTATATAGATAAATATTCTGTTGTTTTAGCTTGTCTAAGACCCAGTGTAGCATTTTTAAAATATGTACATTTATTATGAAAAAAAAACAGAATTATTATGATCTTGTATGATGTGGTCTTAGTAATTTTTTTTTTTATTCCGAAGATAATTAGGAAATTAAGATCATGTTTCATGAAGATATTTTGTAAAATTCCTACTGTAAATATATCAAAAGCTTAATTTTAGATTAGTAATATGCATTAGTAAGAGCTTCATTTAAACTTTAAAGGTGATTTTCTCAATATTTGGATTTTTTTGCACCCTCAGGTTCCAGATTTTCAAACAGTCATATCTCGGCCAAGTATTGTCCTATCCTAACTTGTTTATTCAGCTTTCAGATGATGTATAAAGCTCAATTTCGAAAAATTGACCCTTATGACTGGTTTTGTGGTCCAGGGTCACATATAATGTGTAATCTTTTAAAATCTAAAAGTTGACCAAAACAACACTATTACAAATAATTTTTCATTAATTAAAAAAAAGCTGAAGTAAAAGTAAAATATAAATGTGAAAAATGGTGAATGGTGAAAAACAGAAAAAAAGTACAAAATCACTAATAAAAAAATACTGAAATTACTAAAACTGAAATAAAATGTATTAAAACTAATACCATGCACATAATAATAAATAAATAAATACATTTATGAAAATAACACTAGCCTCAAAATGATTTATACAAATTCTAAAAGATATATATATATATGAAGAGTTCAGATGCAAAAGCCTCCATCTGACTTTTTTCTTTTAAAAATGCATTTTTATCAGGCTCCGATGTATAGGTTTCTGTAAGTACTGGTACTTCGGATTGGGCTGAGGCTGGGATTTTTGCAAGTTTGAAGTAAGTTTGTCAAGTTTGTCATGAGCATTCACTCAGTATCATTATCTCATTTTTGACCGAGATGCCTTTTAGCTGGTTTTGCATCTGAAGTCTTCATATATATATATATATATATATATATATATATATATATATATATATATAATGTAGTAACGTAGTAACACATTCTTTATCTCTATATGCACCAGACACTTTCCTATTAACACTACATGTTACACAGAAAACATTGTGCACCTCTGAGTGTGCTACATACAGGTGAGTGGGCTAGACAAACCACCTGTAGAAACACTCTTTTCTTTCTATATGCACCAGACACTTTCGTATTAACACTCCACATTACAAGGACCTAATAAGGACTTAACAAATGTTTACTTGTCAATGCACCATTATTTCGCTTCAGATTCTTCATTAAAATGTTTTCAAATTTCCTTCAATGTTGTCTTGCAAAACATCTAGCTAGATGAGATGTTGTGTGTGATGACAAAATAACATACAGTACACGGTTGTTTTCCATATCAGAATTGTACATCATGATTTTCTGTACTACAATGCAAAATCTTCACATTTTTCTACAAAACAAGTGTATTATATTAAATATTGTATACCATGTTCTCCTAAAAATGTGATTTATTTACTCCAGTGCCCATGTCTATTGATGTATCTTGAGTAAACATCAAGATCATTCCAGATCAAAGTGAGTGATCTCCGATGGCTAGACACTGTATTGATTATAATCACGATATTGTACCATGTTCTCCTAAAAATGTGATTTATTTACTCCAGTGCCCATGTCTATTGATGTATCTTGAGTAAACATCAAGATCATTCCAGATCAAAGTGAGTGATCTCCGATGGCTAGACACTGTATTGATTATAATCACGATATTGTACAACTTAAATGTACAGGTATTGAAAGAGTGATGATTACCAGCTGGGGTGGTGGTATTGATACAAAAACCTCTTAAAAAGGCATTTACTATGTTTTATTCAGACAATGCCACCTTTGTGTTTAAATGATTTTTTTTTTTTTTTGATGTATGAGTGTTCTCATTAATTTGTTTCAGATGTTGAACTCTATGTTGACTGATTATGATCACCTGATGATGTTTGTTTATTTTCTATATAATCACTGAGAGACAAAGAATTGTTAAACTAATGAAGGCAGTCAGCCGAAACATCTACATACAGACCAGTCTTTGTCATTTTTGATCATACATACATTAGCCTTGGCACCTAATTATAGCTGGGAAAGCATGGTGAATGTACTGATTGCAATTTTTTGTATGAAATTTAGCTAAGTTGTAGCGATTTCCAGATTTCCACCTCAACCACACCACAATAAAAAAGTTTTATTTTCTAAACATATAAAGAGTTTATTTTCTAAACATCCAAAAAAAAAAAAAAGCTCATATGAAGAAATACCCAATTGCAGCACTGAATTCAACAACTACTGTACCAGTGTTTTCCTTTTTTCCATATCTATATGTGCCGTGCATTAGTGTTCCAACCACGTTCATCACCAAACTGATTTTTCCAGAATTATCAGCAGTTCACAGACAGCTGTGGAAAAGGAGAATGATCTCAAAGAGAGATTAAACACTGCGTTTTTATAAAGAGAATGTGCCTGAAATATATGCCTCTGTGTGAATTTTAATCTAGAGAGAGGGTGAGGGCAAAAAAAGGAGGTAGGTCGCAGAAGGAGAACTGTGTCTCTTTTCAGTCTTAGTCCTACTGCGGTTGTGATAGAAGACAGAGTCACTCCCCCTTCTCTCTCCCTCTCTCTCTCCCTTTCTCTCTCTCAGCCCCCCAGCACCCCCTCCACCACAGACCATTGGGTTGGTGGTCTGCACCTCACTAAACACTCTCCTCCTGTGAGACAGTGGTAAATGACATCAGATAAACAGTACTGGATGGAAAACTAAGCACAGAGGATCATTTATGGATGTGGAAATTTGGAGGTGAAGAATATCTCAACTGTGGAAGAACACTGAGGGGACATCAAAAATCATATCTTGCAATACATCAAGCTTTTGTAGCAGGTATTCTTTCTACATCTTTTGCATTTTCTCTCACAAACATGCACTTGCTTGTCATTCACATTGCATGTGCCTTTTTAAAATAGCTGTAATTGGCATTAAAACACTTTTTAATTTATGTTTTCCACACATAATAGTGTGTGGCATTGTTTCAAAAAGAATGAATTTGAATTTATTTGATTTGTATTCAGTTGTTTTAATCTTAACTAATACAAATTTAAATTTCATCAGTCTACAAAATTGAATGCGTCTGTTTGTCTTATTCTGACCATACACTGCCTGGCAGCTTTACTGGCAGCTGATGGCATCATTAGATATCATTTCTCAGGAACACTGATAATAGTGTTTTCATTTATACTTTATGACCGTTTAAAAATATGGCATATTTAGAACACACTGTATCCTAGTGCAAATTATAATTTATGCAAAACTAGAATTCATGCATTTATTAGTTATTAATTGCATTTACATGTGATGCTTGTTATCATCATAATTACTTTTTGGCCTCATATCTGCTGTGCATGTGCTATGATTGCTACTGTAATCATGCATTCATGTAATCACACATTGTGAAATTCCATGTAATGGAGTTTAATATATACTCAGGAAGTAATTATAGAGTCATCAAATGCTCATTTTTCCCCATTCATAAAGCCTGATAACCAGTAGCTCCTTCTGAATTACCTTTGCCAGACAACTTGGCTTTAAATAAAGTAAATACTTTAGGAGTTCCTTCTATACAATACTAAATAATAACACTGTAATTAGACTTTATGACTCACCTTGGGGGAAAAAAAGTCTGCTTCAGTGATTAATTGGATCTGTGAAACGCAGCCTTTCTGCTTTGTGCTTAAAGGGTGCTCAAGTCTCATCAAGGCAGAAGGAGAAAGACTCTTTAAAAGGGGTTCCATCAAAAGCATGGCAACAGCGTTTCCATGTGCCAATCTCACACTGAGTTTATCTCTAACAGCTGAGTGAGTGTGTACCTGTGTCTTTGTTGTTCATGAATGTTTTTTTGTTACAGGTTGAAATGAATCCTCTTCTGGAACAAGTTTTTGCTGGACTCAACGCAACCCTCGGAGCTTCGAATCGGACAGACCCCCTGGATAAATTTTCGGGAACCCAGCTGCTATTGCGCTTCAAACCTTTGTTTATTCCACTCTACACCTTGGTTGTTGTTGTGGCTGGTGTCGGGAACAGTTTCCTTCTTGCCTGCATTCTGGCGGATAAGAAGCTGCACAATGCTACCAATTTCTTCATCGGCAACCTGGCAGCTGGGGACTTGTTGATGTGTCTGAGCTGTGTGCCGCTGACAGCGTCGTATGCTTTCGATGCACGTGGCTGGGCATTTGGCCGTCCGATGTGCCATCTTATTCCTCTGCTACAAGGTGCAACAGTATTTGCCTCCGTATTATCCCTCACCGCCATTGCCATGGACCGTTACGTCGTGGTGGCATACCCTGTGCGGAGGCGTATCTCAGTCTGGGGCTGTGGCGCAGTGGCATTGGGTGTCTGGGCAGTTTCGTTAGCCCTCGCCGCTCCCCCATCCCTCCATACTCGCTACGTGGACCTACGACCCAGTGGAATGGAGCTGGTGGTATGCGAGGAGTTCTGGCTGGGAGCCGAACGACAACGCCTACTGTACTCCTGCTTCTTCTTGCTGGCATCCTACATGATCCCCCTGCTGTCTGTAAGCATCTCCTACTGTGCCATCAGCGTGCACCTTCGCAAGCACACGTTGCCTGGCGAGCCATCCCATAGCCAGCAGCGATGGAGCAAGCAGCGCCGCAAGACTTTCTCCCTTCTGGTGGCTTCTGTCCTCGCCTTTGCCCTTTGTTGGCTCCCGCTGCAAGTCCTCAATCTCCTATTGGATCTAGACTCAGACTTCCAGATTGTGGACAAGCGCTACCTCAACGTGCTGCAGGTCAGCTGCCATCTGATAGCCATGAGCTCAGCCTGCTACAACCCCTTCATCTACGCCTCGCTGCACAGCAAGGTCCGCATGCACCTGCGGGGTTACCTGTGCCCTTGCAGACGTAGTGGACAGGAGCTGCTATCTCGCTGCGCCTCCCGCAACCCTGCCACCTGCTTGACGCTCATCTCTGAGGTAGCTGTGAAGGAGAGCCAATCCCCTGAGAGCCCCGTTCCCGACAGCTGCCTCTGAAGATCCGCAGCACATCAGCACAGACTAATCAGAAGGAGCACTCAGACATTAAGGGGGTTTCGCAGCACTGGAGTGGTATTCCAGCCAATATTCGATGTTCTTATATGAGAACTAAGGCTTTTTTGTTGGTAGGCTTTTCTTTCATGAGGACTAAAGAGAATACTCAGGCTCTCAGCTTTGTTTTGATGTTTCTGTGGACATTAGTGATCCAGGCTCATGATTCCCTCTTTGACCTTGAATGAAAACCCCTGATACTAAACAGAAATTTACAATGCAGCTTTTACGGGAGGAGTTTGTTTTGTCTGTTTGGGAATACCCTGTCCTTGAACCCACTACAACTAGCTGACAGCTCTTTTTCACACCCTTCTTTCTTTCCACTATTAGCAGGGAAATATCAGATGTTTTGGCTGAGGTAACTCTATCCCATCACCTCTGACCCTGCAATATCTTCACTTTCACAATTAGCGGTTAATGCTGTTTCTTTAGCTGTCACCCATACCAGAAAACAAATGATGCAGAACATCTTATAAACCCTCTCAGCCTCACAAGTCTCTAAGGATCACTGCTCGTCTGATATAGATCACTGTTCTGAAACTCGCCCTCAGAGCCTCTCACTCTCAAGTCCAGACTCTCTCAAGAGGGCTCCGGGAATCGGAGTTCAATCAAATGACAGCCTTTCGCCTCTGGTAATGGTCTGCATGCCCTGCTTTAAGACACATACGAGGTAGCTCGCACTGGAACACTTCGACATAGGTATAGTTCCATAAAACGTTCAAAAGAGTGAGCCTGACCTTTTATAAGTGGCAAGAGCTAAAGAAATGATAATTTCACAGGAGCAAGTGCCAGTTGTTTTGCTATTACATGGTTTTGCCATTTCCCTCTGAGATTTGTGAGAATTGATGTTTCATTTTGACAGCTCTCTGGAGGTGTGAGATAGACTTAATTAGATGATCTACAATGCATTCACACTACACTACATTACTCACCAAGTCAACCATTTCTCAGATGAATAAACAAGAGTATATGACCCAAAAGATTTATGGAAATTAATGGTAGAATGTCAGTGTGTGTGTGTTTGTGTGACAGAAACAAAGCCATACTACTAATGGTTTTCTTTTGCGCTGGGTGCACACTGTGCACATTTTTCATATCCTTTACGATAGT
Source organism: Labeo catla (assembly GCA_012976165.1). NCBI lineage: Eukaryota > Metazoa > Chordata > Actinopteri > Cypriniformes > Cyprinidae > Labeo > Labeo catla. The sequence goes on from VONZ01000220.1 coordinate 250,856, forward strand.
TACTTGTCAGATTATACGATGTGACCCCGGTGAGGTCTTGAGTAAAATCCAAAGCAGACTATGCAACATCAAATATCTTCTGATCTTGTCCCTGTCAGTTCTTACATCTTTATTTGTATGTTCAATTGAAGTTAAATGGCACAAACCAAAGCATCTCCCCTGTGTAAAGATGTACGGTTTTGCCTTGGAAAAAATTCCCAGTATGGGAAAGTAACGTTAAATAAGTAGCATTACATTTATTTTGCATGTAATATAGTTAAACATTTTTTACTGGTAGATTTTTATCTGACTCATACACATCTGTCATCAGTGGATGTTCTCTAATTAATTCTTAATTAGACTTCCATTGTAGCTGCAATTACATTGTAGGACGCAATATTCTGAACACTATCAGAACTTCACTAAGATTAATCTCAAATGTAATCAATTGGAACATTTTACTAAGACGCCAACAGTAAAAATAAATGTATGACCTCTGATAAAATCACATAGTGTGCACTCAGCTTTAGACGTGAATTACTGTACAACAGCCACAGTTTCCCACACATGCATAGTCTTGTAGTTTTCTGGCTGCCTTGCTGATTCTATGCTACAACGGTGTGGTTCCAACCTATGTGTCACTACGGGTGACATTTTGCAGTTGTGTTACCTTGTAAATGTTTGAGTAAAATGCAACACTTTTACCAGTGTTTAAAAGAGTCTTGTCGTTTATTAGAATGTGTATCTAATATAATCATACTGTATATATCACAACACACAAGATGTTTGCACACAGTAACAAAAGTCACATGAACGCAGGCACCAGCAATTTTGTGATTACAAACACGGTCACAGTGGGTAGAGGATGAAGCAGAAGTTGGTACAATTATGTCAGACAAGATACGCCTGCGAATGGCTTTGCATGCTAATTATCAAATCTAGCCACCAACGCTGATTGCTAGCCCAGCACAGGGCCACCAAGAACAAGAAGGCCAATGCACGCAGGGAAAAAACAAACCTAGGCGATGATCCCCAAGGGTTCCTTAATAAGAACTTGCGTATTCCCTACAGTTGACATGTCTGGACCACCTATCTTCATACAGTGGGTCTTTTTGCATAGGGAGCACAGTAGCAATGATGCTAATAGCATGATTCATAATAGATGACAAATAGACCCCAGAACCTTGTTGAAACTGTGAGAGCCAGCAACAGTTTGTTACCCCATGTTGAGTATTATGAGTAAGCATGTAGTCACAGCTAACATTTCACACGTGGATGTCTTTGAAAAATCTGAGCACAGTTTGCAAAATTGTTTAGATTTCTTCTAAAACTCTAGAGGAAAATTTCCATCTCCTGTTCATGAAATCTCATCGTTGATTCAAAGAAATAACTGAGATGTTAAAGGGATGTCATTCCTGACCGTTCTTTTCTATGCCAGTACTCAGACATGACATATCAATATCTGCTAAATATAGCACAAGGTACATAGCACATCACTGGCCAACCTTTTTATCCGACAAAATAGACTATTTTACTTTCCCGCAGAACGTATTAGGAAAATCAGTGAAGTGAGAGTGTGGGTCTAATGATGTCATTAAGCTTAGAACAGCTTTGCAAAGGAAGAATGCTGCAGACTTGAAGATGCAGATATTACGACGTGGTGGAAACAAACACGTTCTCAAGGCCGGCACCAGAAGGTCTCATAAAGAGCAGCTGTTGTTATTGGTTCCAATGTCAAACACATCTGGCTGCTTAAGGTTCAATTGGAACAAAATCAGCTAGGCTAGAGGGGGAGAAAAGATTGTAGGAGTGAAATTTCATGTCCTTATTTCAAAAAACCGTATCAGGTTTTAGATTTGTGCTATTTTCTGACCACCTCTTGACTTAACAAGGACCCTAAAGTGGTTCTCAAAGACACAAACAAGCTTTGTTCAAACCTCAAGATGAAGGAAAACAAAGAAGAACGAAGCTCAGAGATCAAAAGAGCTCAGCTTTTGTGTGCAGGTCAGGAGTTGTGTCTTTTTTAGAAAATTTAACTCATTAGCGGGTTCATTTATGGCAAATCATTTGAAAGAACAAGCATCACCTTTTGTATAAATGAAAGGCAGCATGGGGCAGCATTAATTCTGCAGAGGAGGTAAAAGGCAATTAGGACCCGTGGAATAGATCGAAAAATAATTTGATTTGTCACATGATTAAAATAGATGAAAAACTTTTTTTTGTTTTTTATAAAATACTGTAAAGCTGTCTACACGTTTCTCAATCCCATTTTGTTTTGCAAAACAGTAGAGATAAGGTATCCAACTCAGTGTTAGCTTCACTGTATATCAATCTGGAATTGTTAAAATCTTTTGAAATAACTGCAAAACTACATTTTACTGCAGAAGCCACTGCATTTTGAATGTTTCTGCATGAAGTAAAAGTAGTGGTGCCTTTTTTTTTACGTTATTAACAAAGTAATTACGGGTTCTACAAGGACATGAAAGCATTTTATAAGCCAAGATCTCATCAGTAATTCCGACATGGTGTGAACACATCTTTACATCCTCACAGAGGCTGCATATGCTAATGATTTTTTCTGTTGATTAATTGCCATGTTATCTAATCATTAAAAAGTCAAGTGTGTGATTTCTTTTACACACTAGGTTGACCAAACGGAAAATGCATGAACAATAGACGCTTTCTGGTCTCAGCCTCAGACATCATGCCAACAGACCGTTGGCTGAACGCCTGATGCGTATGACACTCATAATTGGAAACACTTCAGAAGTATCGAAGTCCTGGATTGGTTTAAATATACTAAAGGATTTCTGGGAAATGTGCGTTCTTTAACATTCCACCTGCAAACAAAGATGCCATGATGCCAAACCCCCTCATGGATGAACAATGCTGTCGTGCTTACAACTGTGATAATGAATGCTTATCAAGGTCAACAAAATGATATTTTTTTTTAAAAGTATGTGAAATATGCCACCTGATCTCATGACGAAAACGTACCTGTGGGAACTTTTTTGCAAGACACGAAATACATAGGGGTGAGCGGGGCACAAACTAACGCAGGGTTAGTTGCATTGCAGTGGTTTAAATATTTCCACACACACTATCGTAACCAAATTTACGGCATTTACTAGTTGCCATAGCAACACTACAGAGAAAAAAATGCGCCAAAATTTAAAAGCCTTTTGAAGATATCGCTATTTATTTATTTATTTTACAATAGTAAAAGTAAATTTCTGACTTAACTAGGTTTTTCATCTCAGTTTTTAGTATTCATTTAAAATGAGACAAATCTGCTATTATTTTAATCTCCAATCTGTTGTTTATCAGTTTAGATTTAGAAGTTTATTAATGCTTGGCAAGCCAGCAGAAGACGCTAACTATTCCAGTCGCGCTGATGGGGAACGATGTAACACTGCGTTACAATCTGCCCCGCTATGCTATTCTATGACATTAACAATGTAATTTTCACTATTTATTTTTATGGATTTTAAAAAGAAACCACAAGAAACAGGTGAATAAAGACTGACAATCGATGTTTAATGTTGAGAAATTATTATTTTTAGAAATGTAAAACATTTTGTCTCATTTATGTGTCTCGTGTTCTATGGGAATGCTTTTGTGTTTTTTTTTTTTTTTTTTTTGAATGTCTGAATGTGTTTCATCTATTTGTTTTGAACTATACTATATAGCTGTTGCGATCATAGCCGTCCCACGCATGGTTGCGATGTGTTCATTGTGAACGTCAAAAATTAGACATTTTTTTTTAATTCTTAAAAACCGTCATGATTTTATTTGAAAAAATGTAATCATTTTATTTTATTGACAAAATATTTTAGTTTGTCGTGTATATATATATTTTTTTCATTCGATCAGACAACATTGTCGATCAGACAAGCTGTTACAACGCGCCCCTCACATGTTACAATGTACCCCACATACGGGGCATGTTGTCACTTTTCACTTCCTTTCTTTTGAGGTAAATAACGAAAAACGTACACACTGTAATTATGAAACAAAGCTACATGTTTGTACTAGACAAATAACGTGGATAAAAAATATACTCTGAACCCCACGTGGATTTACACAAACTGAGAGGTTCAAAAAGTGTTAGGTTGTGCCCCACGCTCCCCTACCAAAAAGTACATATCACTGCAGTTTCCAAATGAAATGAACACTAGAGGCAGTAAAGCACTTGAGCTTGTACAGCAAGCACCTGTAATCATTTTTATACACAGTTATGATTGCTGATCCATTGCTGCTGAAAAAGCCAGCATTGCTGGTCACCAGCATAAGGTATGTTTTGCACACTGGGACCAGCATGGGATTCTGGTTGCTGGTTTGCAGGTGTGCTGGTAGACCAGCATAAGGTATGTTTTGCATGTTGGGACCAGCTTGGGATGCTGGTGTGCTGGTGGACCAGCATTTTGTTGACTTTTGGGAGCTTGTATGATCCCAGCAAGACAACAACAAAACTTGTCTATGTATTACATATCACGTTTCTTTTGAAACTGGTTTGTGTTTGTAGTTACAATTTTCCAAATTAATTTCAATAAATTATTTAATAAAGAAAAACACATTTCAGGTCACATGTTTACACAGTAAAATCCCCAGTGTTACACATGGTCACATCTATAGAGATTAAAAAGTAACACTGAAACAGTGTTGTAGTTAGTGAAATAAAGTAGATTCACTCTACAAGTGATGACTGAGCATTAGTGAAGAGTGAGAGAAAAGAGAAAAAAATTGAAGACGTGAGCAGAAACACATCAACTACTTACAGCAACACAGATGAAATCAATCACCAGAGGATGGGCAACAACTGCAAAAACAGAATTGCTACATTCACTAATTATTTCTCTCATATGGTACATGTTCAAAGGTTGCTGAAGTCTGTTACCGTTATGGTAATTAGTAAGTTAATTCTTTGGTTGAATGAACTCTATTTCAGCAGTTGCACATAGAAAGTGCACTCTATCACTATTTTCAATATTATTTCATGGTCCACACTGCACTGACATAACCTTTACGATGTGTGCTTTTTAAAGTCAGTGACTGACAGCTTGACTTGGACATATGTGACTTCCCAGATAAGTATGACCTTCTTTAAAAACAACAACTTTCAGTTTTGAACTTTCATTATCAAGATATTAACTGTCCCATTGAAAGAACTCTTCTCATAACCCTTGTTATTCAACAAACCGCTTATGATTGAGATTATATTAGGCATTACTTAATGTACTCAAGCTCATTTTAACCGATTTGTGTACAGATCTTTTGAAAAAGGATTCTTTTGAACCTTTGAAACGTTTTACCAGTTTACCAGTGACATCAATTAATAATGTAATCATAACTAAAGATTAAATTAAAAATTTTAGTTCTACTTTCAGCAGAGGGAGCAAAAGAAATTAAAGTTTTCATAAGTCAATAAATCGTTTTAACCTTATATTGTTTTCTGTTGCGTTATTTATGTGTTGAATAGAGAAATATGCAAGCAAAAACTTTGTTTGTCCCCAAAACACCATATGCATACAGACAACTGGCCTACTGACACTCAACCCTGCAAGACCATGCTGGTGAACCAACATCACCAGCTCCATTTTGCTTGAGAACAGCATGAATATGCTGGTCTACCAGCCAGATATGAATTAAATTCTTTACCATCCTGATAAATACTGCTTTGAAAAAGTGATTTAAGTCTGCACAAAGGGTTTTTATTAAAGTTATCAGTTTATTTTGGTCCCTGGCAATGCTAATCTGTTGCATACAGGCTACATTTTCATTCTCTAGTATGTTTCCATTTTAGTCAGTTATGCTAACTCATGTTTCTCTCTCAAAACAAGCACATGGTAAGGACTGCAAAATAACAGTGTCAACTAGATGGCAATTTTTGAAGCACTATAATGTTAGATTATAACAGACCTCGGACTGCATAGGGTAAGAGGCTGCTATAAATCTGAAAGTTTGGGAGGGCCCAATAACTAACCATAAACATAACCCAAACAACTTGATTGCCGAATATTGTTTATGCTCCAAATATGGTTTTATCTGTATGAGAAACATACAGTACAAAAGTCACCAACAATTGATATACCAAACAACCATGAAAAATAAATAAACACCAAATCTTTACAGGAAAATAAATAAAGAAATAATAATTAGAATTCTTGGATTTGTCCATAGATGCATAAATTTGTTCTTTGTATTTAAACAAATCCGTACACTAAGGGCAACGGATGAGTGAGAAGATAAGTCAACCAACAATAGTCCATCAGGGATCCACACCGAGAAATTGTTCTTAATCCTTGTACACCCAATCCAACTGAATCCACAAACGATGTTGATAAAGTTCATGAACTGGAATCCGTTAGCTCTCTCACTTCATGAATTACCCAGCAAGCAGACAGCAAAATACATCAAGAAGTCCCTTTTTTGATTGAGCAGGAAAGCAAACGTTTCTCAACCAGGACAGCTTGACTTATGGCAATGCAGAGGAAAGCCATGCTTCCCTCTGCCCAAACAAATCTAACTCCTTCTACTACATACCTGACTTTTAAACCCCAACACCTGAGCGCACTATCGCCCCCTTATGGTGTGTCTGTTACATACCCCCCCCCTTTCAGAGAAAGACATGTCATATCCATAACAAGCCTTTAAATTCTGTACATGACATGTCTCAACATTTTCAGGATCATTAAGAAATGAGACACTATAGTTAACAGGACTGAGACATTTAATAACCTTAGCCGGACCCTTCCATTTTTCAGATAACTTGGCCATAAACCCTTCATTAGCTCTGGACAAAGGATGAGTCCGGACCCAGACCACGTCTTCTACCTGGAACTGGGTCTGTTTGCGTCGTTGGTCATAGTAGTGCTTCTGCTTAACTTGTGCCCGTTCCACATTTTTCTTGACAAGGTGGATGAGACTCTGCTGTCGGTCAAGAACTGGATAAGCAGGACTACTAGGATCAGGAGGTCGGTGTAAAGCTCTCTCTAACGGTCCTTTCAGCTTTCGTCCAAGAGCCACTTCGGCTGGTGTGTATCCTGTGCTTTCATGCACTGTGGTATTAACTGTGAATCTAAATTCTGCCAACCATCGATCCCACTGGCGATGCTGGTCCCCTACATAGGAAGCAATCATTGTCTTGAGTGTGCGGTTGACACGTTCAGTCAAATTCGTTTGGGGGTGGTAAGCTGTAGTCAGTTTCTGAATTACACCCCATTGCTTGCAAACTAGGTTAAGGAGGTGAGAGGTAAATTGAGCACCCCGGTCAGACACCAAATAAGCAGGCGTCCCCCACCGAGTAAAAATCTCATCTGCTAGGATTCTTGCTATTTCCGGAGCTTTTGCCGTTCTTAAAGGAAACCATTCCACCCATTTAGAACAGTAGTCGACAACAACTACGAGATGTTTGTTCTGCTTAACACTTTTTGGGAATGGGCCCATGAAATCGACTCCGAATATGTGACCAGGTTCGACTACTGGGGTGGACTGTAAAAATCCAGATAGTTTTGAGAATGAGGGCTTGTACTTTTGGCATATCTGACATTCTTTGCAGTATTTCCACACATCTGCTCTTAGGGTAGGCCAGTAGGCTATTTCAAGAAGTCTGAGAAGTGTTTTTAGCCTTCCTAAATGACCGCTTAATGGGTTGTCGTGGGCATACTGTAAAAACTCTTCACGATAACTCTGAGGAATAACTAACTGAAGCTTCTGCCCCTTTAGACCATCTGGAACACTACGGAACAAAATTCCATTCTCCAAAGAATAATGTACCCGTGCAGGGTCACGATCCACTTGTGAGCTGGCTTTTCCAATTAATTCCTGGATTTCTACATCCTTTTGCTGTGCGGCTGCAATTTCAGTGAGATCTACTGGTACATTAGTTGGTAGTGCCTTGGACTTGGTGGCTTCTACAACTACGAGCATACCAGATGTGGTGATGTTTTCTTGAGTTCTGGATAATACATCTGGAACGATATTACATTGCCCTTTTCGATATTTGACAATGAACTGAAAACCTTGTAGACGAATAGTCCAACGTGTGAGACGAGAGGTGGGTTTAGGGTGTTGGAAGACCCATGTCAATGCTGCATGATCAGTCACCACTTCAAAAGGTTAACCCTCAAGATATGACCTCCACTTCTCTACAGCCCACACAACAGCTAAGCACTCCTTCTCTGAAACGGAATACACCTTTTCTGCTCCTCTCAGTAGTCTGGAAGCATAAGCTATGACATGTTCTTCTCCTTCTGACTCCTGTGTCAGTACAGCTCCTAACCCGATCTCACTTGCATCGGTTTGTTAAAATCTGGTGGAATTAACACCGGTGCTTGTGTTAGGTCTTGTTTCAGGGTCTCAAAAGATTGTTGGCATTGCTCTGTCCAAATCCATGTGGCTTTCTTTTGTTTAAGAGCATGTAATGGTGCAGCCTTTGCTGAAAAGTGAGGGATGAAACGATGATACCAGCCCGCCAAACCTAGAAAGCGTTGAATGTCCTTAAGAGATTGCGGTACAGGGAACCCAGTTACTGCTTCCACCTTGGCTGGATCAGTTTTTATTCCATCAGCAGAAACAACATGGCCGAGAAATGTAAGAGCTCGTTAGATGAAATTACACTTCTTTAAATTCAATGTAAGACCGGCATTGTGGAGACACTTGAAAACTTCATTGAGGTGCTGCAGATGTTCTTGTTCGTTCTGAGAATACACCACAACATCATCTGTGTACACAAGGCAACATCTTCCTTTTAATCCTCTAAGTACATGTTCCATCAATCTCTGGAATGATGCTGCAGCATTTTTTAAGCCAAAAGGAAGACGTAAGAATTCGTATAACCCAGCTGAGGTAACAAACGCAGTCTTCTGGATGCTGTCCGCTTCCATCTCCATCTGCCAATAGCCGCTTTTTAGGTCAAGTGTGCTGAACACAGCAGCTCCGTGTAAAGACTCCAAAATGTCTGATATCTGTGGCATTGGATAGGCATCAAGATGGGTCTTATTATTTAGACCACGGTAATCAACACAAAATCTTAATCCACCATCTTTCCTTGGAACTACTACAACCGGTGAAGCCCACAGTGAGACAGAACGCCGGATGATCTTTTTTGCTAACAAATCCTCAATTTCTGTTTCGATGAAATGTTGCTTTTCTTTGGAAACTTTATAGGCCCTTTTTCTGACTGGTAATTCATCCGTGGTAATGATGCAATGCTTTACCTGGTTTGTATGTCCAATTTCATGTGTACAAACTGTTGGCAATTCTAGCATCAGATTTTCCAGTCTCTCTTTCATCTATTGCTGAGTATCAGCTTTTTGGGCCAAATGGCATATGGTCTGCAAAGTTGCATCTGTAATTGGAGGTGAGGGTAGAGCGAGATAGAAGCTATCATTGGTAAAGAATGGAAAAGAAAGTTCTTCACCAGTGTCCTCAGTTGAAGGCAAAGTATACTGAGCTTTCTTAAAGTCTAATACAATTCCTGTGGTCAGTAGAAAATCCATGCCAAAAATGATTGGTACTGTTAAATCGGTATCTTTCAAGATGAACAATGTTAAATCTACCTGTCGTCCTTGAATCCCACATCGCCAATTCACCTTACCAATAGATGTTTGGCGTTGTCCATTAGCCAGCAGGAATGACTGTCCTTTGCTTTGCTGATAGGGTTCCTTCATGCACAACTGTTTCCAGCAGGATTCTCGAATAAGTGACAATGTGCTGCCTGTATCCACCATGGCTGTAAAATATCTGTCTCGGAGGACAATTGGTATGGCAACTGTTTTGATGTCTGGTGGTACTGAATTTTGGGGGATCTGTACAATTCTGGTGTTTGCAATAGGAGGTTTACGTTGAGGCTCTTGAGAAGGTTGTGATTTCTTCTTCTGCTCCTCCACATTGATTTGATTCCAATACCTTCTTGACTCATCGAAATCTCTTTCTATTTGAGTACCAACTCTTACCAATTCTCCAACTTCTTTCACAGTACCTCTCAGTAAACTGGCTAAACATGGGTTACAATTCCGCAATATTGCTTGCACGACTTCCTTTTCAGTCATTTCCCTCTTCCATCTCATACATAATGCTCGATACTGAAAAGCAAAATCACTGATGCTTTCCTTGGCTCCTTGTTTTCTCTCTAATAACTTCCTTGCAACCACATCTTCGTAATCTTCACTCAGAAAGAAGCGCAAAAAATTCTTTTGAACTGTCTCCAACTACTGACATTCCTTTTCTCAGCCCGCCACCAATCTTTAGCCGTTCCCTTCAAAACATCAGTTAATGAGGCAAGTATCTCACTGTCGGAGAGAGGACGGACAGCGAAATACTCTTCACAACGCTCTATGAATACCACAGGATCTTCTTCTTCATCGTTACTAAAGTTGGGGAAGTCAATTTTTACAGGTGGGTTATATTGTAGTGATGATAAATGCTTAGGAACTGATATGTGACTAGGCTGAACAGTGTATGTTTGTTCCCTGACGTTGGAAATGGGGGTGGAAGATGAATTTGGTTGCAGTTGGTTTGGAGTAGACTTTACCTGGCCAAAAGACCTGAATGTTTGTTCAATTTAATTATCCCTTCTTTTTAAACAGTCTACCATAGACTGACCTAAATCTTGTACTGCGAGTTCTAACTTCTTCTTCACTCTATCACATTCATGTTCGATAAGATACTTTAATTTCTCTTCAACAGCAGTGCATTGGTTTTTCAACTCTGCATGAGAAACACATTTACTCACATTCTGAATGCAGTCTTCAAACCGGTTTTCAAGTGAAGCTATTGGGTTGACTGTGTCTTGACATGATTCCTGTTCAGTTTCAAGGGGAGGAGGTGGAGGTAAAGGACAACCATCCAAATTCTCATCTATATAGCCTTCATTCTCTTCCTCAGAGTCGATGTATAATTCACTGAAAGTATTAATCAGCTCCTTAACTGGTTCTCGGTGGGTGGTGAAAAGACCTGATGAAAAATCCAAAACGGGTCCAGTCTCATCCCGCTCCTGAGCTTTATGGGTTGCCATAATATTATTCAGACTCAAACACAATTCAATAAATGTCAGTTCGGTTAGCTATTTAGGTCCCTGTTCGGGCGCCACTATATAACAGACCTCGGACTGCATAGGGTAAGAGGCTGCTATAAATCTGAAATTTTGGGAGGGCCCAATAACTAACCATAAACATAACCCAAACAACTTGATTGCCAAATATTGTTTATGCTCCAAATATGGTTTTATCTGTATGAGAAACATACAGTACAAAAATCACCAACAATTGATATACCAAACAACCATGAAAAATAAATAAACACCAAATCTTTACAGGAAAATAAATAAAGAAATAATAATTAGAATTCTTGGATTTGTCCATAGATGCATAAATGTGTCCTTTGTATTTAAACAAATCCGTACACTAAGGGCAACGGATGAGTGAAAAGATAAGTCAACCAACAATAGTCCATCAGGGATCCGCACCCAGAAATTGTTCTTAATCCTTGTACACCCAATCCAACTGAATCCACAAACGATGTTGATAAAGTTCATGAACTGGAATCTGTTAGCTCTCTCACTTCATGAATTACCCAGCAAGCAGACAGCACAATACATCAAGAAGTCCCTTTTTTTTTCGATTGAGCAGGAAAGCAAACATTTCTCAACCAGGACAGCTTGACTTATGGCAATGCAGAGGAAAGCCATGCTTCCCTCTGCCCAAACAAATCTAACTCCTTCTACTACATACCTGACTTTTAAACCCCAACACCTGAGCGCACTATCGCCCCCTTATGGTGTGTAGTTAAAGTATGGTAACAGACCAAAGTCTGTTACAAGATTAACACATGGCTAATTTGGTCACAGTAATTGTTTCCCATGCACTTATAACATGGAATGCACTATGGAGTTATCTTAATTGTATATATGCTAAGGAAACTGGTGTTTACAAGGTTCTATTTAGTTGTTCAAGCCCATGTGGAGGTAGCCTAATTGCTGTTTCGTCTTCAGATTTCATTGAATAACCCTGAATGTAATTTTAAAAATTGAAGATATCCTCAGTGTTGTGTTATGCCTTTAAATCAGATTGCTGCTGAGTTTACTTGAATTACCACCACTCAACTGATTAAGACAAACATGGATACAGAAGTAAACTGGCCAGGATCTACCAATAAAGGAGTTGCAGGACGGAACATGTGAAAACTAATGGCTGTCATTGAGAAGGTTTGTGATATCTGTTTATGATATGATGCTTGTTTTCACTTTGGCATGGTGAATTGTAATTTTGTCTGTTTTTAATTTTTTTTCCACAGAACAATACTGACTCAGTTTCTTAAAGGGATAGTTCACCCAAACATTCTGTCATCGTTTACTCACCCTCATGTCACTCCAAACCTGTATGATTTTCTTTCTTCTGTTGAACACAAAAGAAGATATTTTGAAGAATGTTGGTAACCAGACAGCAATTGACTTCTATAGTATGGGAAAAAAAATATGTGAGTCAGTGGCTACTGTCGACTGTCTAGTTACCAACGTTCTTTAAAATATCTTTTGTGTTCAACACAAGAAAGAAAATCATACATGTTTGGAACAACTTGAAGGTGAGTAAATGAGGACAAAACTTTAATTTTTGGGTGAATTGTCCCTTTAATGAAGACTATGAAATCCTCATGAAGGAGTATACAGTAAGTGTTCTCAGGCATTCTTTTGAACGGTTATGACAGATAATACCCCAAATAAAATCACTAGACAATACAATACAGTAATCACATATGGACTATATTCATACACACAGTATAAGGAACTCAATGGTGCAAGAACAAAAAAAACTAACAAAAAAACTAATATATATATATATATATGTATATGTATACAGTAGTTTTTTAATGAAACACTTAAACCTGAGTAGCTTAGTCACTAACATGGTAGCAGTTGTAGCTTTAGTGATTGTTGATTGCTTTGTTGTACCTTGAATCCAGTGTCAGATTAGGCGACACATGGATGTAAAACATTAAGGCACAGACAATAGACCTTAGTCTGGTTAGATGGCATATTGAATTTAACATGAAAATGAGGCTGTAAAGGATGGATTTACAGTCTTTACAATTACACACTGCATAAAGGTCCTGCATAAATCTGACAACTTTTAAAACTGGAGTTTGGAGTTTTATGGAGTTTGTGTCTGACTTTGTGAATGCTGAAAGAGACCTGACTAATACAGTCATTGGAATTTACATCATCAAACCTGGTCTATGACCCTCCATCAGATTTTGGAATCAACTAAAAGTGCAGAAGCATGGAGATGTCACCTAGGCTTGTGCCCTGCATTTGAGTGTCATATACAGCATAAATCTGTTTTACATTGCAAGACCTTGGGAAGAACTTTTTCTGTTGACAAGAATGTTGTTGCCTATCTTGAACTGAGAATGATTACAATTTCTTGAAGAAGTTGCTCAGTGTAAGACCTTGAGAAGAAAATAAATGTATTTTGTTTCTAAAATATGCTTGCCATTAATGGTTTTTCACTTGCACTCATAGAGCAAATAGTTAATAAGGTAATGAGGTAAATGAAATTAATAAATGAGTTCACTTTACGCAATAAACTTTTACAAATTTAACATAAAATTATTAAGCAAACAGCACATATAATCAATATGTAACAGTGACAAATTCAAATTATTTGTATTTACCTCAAGAAATTTTGTCAGCTTTACTTGAATTGTTTTTGTTCATACAACTAAATTGTTACTTGTACAAATTACTCAATATAGTTGCGTGGAACCACTTGACAGTCTTTTTTTAAGTAAGTCCAACAAATCATTTTTTTGAGTGCTGGTTGAGCCAAAGTTGGCAGCTGTCATCATGCAGTTGTCCCTGTAAACTAAAGTATGTATTTTTAATATTATAGTATAACAATTTATTTCACAACATTGAAGAAATGACACTTTTCCTTCAAGTAACACAAATGCATTTGAATCTAGCATCCTAAAAACTGTACAAAAGCACAAAGATCTGTGCATCCAACCATGAAGTAAATAATTCTTTCATTCATAAATTCAATCTCCCGTGCATTCATTGCAAACCAAAAAAAAAAAAATCACACTTAACTTTACACTCTTTTAACCATTAAAAAAACCTACTCTAGGACCAGTACTACAACATGTTCGAACAGCTGAAGTGTAAGTGAGCATTGCAGGGGTGAAATGGTGCTTCAGGGAAACCATAGCAACCATTTTAAGTTGCCACTCAAGTAATATTCATTTAGATTGTTCCCATTTGGCAGCGCACCGCTGTAGTCTTCTTCCTTTCACTTTATTCCTCTGGGGAACTGCACAAAGTACAAATCCTTATGGCAGCTGCCATAACAACAGTGATGAGAATAACATCAAACAGAAATGTATTAGTGATGGGCTTAAAAACACAAGATGGAACATCTTTCAATTTTATTACCCCTCACATGTATACATTTTTGCCATGGATTTCATTGCCATTTCAATTTTGTCTATTGCAGCTAAGCTGTGAGCCCTCTTAGGCTTAATGCGAAACGCAATCAGGGTAGTCAGCTAGTTACGATGCACTTATTTGACAAAAATTTCAAGTGTTTGCCCCACATTTCCCAAGGTAAACCATGCAGGGATTTGCATAAATTTGCATTTGCCGTTCAGAAGAGGAAACAACAATGAATGAGACAAATGCACCAGACACTGCTGTATTTCCACAGCTTTAAAAAAGAGGCATAAACTGGAACAGCTATCAGCTGCTAATCTGTATTCATTTTGTTTTTAAAAAAAATAGCTTTAGTCGTACAGCTGTAGGCCTATACATGTGAACCACTTTAATTTTCCTGGTGTGTGATATGAAATTGCATTATTATCAAGTAATTACCGGAGAGATGATTATGTGGCTTTGCCGTCTGGACATTTTTTAAACGATCAGGGGCTTTTAGCATTCTGTGTACTCTGTATGTTCAATAAATAAGTAAGGACAGGAAAAATCCTAATCAATAGCACTCTCAGGAAGAGAAATTAATAGAGGTCTTGCTTATAAATAAGCCCCTCTGTCTTGGTATCTCATTTCGTTCACATTCAAATACACTGTGAATAAAGACACATCCGTCATGCGCAGTGAACTTGCCCCAAGTGAATTTTTAAATATTGTACATTGAGATCTCACATTTAAAGAGCTGTCTTAGTCATACTGTACAAAAGGATACATGATAATCACTGCCTGCCATGAGCAATAGAAATTTTGTTTGTTGGAATAAAATTAGCCACCAAAATAGTTATCTTCAAAAAGATAGTCCACCAGGACCATCTCCACAGAAAAGAAATGCGTACAGGTTTAGAACAATATTATGATGACAGAATTATCCTTTTTGGATGAACTATCCCTTTAATAGTCTGAAGTCTTCCATATTTCCATGTTTTATACATGGTGCATCGGTGATATACTTCATCACAAGACAGAAAACTCATATGACACTGATTGGTTTGATGGGAACAGCTTGCTCCCTTTTACCAAGAGCTCATGCTGTGTTTCTTTGAGGCAGAGTGCACATGCCTCACGTTGCATGTCCATTTTTCTTCTACCTGCCAGAAATAGGTGTCACAGGGTCAACTATTACCAAATAGCAGAGAAAATCCTTCTGGAAAAGCTGGAATGGAATGAAAAAGCTCCTGTGGCAAAGAGTCAATGTAAGATATGTTGGTTTGCCCTTGTGTTTTTTTGTACGCAGGTAAATCTGCTCCATTTTCTGTAAGTAGACTATTTGTCTGTTATGTTTTATGATGGTTTCTTATCCATGACAGTGACTCTTAGTCATTTAACCTGAGCTTTTGACAAATTTTTCAATGGATAATAATATAAATGTTGGTCTATTCTCACAAAGCCACTGTATGTGATATATAGTTTGATAACCACGTCTGAGACACTTTTTGTTTGGCAAGTTTTAAAGTTTGGAAAGCCCAGATTCACTTTCTTTGTAAAGAAAGGAGCAAGCCAGAACATTCTGCCTCGCATTTCCTTTTGTGTTCTGTAGAGGATAGAAAATCAAAGAGGTTTGGAGCTACATGGGGGTGAGTGCATGAACTATTTCTTCAACCCCTTTCTTTTTTGCTCCTTGAACCAATATTTGCAGGGACAAAAGAAACAGGAAGACCGGAAGACTTGTTTCATGAGATTATTTTAGTAAGAAACATGATCATAGAAATAAGCAAGTGGCTCTGAAATTCCCAGAAATCATTTTTTACGGAACATTATGTTCAGAGATCTTGTGTTACTAATTTTGCAAGGTTTCCACAAAAAGCAGGGCAAGAAGCTAAATATGTCAACAGCTTTAACCCTTTATTTAAAAGTCTGTCTGCAATATTTAGACCTGTCACTGTCTGCTAAATGTGTTTAAGCCTAATTCAACAATCAGTATAATCAAAATATACAGTTGAGGTCAAAAGTTTAGAATCTGTAGCACTGACCTAAATAAGATACTTCACATAAAAGACATTTACAAATAGTCCAAAAGAGAAAATAATAGTTGAATTTATAAAAATGACCCCATTCAAAAGTGTTGAACTTTTTTCTTAATACTGTGTTGTTACCTGAATAATCCACAGCTGTTTTTTTTTTTTTTAGTGATAGTTGTTGTTTAGAGTCCCTTGTTTGTCCTGAACAGTTATACTGCCTGCTGTTCTTTGGTTTTTTAAGAATGTTTGTGCATTTGAACTCTTTTCAACTGTATGATGACTGTATGATTTTGAGATCCATCTTTTCATACTGAGGACAACTGAGGGACTCATATGCAGCAATTACAGAAGATTCAATGCTGTAGAATTAAAAGCGATGCATTAAGAGCCAGGGGTGAAAACTTTTGAACAGAATGCATATGTGTACATTTTTCTTATTTTGCCTAAATATCTTCTTTTTTATATTTAATAAGAAGCTACAGAAGATACTTACATGTTTCCCATAAGACAAAATAAGGTAAATTTACCCTGATCTTCAAATTCAAAAAAGTTTTCATTCCCAGTTTTCATTCTTAATGCATCGTTTTTCCTTCTGGAGCATCAGTGTGCATTTGAGCCTTATGTAATACTGGCGTATGAATCCCTCAGTTTTCCCCAGTGTAAAAAGATGTATCTCAAAATCAGACAGTCATTAATGCTGAAAAACCAAAGAATTTGTTGGACCTGAAGGACTTGTCTTAAGAACAGCAGGTAGTTTAACTGTTCAGGACAAACAAGGGACTCATGAACAACTATCACTAAACAAAAAACACGGCTATGGATCATTCAGGTAACAACACAGTATTAAAAATTGAACGTATGTAAACTTTTGAACGAGTCATTTTTATGAATTCAACTATTATTTTCTCTTGTGGACTATATGTAAACATCTCTTATGTGAAATATCTTATTCAGGTCAGTACTAAATAAAAAATAGCATGTATTTTGTGTGATCCCTGTTATTTTAGCAAAATAATTACCATTTTGCAGATTCTGCAAGGTGTATGTAAACTTTTTACCTCAGTTGTATATTTAATTGTACATTAAAACACATCTGAAATAATATTACTTGCTTTTTCATTGCTAATCATTGCGAGTTGTTTCTTGGTTTAGATAAGACATTCATCAAAGACTCACTTAAGCGCCACTGTTGCTTGTTTCTGCATAACAATATACTGCGAATCCCATATCAAAGACTCATGAGCCTACATGTGGAAAAAAGTTGAGTTATTGTGAAGTCAAATTTGGTCTCCTGGTCTCTCATTTAGAGTCACTAATAGGTTCCAAAATCCCTTTGTCTCACCAGGCACTATAATGACAAAGAGGTTGACCTGTTAAGAGAATAATAATGAGGTGTATGATTCCAACTGCAACAACCCTGACAACCTCTTTTCTTATTTTGAATCCATAAATTTCACTTGGAGTGGTCTGAGACGTTCCTGTGAGGTTCTCAGTCCAAAAGGTCATTCCAAGCTCTGTGGCGATGCCACATGAATAGTAGTCAGAGTGGCTGCCAGAATGCCAGTCAGAGGGATGTTTCATTTTTATTGATTCTTGCTTTTGATAGCTTATGATGACTTCTCATCTCATCATCCCATCTCATATGCATATATACATAAATCACAGCTAGAAGTGACAAAAATGTTTCTTGAGCACCAAATCAGCATATTAGACTGACACTGGAAGACTAGAGTAATGGCTGCTGGAAATGCATGAATAAATTAGCTTACATTTTAAATGTATTTTATAAATATTTGATTAAATGAATGACCCTAAAAACTTTTATACAATAGTTTATACATACAAGGTCCAATGCTTCATTGATTTTGGGGTGAAACCTGGACTTGTTTTCATGAGATTCACTCCTTCAGTACTTAGTTACACAAATCAATTATCTGCATTTTGATGCAATGCCAGGTTGCGCCTCCTACATGAACATGCTCTCTCACCTCCATCTGTTGTCAGCATTCAGGAAGGTGCAAATCAATTGCCCGAGCAGAGAAAAGCAGACAAAATGTTCTGTGCTGTTCTCGTCTAAATCCCTCCAGACTTCCTGTTGCGGTGAAACCTTAGCGGCAGCCTCATTGTGTAATGCAGAATGGCTCGCGTTAGTTCTGTTGCGATGCAATACGGTTATTGTGATGAAAGAATGGAGTTTTCAGTCCTTGAAAACTGAAACTCGCATAAATGTTCTAGCACGTATATGCGGATGACAGCACAAACAAGTTCTAACACTATATGGCACCCAATTTCCATCTTCCCTGAATGGCACAGCATCTAGTGCGATAGGTGAAAGCGAGCAGTCATTTAAACCATTCAGACTGCAGATCAGGTACTCAAAGCTGCAATTCATTGCTTCGCTCACGCTCCAAAATCACTCCATTCAGATGGTCTGTGGCATTTTACAGTAGAGCAGAAGGCCACTCTCACTCACAGACTTACAGAAGACTGCAGTCACAAGAGAGCCACTCATCTATAGAGGCAATCATGCTAGCGGAAAGGTAGGTGAACAAAGCTGTACAAAGTGTATTGTGGGCGATATCGGTTAGAGATGCTACGCAAACGCTCCTCCTCATCAGTGCGCAAGAACACTTGCTGGTGTCATATGGGTTGCTTTCTCTTCAGAAAGCAGCATGATTACACTGATACTAGATGTTCCCACCCTTTGAATAAAACACTAATCATTTTACCCCCATTTGAAGAGCTGAAATGAAAGCATCACTTCCCTAAATGTGGCTTGACAGTCAGAATCAGAGCAGTTCTTTTATTTCATAATATACCTTTTCGTTTTGCAATAATGGTAAGTTACATGAGAAAAAATGTTGAGAGTAGCAACATGCTGTGCATCGAAATTGCTTACATTGCAACAAGTTATTTTTAACATTAATAGATTAAATCTTTAACGGCTCAATCTGCTTTAACGGTAAATTGCAGGCAGTCGTCTGTGAATTAAACAAGGACAAACAAGCAAGGCTTTATCCCACAATAACAACACTTGGGCTGAGTACGGCTCTCACACAGAAAGTTCAAGTGATTCAAGGGTCCTTCAAAGACAGGGATACAGGTCCTGTTACCCTGCAAAGCCGTAATTTGTAAACATCCTCTCTACGTTTGTACAGACACAGCTATATACATCACAACTCAGGTAAAACAGCTTTTTTTGACAAAAATGAATAAAATGGAGTCTGAGTACAAAAGTTTGAACATATCAGCAAAGTACTCAAGACCAAAGTTGAGATTCAAGACCAAGAGGGTGGAGTTTGAGTCAAGAGAGAGACCAGATAAGTATTGAATCTGTCCAACAAAAGACCAAGACCTGAATCGAGGACCAAGACCAAAACCATGAAAATTTCATCTTGGGCTTAAACTCGAGGACCAAAACCAAAACATGAAAATTTCATCTTGGACCTAGACTTGAGGACCAAAACAGGACCATGAAAATATAGTCTTGGACTTAGATTCGAGGAACAAGGCCAGAACCATGAAAAAATGTTCTTGGACTTGGACTCTAGGACCAAAACCATGAAAATATGTTCTTAGGCTTGGACTCTAGGACCAAGACAAAACCATGAAAATATGATCTTGTACTTAGACTCAAGGACCAAAACCAAAACATAAAAATTTAATCTTGGACTTAGACTTGAGGACCAAAACAAAACCATGAAAATATAGTCTTGGACTTGGATTCAAAGAACAAGGCCAAAACCATGAAAATATGTTCTTAAACTTGTATTCTAGGACCAAGACCAAAACCATGAAAATATGATCTTGTACTTAGACTCAAGGACCAAAACCAAAACATAAAAATTTAATCTTGGACTTAGACTTGAGGACCAAAACAAAACCATGAAAATATAGTCTTGGACTTGGATTCAAAGAACAAGGCCAAAACCATGAAAATATGTTCTTAGACTTGATTCAAGGAACAAGGCCAGAACCATGAAAATATGTTCTTGGACTTGGACTTTAGGACCAAAACATGAAAATTTGATCTTGGACCTAGACTTGAAGACCAAAGCCAAAACCATTAAAATATAGTCTTGGACTTGGATTCAAGAAATAAGGCCAAAACCATGAAAATATGATCTTGGACTTGGACTTCAGGAACAAGACTAAACCCATGAAAATACATATGTTTTTAGATTCAGATAAAAATATGGTCTTGGATTCGTACCTGAGGACCAAGACCAATAGCAAAACCATAAAAACAGAGTCTCAGATTCGGATTCGAGGAACAAGGCCAAAACCATGAAAATATGATCTTAGACTCTGCCCAAGAGCATATTTTCGGTCATAATCTCAGCAGCATGTCAACTTGGCCTTGATTCAGATTTGACCCTCTTCTGGCTTCTGTCCTGACTCAGACTCAAATGAACTGGGCTTAACTAAATACTGCATACAGTGGCTAATTCACAAAACAGTTACAATTTTGTAATGCACAGTATTTCGGCACAAAGACAGCATCTTATTCACAGCCACAATCCAGTTTAACTAGACATATTTAAGTGCACAAAAAATGTGCTGCAGCATCAGTATTGTCAGTACAATCACAGTCATTGTTTTCAATGTAAATTAGGCTTATTATACAGGAGATGTGCTTTACTCACAAAACAATTTGTCTATTACCACCTGCAGAAAAGCAAGCGGTTTGCAGTCATGGTGGCAGTAATCAAACAAAAAAGTCAAATCAGGTGTCTGGATCACACTAGTGGAGTACGCCAGATTATGAAGTCTGCTGGACCCTCCACAACGTCACAATAAGAACCCATCCACAAGATTGTGCCCATGTTGTCACCACAAACAATTTGGGTGCGTTTGTGCTGGTCACTGATTTGCAAAATTCCTGAATGGGTTCAAAAACAGTGTGACTTGTTTCAGTGCAAGTATATTGTCCAAGAACTGAGGTTGGTTTTAAGACAAGTTGGTTATTCTTGTCTTCCATGTGGAATCAACAAGAGGGCTTCCTGTCATCTGTCTCTGCTTGTTTTTACAACAGATCAACTGCATGTCTTCCCTTACTCCGTTACTGGCCAAAACATAGAGCACTGGGTCCACCACACTGTTCAGGCTGGAGAGTGCGAGAGAGCAGGTGAAGGGTGTATACATAGCTTGTTCAATATAGCAGCTTTCTTTTTCTCCCACAGAAAAGAAGGCGATTGATCTCACCATTAGGAGGATGTGGTACGGGGCAAAGCAGAAGGAGAAAATGCCAATGACCCCCATAGACAGAAGCCTCACTTTGCGCTTGCCTTGTTCATCCACCCCTCGGCTTTGCTGCACCTTGTTTGGGATCAACCAATAGCAGACGGAGATGACCACCAGAGGCAAGAGGAAACCAATTCCGACCCGTATCAGGTTGAACATTGCAATGCGTTCCGTCATGGGGAAGGTCTCGTAGCACCTATTCTGATTGTCCAGTGGATCTGATAACTTATCTAGGTATAGTACCAGACAGTGCAAAGCCATGACAAAAATGTAGACCAGCCCACAGATGATCCAGGCATAGCGCTGACGGCGAAAGGCTTGGACTCGCAGCGGGAAGGTGATGGCTAGGCAGCGATCGATGGAGATCCAGCAGAGGAGGAATATGCTTATGTACAGGTTGGAGTAGTAAAAGAAACCAGCCAAGCTACAAAGTCCTTGGCCGAGGTCCCAAAAGTGGTTCTTGCTGAAATAATAGATCCACAGAGGCATGGTGAGGATGTACAGGAGATCCGAGATGGACAAACTGAGTAGGTAGATCCCCAGAACGTTCCTTCTGCAGATCTGCTGAATTATGGGACCGATGGTGACCAGGTTGAACATCAGACCCAGGATGAAGGCAATGATGTAGATGGACATTAGCAGGTTACCTGCTGACTGGGTCATGATCACACATGATGTGTTGCTTGTGTTGGGTGTTGCGTTCGTCATCATCATCTGTGTGCACAAAGAAATTAAATTAGCAATTCTTTTGATTACAAAATACATATAGAATACAATAAGCTATAAACACTGCATCAAACAGTTCCATAGTTCATAAAAGAAAAGTTAATTTTTAGTTCTTCTGCAGGTCTGTATGTAATTGTAATTCTACATCATGTTTGCTATCTTAGTTCAAACTCAGTTGTATAGGGTTTGGTTTGTATTCAGTTGAAAATTGATTTGATGTGACACAAGGCCAAGTATGGTGTACCATACTCAGAATTGGTGCTCTGCATTTATCCCATCCAAGTGCACACACACACACAGCAGTGAGTACTGGGCAAAAACACACACAAACACACCCGGAACAGTGGATAGCCATTTTTGCTGCAGCCCCTAGGGAGTAGTTGGGGGTTCAGTGCCTTCTTAAGGGCATCTCCGTCGTGGTATTGATGGTAGAAGGGAGCGCTGTTCATTCACTCCCCCCACCTACAATCCCTACTAGTACCAACACTCGAACCCATGATTTTAACCATTAGGCCATGACTACACAGTACACAACAGTGATATAAATAGCCCTTCCATAATTTACCATATTTTGACTGTAGTATTTGTAGTCAGACCTTGATAACCACCACAAAAGCAACTATGGCTCCTTAATAGACTGTGTAGTGCATGAATTTACAATATTACAAAATATCCTATAGGCGACTTTTAGTGTAAAATTATGGTAAAACTTCAGGTTACACTTCATTTTGCAGTGTCCGTCTTGCAGTCTAATTATACAATAGTAAATTTAATTACTGAGTAATTTTAAATTGCACTTACTAGTTAGTGTTAAGGTTACACTTTATTTTACAGAAAAGTCTTGGAAAAAAAAAGAAAAGGTAACTACATGGGTTATGGTTAGTGCTAGGGGTAGGGGTAGGGTTCAGGGTTAATACCTAGTTATTACACAGTTATTGCAATTATTATGACAAGAACATTCATCTTAAAAATAAAGGTTCTTTAATAGCATTGATGGTTTCATTAAGAACCTTGAACATCCATGGAACCTTTTAAATGCAGAAAAGTTCTTTATAGTGGAAAAGGGTTCTCTACAATAACTTTTTTTTTAGAACTGTTCACTGAAAGGCCTTTATTTTTAAGAGTGCAGTACCCGCATGTATGTACATGCAGGACAGGACTGTATCATAAAGTGTTACCAGGTTAGGGTTGGTTTGGGATTTTTGCATGTAATAATGCTTAAAATACTATTACTATTATTGTAAGTAAATGTAACTTGTGCACTACAATAAATTGTTATTAAGTTTCATAAGCATTATTAAAGTGCTAGTCTAAGCAAGCTGTTTTGACTTTTAACCATTTCCAGGATATGAATTTTGGATGCCAACAATGCAATTTTCACTAGTTAAAATGTAAACAATGACATCATAAACAAATTGACATTAAAGGAGAAGTCCACTTCCAAAACAAAGATTCACATATAATGTACTCACACGCTTGTCATCCAAGATGTTCATATCTTTCTTTCTTCAGACGTAAAGAAATTATGTTTTTTGAAGAAAACATTTCTGCATTTTTCTCTATATAATGGACTGGTATGGTACCCTGATTTTGAACTTCCAAAATGCAATTTAAATGTGGCTTCAAACGATCCCAAATGTGGTTGTAAACAATCCCAGCTGAGAAAGAAAGGTCTTATGTAGCATGTTTTCCTCAAAAAACATCATTTCTTTACAACTGAAGAAAGAAAGACATTAACATCTTGGATGACAAGGGGGTGAGTACAGTATATGTGAATCTTTGTTTTGGAAGTGGACTTCTCCTTTAAGAATTCAACTTGGTCTCACTACAAAAATGTACCTGGGGGAACTTTTTTGCGAAATACATACCAAGAAGTACATGTCACTGCAGATGGTAAGTCATTTTAAAACGCCAAATAAATTAAAATGTCTACCTATTAGATTGCGTTTCATGAACTTCTACACTTACCCCAACCCTAAACCTATCCCTTACTTTAATGCAAAAAAAGTAGTTATTGTAGAGTACATCTGTATACCATCTAGCCTTTACCATAACACATACCATATGCACGTTCATCTGTTCCGGAGGGAAAAAATGAACACTCTTTCTGCGCCACAGTAGACATTTCTGTTGGAAACTGCAGTGATATGTACTTATCGGTACATATTTCGCACATGAGACCAGGTTGCAAGAATTACATACAGTGGAAATGTAATTCTTGTTATTTGTAATTGCGTGTTTACTAGTGAAGCATACAGATGTTGGTAGTTCGCATGACAGATGAGTATTTTTGCACATGGGAAAGAGCGGTAAACCGCTGACCTTTAGGTTTTAAATTTAGATCACACTCATAGGTATGATGCGGTTAAACTCTGGCTAGACGTTGTCGCTGTTGATTGTTGTTGATGCAGATGTTGTCATGGTGCACACTGTACTGATGTCCTTTCTATGTGTAATCTGGAACATTTTCACGTGTTAATTATAATTGCAATGACAGATGTGAAATATCAGTCTACTGAAAATGTAGCTCAGACAATGTACTGATTAACTACTCAGAACTGATATTGCGCATTAGGCACATAATCAAAAATGTTCTTCGCAATGCCATCTCAAATTCAAAACAACAAATGTCTGGTCGCTGCAAGTTGCAGAATGTTTGTGGTTTCCGTGAGAACAGAGCAAAACCTTTCTTTTTACTTCTTATTAAGTCAAGGTGTTATGGTTAACCAGCCAAGACAAACACCAATGAGTCACTGAAAGCATCTGAGATTAACAACACCTGCACATCCATCAAATAAAACCCACTGAAGAATGAAAATGAAAATTAAATGTATTTCATTCAAAATAGATACATTCCCAGACACATTTGTTGGCTAATTTATATACAAAAGCAACATTTTATACACCACACTCCCAAACAAAGGTTCACTAAAGGTTGCAAAGTCATTCTTATCAGAAAATAACAGCTTGCGGTAAGCCTGGTAATTAATTTAAAACTAAATGGGTAGCAAAATGTCATCCCCAGTACTAGTGGATTCATGTGTCACAATTACGATGGAAAAAAAATGATAATAATAGTCTATAGAGAACCTTATATGCAACCTTAAGTATAAACACTTAAGTATTGTACAAATATGGATACATAAGCTCAATCCGTTAACTCTGTGACCAGGATTCTTTCCGTGGCTATGCATTTTATATGTTTTTGATATTAAAGGAAAAATGTCACCCTTGGTGTTAAACTTAATTTCATGGTTGAGCAAATGTGTTTTTGAACCGACGGGGAAAGAAAAGTTTTGTAAAATATTCCCAGACTGAGTTTATAATGGATTTAAGCCTTGACTTGGTTTTTTGAAAGGTTTCCGACAACTTCTGCCTTTACAGATGCTGGAGATCATTGCTATTTGTAGGCTTTGCATTTGTTCATATGCCACACATATGCCATGTATTTCCTCCTTACACTTTGAAATCTCTTTGATAGATGCATTTTACAACTCCCAAAAGAAAACAAAATCAATTGTCAATAAGGTTCATGTCTGTGCTGCTCAGTTCATGTCACAGCCAGACACTGCAGCTCTCTCATCACTACCTGCATATCCCCTATATTCCCCTGAGTTCATCTTCAATGTTATTGTTCAACTTGTTTTTAACCTTTGGAGAGTCTTTTCACTTGCTGCCAGCCCTTGCTCAAATTCAATTCTAGCCACTGATGCCATCTTACACAGCTGCCGATCTCCACATGAAGGCTTTGTAGCTCCTCAATTCTTGCTCTTCAGTGCAAGACCTGTGCAAAAAGCAAACAGCCTAACCACAGGCAAAGAAAACCTGAGTTTCACCTCCTTTCAGGACCTCTATTCATACACCAAAAAGCCTTACAGCTACACTCGCACTATTAATATCCTGTTTCTATGAAAGCATCACTATTAGTATCGCACATACGCAAGGACAGTATATCCATAGTCCTAAATATAACATTTTGATGCATAACTCATCTTTTTTCCACTTCTGCTATATATTAATGATACCTCAAATTATGTGCTTTGTTATGTGCTTTGTTATGACTTCTGAGTCAAATCTGTTTAGTGAATCGTTTGAACCGCTGCAAAAAATAAATAAATAAATAAATAGATGAACAATGAGTTTACAAGTCAATAGAACATTCTAATTAATATCAAAATTAATATCATACATGCTAAACATTAAGAAGAATATTTTTGTTCATTGTAACTTAAGGCAAGAGACTGCAGGTGAATACGGTAAAAACAAACAAACAAACAAACAAACAAAAACCAATAGTTATCGCCTTACTTGTATCGCCTAAAATTCTTGTTTATTTATTTATTTTTTTTTTTTTTTGACATATTAGAGTCAAACATTTTTACAGAGGGAATTTTTGGCACTCTTTTTCGTCACTCCATAATTCAGAAAATACTTAGAACAGACAGAAAACGATATATTTTCACAATTTGGGGGGAATCAAATGTTGTATAATCAAGCAAATAATATATAAACAAATCCCTCTGTAAAAACCTTCAGGATATAGACAGGAATAAAAATGCAAAATTTGGTGTGTGTAAGTACTACTGAAGTGGATATTTATGGCTCAGTGTAGGAGGGAAAAGTCATTTTGAGAAAACAGCCTTTAAAAATATGTATTGTAATTTAAATCTATCAACAAAAATAGATCAAGTGCAATATAATATTTCCACTAGTCTGAAAAAACACTTTATGAAAAACCCAAAAGCCCAAAATCTCAAACTTGACAGGTGCATAAAAAAACTGTGTTTTTGCCTGCCGTGTCTTCCCTTAAATTATAGTAACATGATACAAAATTATAACAATATGATGAAATTTTAATAGTCCACTTTAGACATTCTATTAACTATAATCAACCCTAGCCTTAACCCTAACCTAACCGCTCTACTAATACTTAACTGAGAGTTAGCTGACATGAAGTTACATATATTTATAAGAGAGTTAGTTGATAAAGCAATAAGCCCCAAGAAGCCGTGGTTTACACTGAATTTATAACAGCTTGTTAGGGACGACATGATTAGCTGTTATAAATTCACTGTAACCCACGGCTTCACTGACCTTATTGCTTTTATAAAACGGTTACTCCATATACGTAGTAAGGTAAAATAGAGCAAATAAAGTGTAATGATATAAAAACATTATTCTTCCACCAAACAATGTAGTTCCTAAGAAATGTTTGTGGTCGCAAGAAAGTGCGACGAACGCTGCTCAACCAATCAGAATTAAGGACTGAAACTATCCGTTTTACAATAAAGCAATAAGCCCCAGAAAGCCGTGATTTACAGTGAATGTATAACTGATAAAGGTCATTGTTATGCACAAAACAATTAGCTGTTATAAATTTACTGTAAACCACAGCTTCTTGGGCCTTATTTCTTTTATAATACAGTCATTCCAGATGCATAGTAAGGTTTCACAAAATAAAACAGAGCAAATAAAGTGTAATGATATAAAAACATTATTCTTCCACCAAACAATGTAGTTCCTCAGAAACGGTTGTGGTTGCAACAAAGTGTGGCAAATGCGGCTCAATCAATCAGAATTAAAGACCGGAACTATCTATTTGCATTTATCAACTATTTTACAATAAAACAATAAGCCCTAAGAAGCCGTGATTTACAGTGAATTTATAACTGATAAGGGGCGTTGTTAGGCACAACACAATTAGCTGTTAGAAATTCACTGTAAACCATGGCTTCTAGGGCCTTATTGCTTTTATTAAACGGCCATTCCATATACATAGTAAGGTTTCACAAAATAAAACAAATCGAATTTATAACAGCAAATTGGCCTTGTTAGGCACGATGCAAAGAGGAGTGCCTAAAACCCCCATAGCTGTTATAAATTCACTGTAAACCATAGCTTCACGGGGATTATTGCTTTTATCAAATGGCTATTCCATATATGTAGTAAGGTTTCACAAAATAAAACAGAGCAAATAAAGTGCAATGATATAAATAAAAACAGCATTCTTCCGCCAAACAATGCAGTTTCTCAGAAATGGTTGTGGTTGCAACAAAGTGCAGTGAACGCACTTCAGTCAACCAATCAGAATTAAGGACCGGAACTATCCGTTTTAGCATAAAGCAATAAGCCCCAAGAAGCGTATGTTTGTAGCTTTGTGTGTATGTTTGTAGAGCAATTCACAACAGCTTAGAACGCGGCTCAACCAATCAGAATTAAGGACCAGAACTATCTGTTTTATAACATGTAGTTGGAAAGTAAAATATCTAAAGTGGACTAAAGTTTAGGTTCTAAGTGAGAATGGCCTGAACCACACTTATTTATATTAACTATATATGGTTTTATTTTACATCATGTGATGTGGCAGGAACCACATAATGACATAAATCGCTGAATCATTTTTTGCACTAGTTCTTTGAAGTTGAGCTGCTTGAAACAACTCATCCACAGAAATGAATCAGACACCTGTTCACTACGTGTAGATAATTGAGGAGATGTTTACTAATATTTTTAGGAGAGCTTACTTATTTCTGTGTGAGAAACCAATCTCAAGATCAAAATGTAATTTGGGACTGTGGTGGCCAGATGAGGTGGGCTTATTTTACTTAGAATAGGAAGCAAACAACCACTCATAACACTGGTGCATCATGGGGGATTCTGCACTGGAAAACACCTCTAATCTCAGCTGCCTGTTCTGGTACGTGCAATAATGTGATTTATGGCTACCGGTAATTGTTTGGCTACCAACATTCTTAAAAATACCTACTTTTGTGCTCAACAGAAGAAAAAAAAAACCTTAAAGGTGAGTATATATTATGTTATCTGCGCAATATGTGGCTTCAAACAAAGAGACGTAATTCTATACTGTATATTCACAAACCTCTGCTTCACATAAGAGACTGTGAGATCTTAATGGCTTTCTTAATGTGTTCACGATATCAAACACAGGCGTAACAGCATTAGCTGCTATAGTGATTGTCCTACCAGCAGTACGTCACACTCAAATTCAATTCAGGTCTAACTGAGCGACGGTTTTTAAGCAATGTGCGCACTTCACCCTACCCCGTGCAAAACAGAGGAAAAATCAATAGCTGGGTAACCTAAGCACACACTCTTAAAGCTTCAGAGATGACTTTGAGATTTAGAATTAGATTGAACCAGCAAATACACAACAGTCCCCCATACAATACATTAAAAATTGAAAACTGCATCACACACTGCCTCCCTTTCAGCTCTGCTGTGAATGACGATAGTACCGAAGTGTTATTCTTCAAGTTCTGATGGTTATTTGGATAAGCAATGATAAAGATGTGCTGTGAATCATTTGTGGTGAGGTCTATGCAAATGATCCTGTCATTTCCCAATATGTCAGGCAGTTGTTGTTTTTAGTTTTTTTTTTTATGTTTATTTTATGTCACCAAGTAAGCAGGCAATGTGGTGTGCCCTTTAGAGAATCTAGCAGGTTGTGGTTGAAATTCAGATCATGCATTACCAGATAGGAACTATGCACTGTTTACTGTTAAATAATATTCACTTTTAAACCTATGCCAACATACGTCATATATCTCTGATGCTCTGACAATTTTTAAATGTCAAATTCTGCATAATGACGTTATTACTTTTTACACTTGAGTGTTGTCACTCACGCCAGAGATTACAAACATGGACACAGGCCAAGAAATGAATTTAAACCAAAACCACATGATCCAAACCACAGAAGGGGCAGTACCATAGAGGAAAACACTGGTACTTTAATATAAAATCTTCCCAGTTCAGAACGTTTGACGTGAAAGTCCCAAAACAGATCAAGTGAGCAATGAATCACATGGTTTTGTGTTCCTACTCCCTCCCTTGTGAAAAAAAGTACACTTTAGCATATTTTTAAAAGAATATTACAGAAATAAAACACTTTATAAGATTAACTTAAGAGCAAAGTTAATGTAATGTTTTCAGACACTTAATTTTATGTTAAAAGTACTTATAAATTAAGACTTCAATGCATTCAATGCAAGGTATTCATAATGTACATTTTAATGTATTATAACTAACTGTAACTAACGTTAAAATGCATTATAGTATTTGAAGGTTTGTTTGTCATGTATTTTAATGCATTATACTTTCTGAGAGTATAACAATGAATAGATAAGTATCATAATGTTATTATAAATGTGGTCACAATTATTCATGAGATCATGCAGTGCATAAGGTGCATTACAAGGCATAACTAATGCATTAAAAATGTTATCAAGCATTTTTATCAGGCTCCTTTGTTTAGGTTCAGTAATTTCACAGAAAAGGTTATTAGCCGGTTACTGGATACCTTATTTTCAAAAAATGTCTGATGTTAATTTCATAAGAGCCTCATAAAAAACTTTTTTGCATCTGAAGTCTTAAATATATACAATTGTATTCAAATATACTAATCTTAAATGTAATTTCAAGTAACATACTTCAATTAAAATTATAGTCAAAGTAAATATGCTTTAGTATGGTAGTCAAAATAAATGCATTTCTTTATAGGAGAAGTTCACTTCCAGAACAAAAATTACAGATAATGTACTCACCCCGTTGTCATCCAAGGTGTTCATGTCTTTCTTTCTTCAGTCTTAAAGAAATCAACAAAACATTTTAGGATTTTTCTCCATATACTGGACTTCAGTGGTGCCCTGATTTTGAGCATCCAAAATGCAGTAAAAATATATATATATATATATATTTTTTTTAAATAAACGATCGTTTCAATAGATAAGACCCTTCTTCCTTGGCTGGGATCGTTTAGAGCCCTTTGTAGCTGCATTTAAACTGCATTTTGGACGTTCAAAATCGGGGGCACCATTGAAGTCCAGTATATGGAGAAAAGTCCTGAAATGTTTTCCTCGAAAAACATAATTTCTTTACGACTGAAGAAAGAAAGACATGAACATCTGTACATTTTTGTTCTCCTTTAGAGAATGGCAAAATATTAATTAAACAATGATTTATTTTACTTTTTAAGTGTACTAAGCATGGGAAAATGTACTTTAGGTGCATTTAAATGGCCTTTTTATTCATGTTAAGTTTTCTACAAGTACTGTTTGTTTTAAAAACATACTTTTAGAATTTGAAGTTCACTCCAAGTGCACATTTAATACAATTAAGTACTTTTTTTTCACAAGCACTAGTACACAGCTGCTGATAAACATTAAAAAAACAATTATCATTTGGTGTCCTTTTAAAAGACCAACTGTTGTTGTTTTCACAGCATGTTTTTACTATCGAATTGCACATTCAGGGCTCAGTAAAGCAAAAGGCCATAAGAGAGTGTGCATTAGACAGATTTTTTTTAATGTTAGGAATGGCCTAACTGTTTTAGTGATAGTAGTACTTGAAATCTGGCTAGGTATTTTCAGTGTTTTGTTCAGAAAGGAAGTCAAGAACACGTGGCACTCTTCAGTCAGCAGTTACTGTACAGATAAACACATTTACTTTAATGCAGATTTCATTTCCGTTTCCTTTCCCTTTGTTTACGTAATGTGTTTACTCTGTATTATGCTTGTTTTGCTATTGTAATTACAGGTTTAATGAGCACCCCTGAGAGCTGTTGAGACACAGGCTAGTGGTCTGGAAAGAAGAGTGGTGGGCTGCACCTCCTGTCAGCCCCTCTCAATGGCATAATCGCTCCCTAACCAACTCCCATCCTGAGGCAACCGCATACTCAAGCTGCAGGAAAATGATGTGCATGAAGAAACTTACAGCATTAATGTTTGATGTCAAACATTGAAGTCAGCACAAAGACATATGACCTTAAAAAACACCTTGGGTCACGCAATGAGGAGACTGTTGATTACTCATAAAAACAGACTAGTCTGCATCTTTTTTACCAAGTTAAGCGCTTCATATTTTAAAATCCTATTGGGGGACGAGGGAACGGTGCACTCTAGAATCAAAAGGGGTTATTTTACAATTTTATATGTATATGATGGTGATAAATATGGGAAGTATGTAAGAAAGTAAATAAATACATAAATAAATACAGACATATATAGGGACTTTCACTTGCCTGTGAAAAGTTCTTGGATGAATATGTTATTATGACAGTGTTATAACTTACTAATGAGTTATTTCATTACTTAACAGAGGGAAATAGGATGTTAACACGGTTAACACACCTGGAGATGTTTATTATTATTATCTTTTTTTATTTGATCAATTGACTGATTGATTATCTTGACACGCAACATTTATTAAAATGACTTCAAGTTATCTCTTCAGGCTGTGTGTCAACTGTTACCATCATATTTTATCCCCTTTAACTCCATTAATGACTAATTATTAAAACCATCATGATTACATTATCATTCCAGGAAAATGTTCAAAGACAGGTGAAATCCCCACCTTATTCTGCATGCTACATGGCTGTCAAAATTCTGAGATGCACCTCATAGTTTAACGATATATATAACATCGAATGTAACCCTGGACCACAAAACCAGTCTAAGCAGCACAGATACGTTTGTAGCAGTACACTCTTCAAAAATAAAGGTACTTTAAAAAGTTCTTCACAGTGATGCTATAGAAGAACCATTTTTGGTTCCACAAAGAACCATTCAGTCAAAGGTTCTTTAAAGAGCCATCTCTTCCTTACCTGTTTATAATCTGAAGAACCTTCTTTGGCCACAATGAAACCATTTAGACAAAAAAGGTTCTTCTATGGTATTGCGAAGCACCTTTATTTTTAAGAGTGTAGCCAAAACCACATCGTATGGGTCAAAATGATCGATTTTTATTTTATGCCAAAAATCATTAGGATATAAAGAACATGTTCCATGAAGATATTTAGTACATTTTCTACTTTAACTATATCAAAACTTAATTTTTGATTAGTAATATGCATCATTAAGAACTTTGATGGCAATTTTCTCAATATTTAGATTCTTGTGCACCCTCAGATTCCAGATTTTCAAATAGTTGTACCTCAGGCAAATATTGTCCTATCCTAACAAACCATACCTTATTTTTAAGCTTATTTATTTTAATTTAAAAAAGGACCCTTATGACTGATTTTGTGGTCCAGAGTCAGTGTCAACTGTTACTTTTTTTTGAAGGTATCTCCCAAAATGTATTATTTTGCTTGATTTGGCACAATGTAATTTAACAACTTCAAAACTAATTATTTGTCTGATAACATGTGAAAATGTATGCTCAAAACAACTCATACTACAACTGGTAGCCATTTTATCGGACGCCCCAAATACGCATCCCAGCACTGTAAACATTTAAAATTATCAGGATGAAGTGTCGGACATCTGCATTAGTAGTGCTACTATCTATAGCACTGGAAACAAACAAGCATGTCCACCCTCTGATTTTATCCTATTTACACATACACAGTCATTCACCATTATTCTTGTTGTTTTTGTAAAAACCCAGTCTTAAAAAGAGAGAGTCTCACCTGCAAATCAACACAAGGAATTATAAAATGTTCTTCACCAGCTCCAACCAGACAAGGGTGTCTACTCAATCCCAGAAGGGTAACTTTACAAACTCAGTCCCAGAACCGCCTCAAGTCTAAGCTCCAGTCCCGCGTGACCTCTGGGAAAAGTGGCACAGCTAAGTTTCTCAGATGTGAAGAGGGTGTCATGCACTTTAATAATGCTTCCTGGCCGGAGATGATCAAAAGTGACCCTGTGAGAGCAGGTTCGGCCGCTGCACTTCGCGCAGAGTGGATGGAGAGGAGATGAATTGTAAGAGAGAGAAAGGGGAGGAGAGATAAAACGTGTCTCACACATGTATTTTCTACAGGAAGATGTTAGGCTAGCGCTGGGTTTTTTTTTTTCGTTGAGCTGCATGTGATAGCGTTGGAGGGAAGCTCAATGAGTAAAAGCTTTTTCCAGACACATGGTGAACGATAGAATATGACAAACTTCCACTGATGGTGAAGTCTGCCTCAGACACAATGCCACAACTTCCTGTTTTCTAAACTGAAACTACAGGCTCGTTTTAAAACCTGTTCTCTGTGCTTGCCTTAATGGCTGTAATGGAATAAAATCATAATTTGCATTATGAGCACTTAGTGATTTTTCATGCTTTAAGATGCCACTGTCTGTAAAACCTGATTGAATAGAAGAATCACACCTTAATCAAAGTTTTTTTCTGTTTTTTTGGACCAAACCATGCCTCTAGAACAAAATGTTCTCCAATGCCAAACCACCACCTGTTCTCTGTTTCGCTGTCCTGGTAAAGTCTGAGGCTTCTGAGAAATTTGGTTAAACCTATATAAATGTGAAATTCTCTTAATTGATATTTTAAAGGTTACATTCCATGGGGAAATGTGAAGCATTTTACCTATATCTGATAAAAAGGCACACAACTCACGTTTTGACCTTTCAGTGAGTTTCATACATTATTGACTATAGTGGAGCCAAGGAATGATACTTGTATCTAAAACATTTTGTTAAATATTTCAAGCATTGTTTTGTGGTTTTCTGTGGTTGTTTTAGGGGTTGATTACAGTTTTTGTTTATATTCTTCTTGTTTCTGTCGGTTTGCATTTTCATTTATCTTACTAACTGACTGATTTCTAGAGTACACAGCAGTTTCTGAATTCATACATGTGGGATTTCCCTAAAACTGTCAGAGCAAATATGATACTTTCCATTTCCTAACTTTTTTTTTTTAATTTCATAGAAACAATTATTTTTGAAGATCTGAAACCACGTACTGTTATGAGTTAGGAGTTCAATTATTATGAACTTCTGTTAGCGGTAAATGTGTTTACAGTAGTTTACTTGCAATTCTGCAGAGCAAGTTACTGGACTAAGAAAAAGGTGTACACAATTACTCAGTTAAATTATATATTTTAATTTGTTTAATATGTGTATTTCCAAATGTGTGCAGATTATAGTACTGTAACATTTCAAGGGTGATTTGAAACATCATTCACACTTTATTTCTGGGATGAATTATCACTATTAACTATTAACTACAAATTTTGCCTCAGTAAACTCCTTATTTGCTGCTTATTAACATTTGGTAGGGTTAGAAGATCTAAAATTCTGATCATGCATAATAAGGCATTAATATGTGCTTTATAAGTGTTAATAAACAGC
Source organism: Labeo catla (assembly GCA_012976165.1). Taxonomy (NCBI): domain Eukaryota; kingdom Metazoa; phylum Chordata; class Actinopteri; order Cypriniformes; family Cyprinidae; genus Labeo; species Labeo catla. Next base: position 286,333 of record VONZ01000220.1, read on the forward strand.
CAATATGCTAGTAATATGCATGCTAATAAGCAACTAGTTAATAGTGACAAACATGTAAGTTTGTGTTTGATGTTTTAACAAAGTCTCTTATGCTCACCATGGCCTTATTTGATTAAAAAAAATAAAATAAAATACAATAGGAATATTATTATTGAGGAGTATTATTCTGATTTGTTTTCTATTTTGATATAGTTTAAAATGAATTTCATTCATTTAATGGCATAGCTGAATTTTCAGCATCATTGTTCAAGTCTTGAGCATCATAATCCTTTAGAAATTGGTCTAATATGCTGATTTGCTTAATTTTTTTTTTCTCAGTATTATTTGATGAAGCTACAGTTTCTGTTTAATAAACATTCTATTTATTCTATGTTAAAATAGTAGGATTTCCTGCTATTTATACTACTTGTTGCAAATAGTGGCAATTATCTGCACCTCACTATTGTAGTACATTATAAAACAGTATGCAATAGTAACTTATTGAGTGTAAATTATAGTTTTGATTTAAATTTTTGGACGGATGCCACCTTAGAGTTACCCGATACTTCATTTTCAACTTTTTGATTATTTATTTCATTTTTATTAAAAATAAATGCCTTCCCAATGTGATATGAGATTTGAAAAGCAAGAAAAAATTTTGCCCAAAGATGGATTCGAACTCGGGTCCATCGCATCAAAAAGACTACAGCATGCACTTTACCATCTACGCCACTAGAGGAGATGTTTAATAATCATCTTTTGTAGTGTTGACTAGCCCAATCACACATTGGTGGGCGGAGCTAGTGTAAATAGCCTCTGCCAACAAGGCAGGCTATTTGCACTTTAAACAGACACTCCAAAAATGACACCTTAGAAAAAAATATATTTTATATATCCTACTAAAATCAGATGAAAGATGGCAAGTTTTCCCTTGGGTTAGTCAGTTAACCCCAGAATTGTGGGACATACAGTGCCTTTTAATGGTTTTCAATTATCTCATTTTAAATCGTGCTATAAAAGCTAAATTAGCAAATGTTTCCCTTTATTTCCCCCATTAACATATTGAATGACAATCATCATCATCCTCTAAATATGTAACAACTTGTCACTAAGTGCACTAAGTGCAGTGGGCAGCAACCTTCCCCATCTTCCCCTACGTCTGTTGTAGTAACAGTAGTTTCACCATTAAAAGGATGATTCATACAGTTTTACAGCTCAAATACAGACAAATGAATAGATTGGTATAAGAATAAATATATTAAACTCTCTATAATGCCTTTTCTCCATTGACTTCCATTGTACAGTAAACGCATTACGCAGCATTTTTACAAACTGAGGAACAAGCTGAAATGATTTTCTGTGCCCACAGATGCTATCAGGGAGGTTTAAGCTGTAGTGTACCTGGAACAAGTTCTCCATGTATTTTGATGTTTTTCATTCTGTTATTCTCTCTGCTAGATTCTTCTGAGAATAAATCAGGAAAAGAGGATCAAAAAATTCAACTTGACTCGAAACCTCATGACTCAAGAAGATTCATTTCAACAGATTTATGCATCACCATGTTTATTATACCTGCTGGAAATGCTCCGACATTACCTTCCACAAACTACATCAGAATTTCTAAGGTTACATGTGTACAAAATAGTCCTTCATAGCAATAAGTTTCAAGCAAACCTAATTCTCAGTGACATGCAGCCTAATGCTCAGGTCTAGGGTCAGTAAGGAGTAAGAATACACATCCAGTACAGCTTGTACTAGCAAAGATCAGCTGAACTAGCCTGCTGCTAACAGCAGCTGATCTGAAAACAGTCTAGGTAGTCTTTTGTACGCTGATATACCGAGGAGCAGCCCCCTTAATAAAAGGTTGCCTGCAGGTTAGCACCTGCAGGGCTAACCGTTGACGATACTGGAAAACACCAGACTGTTGGATTTTCCAGGTTATTTTACAAAATGATTCTCAGTATTATGTAAAAAGTGGATCTGAAACTAGAGGCAGCATCACCACAGAGCAAAAACATTTAAAAACCCATCTTAACAGATTACATCTTGCATGTTGTATCATGACTAATACATTTCTTGTGACTTGCAGACTATCAGCTTGACGTCAATCTGTTATGAATATCAAACTAGGGATGGTTTACAATAGCTGATTAGTCAATTAGAGAGGTTGACTAACTTTTTTCAGTTAAACGCATTCTGCGCTTTAGTGGTTTCGGTCACATTGGCAAAATCTTGGTAAAATTTTGTGAGCAAAAAAAGGTTGTTTGTCCATGCATGAAGCAACTTTCACATATCAGCTTTCAGCTTTCTGTTGGTCAGCGCAGCAAATTCGCATGACCAGTTTGAACAGGAGTGCAATCTGCTTGGGTCACTTCTTCGCACAAAACTCACAATTGCACAGATTCATACTAAAATGACTGGATTTCGGCCACAAAATTTTAAGGAGCACTGGTAAATGTGACCAGACCTTTAGACAGTTTTGACCATTAAAACATTTTGCATCTTTTATTCATCGCCTTCAAAGCACCATTAAGAAGAAAGTCTCTGGCCATTGCATCACATCTTGTGCCGTTTTTGACATTTTTGACCATTAAAACATTTTTCGTCTTTTTTCCAACTCCTTCAAAGCACCATTGTCAAGAAAGACGCATTCATAAGAACATCTCTGGCCATTGCGTCACATCTTGTGCTGTTTTTTTTATGTTACTCAACAAGTGTTAAGTTTTTAAGATGCTGTAAATAGTCCAAATTTGAAATGCATGGCTTGAGATCTTTCTTCCATTTTGTCCACTAAAAAAATTGTCACATTAGGAAAATTTTAACGTCTGTTGTCTATTGTCAATAGTTTAGCAATGTATGACGCTCCATTCACACAGAATTCACTTTCAAACCAAGTAGCTTTCTATTGGTAAATGGATGTGTATGATCGAACTAACTGGATATGACAATAACTGATAAATGTGACCACACCTTTAGACATTTTTGACCATTAAATGTTTTTTTGTTTTTTTTGTCTTTTATTTATCGCCTTCAAAGCACTATTGTCAAGAAAGACACATTCAGAAGAATGTCTCTGTCCATTACATCACATCTTGTGCTGTTTTTTTGACGCTCCATTCACATTTAATTCACTTTTTAAACCAAAAAGGTTTCTGTAGGGAAATGTGGCGAATGCATGTTACCAACTTGAACCAGTTGCGAAATCTGCATGATGAAATCTTTCGTCCTCACATGAATTTTATAATCGTGTGGATTTCCATCGAACTGACTGAATTTTGCCTGCGAAAATACGCCAATCACTGATAAATGTGACCACACCTTTAGACATTTTTGACCATTAAAACATTTTTTCATCTTTTATTCATCGCCTTCATAGCACCATTGTCAAGAAAGACACGTCTCTCAGAAGAACGTCTCTGGCCATTACGTCACATCTTGTGCTGTTTTTTGAATATTTGAAAATTATAATCGTGTGGATTTCAATTGAACTGACTGGATTTTGCCTGCAAAAATACGCAGAATACTGGTAAATGTAACTGCATCTTTAACAAAAGACGTCTATTTGGGTGAGACTAACCCAAAACCAGCCAAATTAAATTAGGCCTAAATAGCCTAATTTTTAAAACCATGCCTTGAGATCTTTCGGTCGTTTTTCTTCCATTTTGTCCCCTAAAGGTACGGTCACACTGCAATTCTTCTAAAGGTATGGTCAGATTAGCAATATTTTAAAGTCTACTGTTAATAGTTTAGCAATGTATGATGCTCCATTCGCAAAAAATTCACTTTCGAACCAAACAGCTTTCTGTTGGTAAATGAGGCAAATGCGTGTGAACAACTTGAACCAGTTGCGAAGTCTGCATGATGAAATCTTTCGTCTTCTCATTAAATTCACGATCGTGTGGATTTCCATTGAACTGTATTTTGAAAATCTGCAAAATACTGGTAAATGTGACCTAGATCTAGTTGGGTGAGACAAACCCCAAACCAGACAAATTAAACTGGGGCTTCCTTAACAGACTTTTCAATTTCAGAAGAAAATAGTTTCACATATGCCCGTGATGAACAGTCTGACTTTCTGTCTACGTAAAGGTCTAGGTTGGGTTCCAAAACAGTTCTTTCCCAACCTTTCCCAGAAACAAATCTACAGCAGTCCTGGCTGAAAGAGGTCAGAGTTCAGACGGCCTGCCGGAGACACCCGAAGCTACGCTTTCTTACAGAGGGCTACATGACTACCTCCATCCAACGCTCGTGGTGCACTAAAAATTGCTAGAGTTCAGGCAGGTACTCTTCATTTCTCTCGTCCTCCGCCTTGGATTCTTCTTCAAAGGATGCTAACACGCTCTGTCAACCCCTGCATGTCGGCGTCCTCCGCACCCTCCTGCTCGTCATCATCCGACGCAGGAGGCGGGGGCACCAGGTGAGGAGGGTAGGGCAGTGTGTGGTCCCGGGCGTACTGCTGCCAGCGGCTGTCATCGCTCTCGTGGGTAATGTAACGCTCCCCAAGCTTTGACTCCAGCTCTCGGAGGTCCAGCCAGGTCTGGTAATCCTGAAAGAGCAGACGGTGGTGGTGAGGGGGGAGAGACAGGGAGAAAGCAAATAAAGAGATGATAAAGACAGAAGGACGCCACAGCTAATGATGATTCATTTTGTTTGCGGTGTCTAAAAGCGCTTTACTTAAGGAGCTTATTTGTCCTTAATATAATTTGCTTCTCAAACATAAAACTGTCTTTTACTGCAAATCCATACTTGGATTTTGTCATCTCAGGGTTTGTTTTTCACATTTGTCATTTTTACCATCTTTCATGCGGAGCTTTTAATGTAATTACAGACCTATTTCCAATTTCTTTTCAGGTGAATATAATAGCCTTAGACTTTGGATTATCTTTCTAGTTTCCATCTTATTCAATTCAGAAATTATATTTTTAACAGTAATTGAATAATATAACATAATGCACACACACACACACACACACACACATACATACATATATATATATATATATATATATATATATTAGGGGTGTAATGTATTCATTACATGTATTCATACCACAGAAATGCAGCGCTGTTTGATAACCGCCGGCAGAAGAACAGCGAATGCCGTGAGTTGCGCATTTGAAAACAAAGCCCACCAGATAGTGATCATGTGCTGATTCTGAACCGGTCTCTCACTGACAAAGGAGTATAACGTTACTTTAAAGGCTTGCGCACTCAAATGTTTGCGAAATGGAGCTTTGTGCTCATGTATCCTTTCTAATTTGGCACAATATTTCCATATTTGCGATGTATCCAAATGCTAAACTATTATTTGGTATGTAAATTATAGGCTTTGTACTTCAGTCACGCTCCAACTTTGAAACAGTGAGGCGGGCACGTTTTGTTCACTGTGTTTTATTTTGATAAGTACTAACTGCGCTGTCAAGCTAGCAATGTAAAAAAAAGCAAACATGTTTTTTGTGTGTGTGCGCCGGCACAATTACTTAAACTGTTTCCTTATACCAGCAAAATCAACTTAAAAACACTGTCATTTATTGTCTTATATAGCATATATAGGCTACATTACATGTTGCACTGTTTTGTCCCCCTTGTTTATCTGTTAACTAAATCAAATATATTTCAAGTTTATTTATTTATTCCTTGTACAGGGGTTGGACAATGAAACTGAAACACTGGCCAATATAGTGTTGGAGGTTTCATGGCTATATTTATGCAGCCTGGTGGCCAGTCTTTACTGATCGCACATTCCACCAATAAGAGCAGAGTGTGAAGGTTGACTTTGTGCACCCAATAGCTCAAACATTGTACCCTGAAGGTGGTGCCGTGTATTAGGATGATAATGCACCAATACACACAGCAAGACTGGTGACAAGAGTGATTTGATGAACATGAAAGTAAAGTTAAACATCTCCCATGGCCTGCACAGTCACCAGATCTGAATATTATTGAGCCACTTTGGGGTGTTTTGGAGGAGCGAGTCAGGAAATGTTTTCATACACCAACATCACATAGTGACCTGGCCACTGTTCTGCGAAAGGAATGGCTCAAAATCCTTCTGGCTACTGTGCAGGACTTGTATTTGTCATTCCCAAGATGAAATAATGCTGTATTGGCTGCAAAAGGAGGCCAAACGGCATACTAATTGTGGTCTAAACCCAGGTGTTTCAGTTTCACTGTCCAACCCCTGTATGTATATATGTACTGCAGATTTTATATATATATATATATATATATAACATTATAATTTTGTATTTTCACATCTAGGTGGAAAAAAAAATGTAATCTGTACTATGTATATATATATATGTATATATACATATATATACAAACTCAGTTCTTTAAACTGAGATGTATACATCATCTAAAATCTGATAATAAGCTCTCCATTGATGAATGGTTTGATAGGACAAAACAATATTTGGCTTAGAACAGTTTTGTAAAATATTATTAGATTAAATATTATTTAAAATAACAGTATTCTTCTGTCATATTTTAAAATGCAAGTTATTCCTGTGATGGCAAAACTAAATTTTTAGCAGCCATTACTACAAAACTCAATCTAATATGCTGATTTTGGTGCTCATTTATTATTATTTTTAATATTGAAAACAGTTGTGTTGCTTAATATTTTTTTGGAAACCATGACCCATTTTTACAGGTTTCTTTGATTACATTTATTTAAGTGAACATTTTGTAATATTTTAATTATCTTCCTTGTTTACTGTCAGTTCTGATAAATGTAATGTCTTTTCTAATTAAAAGTATTAATTGCTTTGGGGACATCCTGACCTCCTTTTTTAATGGTAGTATACAGAAACATTCTTTTGATCTCCTCAATTTTTTTTACTGATGGATTTCTTTTTACATATTTTCTTGAAAGCTGTATTTTGGCATCCTATTCATGGAAAGAGCCATTAAGAGCCTGAAATTGGCATTACCTGTAGATAGGCATGGCTGAGACTCTTGTCCACACTGTAGCGTTTTCTCATCTTCACTTGCAGCAGGTTATTGATGAGGTCGATAGCTATGGAGAAACGAAGAGATCACACAAACAAAATCTGCATTGATTGAAGCTAAATGATTTACAGCAGAGGACAGAAAATCAAAGGCGGATGGAGCAACTCAACGATCAGCCTGCTTTTAATGCATTGAATTTCTTTTTGTTATTATGAAGTAAATTTCCAGGAATAGCCACGTGCGAAGTGCTCTCCATTCAGCTCTTTTAACTTTTCGTATACCTTTATTCTCAATATGATCTGACATTTTATCAACATCTGAAACTGTATTTATTTCGATGTAATTTTACTGTGCTTGTAAGTATACCTTCAGGAGAGATCTGTTTCCATGGGTTGGGAGGGTACATGAAGGCAGCATTGTGGATCTGATCATTGATGTCTTCATCCTCGTTGAAGGGGAACGTTCCGCTCAGACTGACATACATGATCACACCTACAGACCACATGTCCAGAGAGCGATTGTAACCCTGGTTCAGCAGGACCTCAGGGGCCAAATAAGCCGGCGTGCCAACGACCGAACGGCGGAAAGACTTCTCTCCGATGATGCGAGCAAAACCAAAGTCGCAAAGTTTCACCTATGAACATGCCGCGTAGGTGGGAAGAAGTGGTAAAAGTCAACAAAGTGTAAAAAAGGAGAAGTACAACTTTGCATTATGCAACAGCGTAAAAAAAAGCTTTAGTTTGTTTCCCATGCATCAAGGTGTTTGGTGACTTCTCTGACCTGGGGGAAAGGATCCGCTGATGCTAATAGCACATTCTCAGGTTTGAGATCGCAGTGCACTATGTTTTTGAAGTGAAGATGCCTCAGAGCAGCCAAAATCTAGAGAGAGAGTGAAAAGGAAGATATTCTTTTTAAAATAATGTCTTCAAAACCCTGTTCACACAAAGCACATTAGCGTTCACGCCAATGGAAGCTGTTTTATCATCTGCAGCTTCAGGGTGTGTTCACACTTGTAGTTCAGTTTGTTTGGTTCATTTGGTCCAGACCAAAAAGGAAAATGATATATTTGGTCCCGGTCTGCTTAGCGTTCACACTGGCATTTTTGATATCGAACCTAAAGATAACAAACCTAAAGGAATAGTGATACGTTCAAAACCTGATTGGTCGGGATGAATAATGTATATTATAACATACTGTATATGCATGTTTGCACTTTGCTCATTGTTTTGGATACACCGCTTGTTCCCTGTGTGAACCCTTACTTCTTCTTTTTGGTTCATTTAGAAGTCTTTGGTCCGTCTTGCGTTCACATATCATTCGAACCGCACCAGAGTTTGGAAGCAGACCGAGACCCATCTTTTTAGCGGTCTCGGTCTGCTTGTTTGGTGCGCACCAGGGTTCGGATGGCAGCGTTCGCACTTACTCAAAAGAACCGCACTAACAAAGAAATCGCACCAATCAAACCAAAAATGACAAGTGTGAACACATCCTCAAAAACAAGTTCTTCAAAGTCTGTTGGATTCTGATTGACTGTCAATGCTTTTTTATCATTCATCAGTTGGAAAAAAGTAATTCTAAAAGTGATTCCAATAATATTGCTTCTATGTGACTTTGGGCCTCATTTATCAGTTGAACATAGAAACGTGCGCACAAATCAATGAAACATTCATATGTCGCCAATCCCATCGTACGAATGATCGTACGTTGATAAATGTGCCAGCTGAAAACAATCATCATTTAAGTATCACGACCCCTAAAAACAGTTCAGTTTATGACACGGAGAAACGAAACCTGGCCAAAAAGAGGAAGTGAACCACTGATCTATAACAGAGAACATGAATAGTCATTATATAGATCAGTGAAGTGAACTCATGACACACAAATTGGTCTTACTCTAAAAACACCCTTTAACATTTTATTTGCAAACAATAGCATTCATTTATACAGCATGTATATTAAATACCAACAAATATGATGAAACGTTTTTAAACATTATAGCCTACACTCTTAAAAATAAAGATGCTTTAAAAGGTTCTTCACAGCGATGCCACAGAAGAAACCATTTTTGGTTCCGCAAAGAACCATTCAGTCAAAGGTTCTTTTCTAAAGAGCCATCTCTTTCTTAACGTTTTATAATCTGAAAAACCTTCTTTCACCACAAAGAACTTTTTGTGAAACTGAAACGTTCTTTAGATGTTAAAGATTCTTTATGGAACCATTTAAACAAAAAAGGTTCTTCTATGGCATCATGAAGCACCTTTATTTTTAAGACTGTATTTAGTTCTACTTAATCCACAACAAACTTTAAACTATGAAAAATTTTATATTAAACTATAAAGTAAGACACAAATTAGGCTAGTGAATGCAGAATACAAATGTCAAGCTAAAATGAATGAATAAGTCAAGCAAAACTAAATGGCATTGGGCTCACAAGCCTCTTTCATCGACATCCAAATGTTTCCATTTTTGCCATGTAACATTTGGTTGCTAAACTATTATCCATGATGTTACTGAAATGGAAAATAAAAATATTTAGACATTAAAAAAATAAAAACTATTATCCATGATGTACCTCACTTGTGTTCCAATAGCCACATCATCCTTTACATGCACACTGATGGACCTTTTAAATTGAGCAGTGTAACTTTGTTTGGTTGACTGCATTTTAGTTGTATTAATGGCTGAAATGTCAAGTTAGCAATGCTGAAATTTGTGTGTGTGCACGTGAGGTGCCTGCGCGATCAGTTACATTTAATAAAGTAAAGATATAACAAATAAAATGCATTAAGAGTGTCACAAAATCCAAAGTGGCCTATACTTGTCGCAGAGGTTTTCTTTTTTTTTTTCTTTTGGTAATCTGTTAATTATTTAAAAGAAATATATTTGGTGTAGGCTAGCCCTACTTATTTTATTCCTTTTATAAATTCAGTTTTTCTACATGAAGTGCAGCAGGTGGGTGATGTGACGATGTGTGAATCCTCATGGTCTGCTGTTTATGCCCAATTTTCTGTCGTACGTTCGTTTCATAAATGAGGCCCATTATCTTTACAGTAGTAGTGTTGACTACCCTATTCTTATAGAAGTAGAACAAATATTCTTTAGAGCTACAACTTTATAGTTATAGTTATTATTTAAGTAGTATATATAATAACCCGTAGCAGATCTATACAGGTGGAACTAGGGAGGTGGAGGGGTTTAGAAGAACTCTAAAAGCGGGCTGTAAAGTAGTAAGCTCATTGGCTGTTTATGCAACATGAACCAATCAGCTTGTGCCAAGTAATTTAACGCTGTGAATATCATCAGTTTGCATTAACGACCCATCAGCCTGTGTCAGAACTTTTTAATTTATCATTATAGTTATCGTTCTTGGTGTGAAAAAGCAAGTAGAATGATTTTTAAAACTTCATAATTATAGCTATCATTGTAGTGATCATATTTGGTGTGAACAGGCCTGAATTCTAAGAGAACAGTAAAGTCCAGCCCGATATCACTGCAATTCGTATATATTTTAGGTGGCTATTTCGTACAAATTCGTACGACCTCACTCATACAAATTCATACAATTTTAGCTAAAACGTACGTATTTTACGTACACAGTACATATGAATTTGTACAAATGCCCTACACCTAACCCCTCCCCTAAACCTACCCGTCACTAAAATCGTACGAATTTGCCACCCGTAAAATACGTAGGAATTGGTCGTGAGATAGCGTTAGTGAAGTCCACAGAAGTGTCGTGTCGAATTTCATTATATTGTTAATGTAGACATGTATTAAATGTACTGAAGGAGGAGTAATAGAATATAATTACAGTATTTTTAGTGATTAAGCTATAGCTAAAGGTATTCAGACTACTGTTTTTCATACAAATACATAGATTCTGAACTTTCATTTAAATCACATATTAATCATATTCTACGTAAAATTAATTTTGGAATTAGTACATTACATCGATCTAGATATTGTTTTCATATAGTGTTCGTAAGAAACTTGCTTCTCAACTTATACTTCCAATTTTTGATTATTGTGATGTTGTTTATCAATCTGCATCAAAATTAGATCTTGCGCCACTCAATACAGTATATAATAGACTTTGCAGATTTGTTTTGGGATGTTCTTTTAATACTCATCATTGTATAATGTATGATGCACTCCAGGGGCCATCTTTGCATACAAGACGACATATTCATTGGCTTCTATTTTTTTTGAAATGTATTTATTTTAACTATCCTAGTTATTTACAACAATATTTTGTACCTTTTTCTTCAAATTATCAAGTTAGACATTGTGTTCAGACCTATTTCTTTGTTCCTCGTGTTAAAAAAACAATTGGTAAAAAAGCTTTTATGTTTAAAGCCCCTATTGATTGGAACAATTTACCTGCGTATATTCGAACTATTACATCATTTAAGATGTTTAAGCAAACTTTGTTTTCACAGTTTGCTTTGGTTTGTACATGTTATTATTGAAAATGGTACTGTTGTTTTGTTTTTTTGTGTATTGGATCCACTGATCAGTGTATAGTGTATTTTGTATTAGGTGTTTTGTTGTACATTTGTTACTAGCTTTTAATGGCTAGTTAATCATTTTGTGGTGCTTTTTTCGTTTGTGTTTAGTGTTGTTTAAAGATGTATCGTTAATGTGTGTTCTGTTTTGTTTTATGTTGCGATTGTATTGCATTGTGTTTTGGGACCCCCTCGAAAACGAGATGGTACATCTCAAGGGGTTAATCCTAATAAAAAATAGAGAAATAGAAACCATATTACATTTTTACCATGGTATTGAGGTTATTAGAATCTAAATTTATGCTACTATAGAAGACCAATGGTTATTAAAAAAAAAAACTCACATAGTCATAATAATTACATTTCAGCATATAAAAATGAGGTTGCTACAATTTTTACTGATATTACTGAACATATATCTACATCTGCACCCTAAGCTATCAAATGTGTATTTTTAAGAGACAAAAAAAAAATTATATTATTATTAATATTATCAGGCAACACAAACCTGTTTCTTGATTTGAAACAATATTACCCATTAGAACATGCAGAACTAAGATTTTTTATTATTATTATTATTATTATTATTATTATTATTAATTTATCTTGTTGAGGAAAAATGCCTGGAAAGTGTAAAGAATTCAAAAATTATTTGACAATTTAAATTTGACATTTATCATATTATTGACTGATACAAAAAATCATCATAATTATTCCTATCCATACCGCCCTGCCCTAGTTGGAATCACTTTCAGAATTTTTTTTTTTTGTTTTTTGTTCCAGGTGGTTAATGATTAAAAACAGTCAGAATCCAACAGATTTTAAACAGCAGACAATATTAAAACAGCAGACAAGAAAGCTTCAGCACTTGCTTTTTTTTAAACATAACAGCCAATATAGTTATCGTTACGGGTATCTTTACAGTTGTCTTTATATTTATTGTTATTGGTGTGAATAGGTCTTTAGAATGACTATGAAATCTTTCTAGCTATAGTTATCATTATAGTGATCATATTTGATGTGAACAGGCCTTAATAACTACAGAAACAATAACAACACAGTAACAATATTGCTGAAATGACTTTCAGGAAAAAAAATAAATAATTTCAGCTAATGAACGATAAATACATTGAAAGTCAATCACAATCCAACAGACTTCAAAGAATATTAGATAAGAATATTAGAAGAACATGCACTTATAATAAAGAGAATAGGGCGCTAGTATAGTTATCTTTACAAGTATCATTCTTGGCGTGGCAAGGCAACAGGCATTTAGAATTATCTTTATTTAGTTATGGTTGTTATGGTTGTAGTGATTGTATTTGGTGTAAACCAGCCTTAATTCTTTGAGAAGTCCACACCACAGCAATGACAATAAATGCACAATAACAATATGGTTGGAATCACGTTTTTCCAGCTGGTGAATGATAAAAACATTCACAGCCAATTAGAATTCAACAGACTTGAATAAGCACTTAATGCAGAAGAAGAGAAAACTGTAGCATGTGCTTATAATAAATAGGACACTAATGTAGTTATCATTATAGTTATCTTTATAGCTATCTCTATTGATGTGAACAGGCCTTTAAAATAATTATGAAAACAGTCTTTCCGAGAAGCGTTTTAAGCTCTAAACGCAGCGCTGACCTGCGTGATGAGGAACTTGGTGAGTCTCTCAGGAAGTCGTCCTTTCTCACTTGAGAGAATCATCTCAAGCATGTCACCATGAAGCTTCTCCATCACCACAAACACCTTCTCTGGCGTCTCAAACATGCACTCAAGATTCACTATACCCAAGTGTCGCAGACTCTGAGAGGATGAAAGGACAAGATAAAGAGATGCGGTCGAGTGAGTCACATTGTTGTCGCTTATTTGCATTCATGACTTATGTTGGGTGTCCTCAACAATCAGGAGGCACACAGCAGGTTTAATTGTGTTATATGTGTTCATTATCATTCAGTCGAAATAACGGCACTCATTAGCCACACAGTTCTACGTGGGCCGAATCATTGATTCTTTATCGCCCCCTGCTGGTCACCTGCAATATGGCTACTTCATTCCTCAGTTGGCTCTCCTGCTTGGTGGGGAACCGAAGCTTGTCGATCACCTTCACGGCTACGTCCCTGCCGGTTTTCCTGTGTTTTCCTGTGTGGATTGAGGAGATGATAATGGATTGTGAGATATCTATTCTTAGATTTCATTAGTGCTGCTTACTATTGCATATACTTATTACAAGAGACATGAATACGAATTCCATTACTGAAACCCTTTTCCAACTATAAAGAACCTTAAAAGTTCCACGGATGTTAAAGAACCATCATAGACCCATCAATGCCAAAAAGAACCTTCATTTTCTCAGTGTAAATTGTCTCTTTAGTCTTCAGTGCCAGGGTTAACTGGATGGTTGTTTGAGGTTTTCTTACTGGACCATGTCAGTAAGAAAACACCAAACAACCATCCAATTCACCCTGGCAACCACCTAGAAACCACCATGTATATTTAAGCCACTGCAAAGCTCCCTAGCAAATGTCCAGAATTTGTAAAAATCTAGTTTTCAGTCATGAACGTACCTCCATATACCACACCAAATTGTCCAGAGCCCAGAACCTCATCTGCAAAGATCTGGTACACCATTCCAATGTCCTGTTTGGTACATCATCACCGTCATCATCATTTATTATTGTCTTAATCATTATCATAGTCATAATCATCTTTGTCATCATCACACTATGTGATGTATTGACTTTTTAAAGGTCATGTTTACTTACCACGTTCTCCTGAATCTGACTGTTCGAAACTGAGATGCTGACTGATGCCTGCCCTGAAAACCAATCAGATTAATATTAGGCTCACTTTATAATCTCAGTGCTACACTTGTACTGTATAAGGGCCAATGACAAATAAGGATGATATATCTTAGGTATCAATGCTAAAAACATAAATAATAATAATAGTTTCTTGAATATTAAAAGTTCTTGAATATTACAACTTCTGTCTTCATGTTGATATATTTTTTGAAAATGTCTTTTTAATGACTTTTTTAATTTTTAATTTAATTTTTATCAAGCAATGTAAAATCGTTTGATTTATCTATCTATCTATCTATCTATCTATCTATCGTTCTATCGTTCTATCGTTCTGTCTATCATTCTTTCATTCTATCATTCTGTCAATCATTCTTTTGTTCTACCGTTCTTTCGATCTGTCTATTGTTCTGTCTATGTATTGTTCTCTATCTATCTATCTATCATTCTATCTATCCTTCTGTCTATATATCATTCTTTCGTTCAGTCGTTCTATTGTTCTGTCTATTGTTCTGTCTATATATTGTTCTATTGTTCTCTGTCTATCTATCTATCTATCTATCTGTCTATCAATCGTTCTATCGTTCTATCGTTCTGTCTATCATTCTTTCATTCTATCATTCTGTCAATCATTCTTTCGTTCTACCGTTCTTTCGATCTGTCTATTGTTCTGTCTATATATTGTTCTCTATCTATCTATCATCTATCTATCTTTCATTCTATCATTCTGTCAATCATTCTTTCGTTCTACCGTTCTTTCGATCTGTCTATTGTTCTGTCTATATATTGTTCTCTATCTATCTATCATCTATCTATCTATCTATCCTTATGTCTATATATCATTCTCTTGTTCTATATCTATCTATCTATCTATCTATCTATCTATCTACCATTCTTTCGTACAATCGTTCTGTCTATCATTCTTTCGTTCAATCGTTCTATTGTTCTGTCTATTGTTCTGTCTATATATTGTTCTATTTTTCTCTATCTATCTATCTATCTATCTATCTATCTATCATCTATCTATTGTTCTATCATTCTTTCGTTCTATCATTCTGTCAATCGTTCTTTCGCTCTACCATTCTTTCGATGTCTATCGTTCTGTCTATTGTTCTGTCTATATATTGTTCTATTGTTCTCTATCTATGTATCTGTCTATCTATCTATCTATCTATCTATCCTTCTGTCTATCCTTCTGTCTATATATCATTCTTTCGTTCAATCGTTCTGTCATTCTATTGTTATATCTATATATTGTTCTCTATCTATCTATCTATCGTTCTATCTATCCTTCTGTCTATATATCATTCTTTTGTTCAATCGTTCTATTGTTCTGTCTATTGCTCTGTCTATATATTGTTCTATTTTTCTCTGTCTATCTATCATCTATCTATCTATCTATCTATCTATCTATCTATCTATCTATCATCTATCTATCGTTCTGTCTATCATTCTTTCATTCTATCATTCTGTCAATCATTCTTTCGTTCTACCGTTCTTTCGATCTGTCTATTGTTCTATATATTGTTCTCTATTCTCTATCTATCTATCTATCTATCTATCTATCATCTATCTATCTATCTATCTATCCTTCTGTCTATCCTTCTGTCTATCATTCTTTCATTCTATCATTCTGTCAATCATTCTTTCGTTCTACCGTTCTTTCGATCTGTCTATTGTTCTGTCTATATATTGTTCTCTATCTATCTATCATCTATCTATCTATCTATCTATCTATCTATCATCTATCTATCTATCTATCTATCTATCTTCTATCATTCTTTCATTTCTATCATTCTGTCAATCATTCTTTGGTTCTACCATTCTTTCGATCTGTCTATTGTTCTGTCTATATATTGTTCTATTTTTCTCTATCTATCTATCTATCTATCTATCTATCATCTATCTATTGTGCTTGTCTATCATTCTTTAGTTCTATCGTTCTGTCAATGGTTCTTTTCGCTCTACTGTTCTTCGATCTGTCTATCGTTCTGTCTATTGTTCTGTCTATATATTGTTCTATTGTTCTCTATCTATGTATCTATCTATCTATCTATCTATCTATCTATCTATCTATCTATCCTTCTATCTATCCTTCTGTCTATCCTTCTTTCTATATATCATTCTTTCTTTCTATCTTTCTTTCGTTCTGTCTATTGTTCTATCTATATATTGTTCTCTGTCTATCTATTTATCTATCATTCTATCTATCCTTCTGTCTATATATCATTCTTTCGTTCAATCATTCTATTGTTCTGTATATTGTTCTGTCTATATATTGTTCTATTGTTCTCTGTCTATCATCTATCTATCTATCATCTATCATCTATCTATCGTTCTGTCTATCATTCTTTCATTCTATCATTCTGTCAATCATTCTTTCGTTCTACCATTCTTTCGATCTGTCTATTGTTCTGTCTATATATTGTTCTATTTTTCTCTATCTATCTATCTATCTATCTATCTATCTATCTATATCTATCTATCCTTCTGTCTATCATTCTTTCATTCTATCATTCTGTCAATCATTCTTTCGTTCTACCATTCTTTCGATCTGTCTATTGTTCTGTCTATATATTGTTCTATTTTTCTCTATCTATCTATCTATCTATCTATCTATCTATCTATCATTCTGTCCATCATCTATCTATCATTCTCTATCTATCTATCTATCTATCTATCTATTGTTCTGTCTATCATTCTTTCGTTCTATCGGTCTGTCAATCATTCTTTCGCTCTACCGTTCTTTCGATGTCTATAGTTCTGTCTATTGTTCTGTCTATATATTGTTCTATTGTTCTCTATGTATCTATCTATCTATCTATCTATCTATCTATCTATCCTTCTGTCTATCCTTCTGTCTATATATCATTCTTTCGTTCAATCGTTCTGTCGATCTGTCTATTGTTCTATCTATATATTGTTCTCTATCTATCTATTTATCTACCGTTCTATCTATCCTTCTGTCTATATATCATTCTTTCGTTCAGTCGTTCTATTGTTCTGTCTATTGTTCTGTCTATATATTGTTCTATTGTTCTCTGTCTATCTATCATCTATCTATCTGTTTATCTATCTATCTATCATCTATCTATCGTTCTGTCTATCATTCTTTCATTCTATCATTCTGTCAATTATTCTTTCGTTCTACCGTTCTTTCGATCTGTCTATTGTTCTGTCTATATATTGTTCTCTATCTATCCATCATCTATCTATCATCTATCTATCTATCTATCTATCTATCTATCTACCTATCTATCATCTATCGTTCTATCGTTCTATTTATTTTCCAAAAAAGCTTTTAAAAGATCATTTTCAATATTTTTTGTATACATTTTCTTAGGGATTTGATGTGCACTAACTAACCACTTTTTTAAAAAAATGTACATTAAGTAAATTAAACATTGACATTTGTTTGTTTGTTTGTTTGTTTTCCAAATTAAAATATGTGCATCAAAAGAGCATCATTTTATATCATCATATCATAGCATCATCATAACTAAATTCTCGACATAACCAAATGATTGGATTAGGTTTCATAACAGTGACTTTACCCCTATTATGATTATGTATGCAGAATCACATCTTTTTCCAGAATTAATCTCACTTACGGTGAGGAGTGTGACCTTCTGCTGGAGGGTTGTCTTGGAAGATGACTGGCATGAGGGCTTGACGTATAGCAGTCTCCCATCCTTTGGCGAACTCTCGTCCTATTCCGCTATTGGGTGCAACACTGCTGGGGCTGACAGAGTGCAGTAGGCCAGACATGCTGGTTGTCTGAGACGGGGTGGTGTTGGGGTCCTCACCAACAAAGTAGATCATGGTACCCGTCATAATTTCAAAGCAGTGTGGGCTAGTGCCAGCAGGTACAAGAGAGAAATCACCCGCAGGGCGGACCTCCAGGATTTCTGAGAGCGGGATCTCCTGCAGAGGTAGACAAGGGGCAAATTAGACCCTCAATCATGCAGAAAACATGCGCAGAGGTTAATTTCAAAGCAGGGCCGTGGTTAACGCCTATGTAAGTAGAGATAATTAACGGAAATGATACATCAAACCAGGTAATTCTACATGTGAAGTCACCCTAATGGCCAAATAGCTTGTGAAAACCATTCATAATGCATTATTTCATGAACCCAGAATATTCATGCTTCATCTGTCACTGTGAACACATAATGCATAATGTAATGTGGTATTTCCACACACACGTTATCTCCCTTTTCATGTGCAATTTAGCTTATAATATCTATGGGAAGCTTGTTTCCACCATGGGTGGGTAAATGAATAAATAAACACAAGTGGATAAATAAACACAAAAAAAGTGATTGCGACTTTTTTATTGCACAATGAGGACTATTTTTTGCAATTATGATAAAATCAGAATTGTAAGATATTCATTCAGTATTTTGAAGAAAAAGATTTCAATAACCTTTTATTTATTTGTTTATTCTGTGAAATTCACAATTGTTCTGTAATTTTGCTTTTTTCGTGCAATTCAGAGAAAAAAAAATCACAATTGTTCTGTTTATATTTCACAATTTTGACAATGTTCTTGCAATTCTGAGGAAAATAATAATTGTTCTGAGTATATTTCTTAAAATCTTGACTTTTTCTTGCAATTCTGAGAAAAAGTCACAATTGTTCTGTTTACATCTCACAACTAACTTTCTATTCCTGCAATTTTAGGAAAAGTCATAATTGTTCAGTTTATCTCATACATCTCACAATTTTGACTGTTTTTCTTGCAGTTCTGAGAAAAAAATTCACAATTGTTCTGTTTATATTTCATGATTTTCACTGTGTTTTTGCAATTCTGAGAAAAAGCCTCAATTGTTACAACTGTTCTGTTTACATCTCACAATTTTCTTACAATTCTGAGAAGAAAAAAATCACAATTGTTCTGTTTACACCTCAAAATTTTGACAATTTGACAATTTATATCTCACAATTCTTACTTTTCTTGCAATTCTGACATTAATTCAGATCTGATCTGAGTTTATATCTCACAATTTAGATTTTTTTCTTGCAATTCTGAGAAAAAATTCAGAATTGTTCTGTTTATATTTCATGATTTTCACAATGGTCTTGCAATTCCAGGAAAAAGCCACAATTGTTATAATTGTTCTGTTTAGCTCTCACAATTTGGACAATTTTCTTACAATTTTGATAAAAAGTCACGGTTGTTCTGAGTTTATATCTCACAAAGTTGCCTTTTTTCTTGCAATTCTGAGAAAAGGTCAGGAATGTTCTGTTTATGTCTCAAAATATTGACTTTTTTCTTGCAGTTCTGAGAAAAAGTCCACAATTGTTCTGTTTACATCTCACATCTATCATTTTTTTTCTTGCAATTCTGAAAAAATGCCACAATTGTTCTGTTTACATCTCACAACTGACTTTTTTTTTTTCATTTTCATTAATACAAAATGAAAAACATAATTGTGACTTTTTCATCTCACAATCCTGAATTTATATGTCACAGTTCTCAGAACTGCAAGAAAAAAGTCTAAATTGCGCGATGTAAATGTTATAAACTTGTGTTCTTGCAGTTTACATCCTCGCAGTTGTTTTTGTTTCCAACATGGAATAAAAAATGTAAAAAGAAAGAAAAGAAGAAAAATGCAGAATTGCAAAATATAAATAGAACTGTAAGAATAAAAGTAAGAACTGTGAGATTAAATGTTGAAATTACTATTTTTTCAACCTGTGGTGGAAGCAGCCTTTCATAATAAAGTCATTAAACCATAAAAGAAAAGGAGATTCTACCTTGTAGTATTTGTTGGTGGTGTCGTTTTGAAATAGGATGATGCATTTGCAGTCCAGGCGCCAGTAGTGTCTCTTCCTCTGTTGGAGGGTGGGGTGAGAGGTCAGAGGTCATAGGTCAACAAGGAGTTGGTGCTGGGGTCAGCGTCACCCCAGCAGACAGGAGGAAGAGAGCGAAGGGTAAACAGAGCTGAAGAGAAGAGGAGGACGCAAGAGAAAACCCAGGAGGAAAGTTAGAAAGAAAAGGCTAAAGAGGAGCAAAATGCTACACAGAAATTCAGAAGTTTTACAGGAGGCCGAGAACAGGTCAATATATCAATGTTGAGAAAATGCCTCAGCCAATTTTTCCCTATTCTTTGTGAAAATACTCGTCTAGAAGCACCAAACACTATGAGTGACATTTACTGCTATTCATTCCTACGAATCAATACCCACTCCTGCAGGGGACGCTCAGAATAGCCTATGATTTAAAAGCGGAAGATTTGCTGATATTATAGCGCAAGTGTGCAGATTGATGCAGAACACATAAAGAAATATCAATAAGGGTGTTGGGAAGTGAGGTAAAGATAGTGTGTAGACTAGAGAGAAAACTCTGGCTTCGTTAAAGGAACAGTTCATGCAAAAATGTCTTCATTTACTCATCTTTATATCGTTTAAAACCTGTAGAAAACTCAAAAATTATAGACACAAACTAAATGAATGAATGCAGGACTATTATGGTGGGCCACATTACTGAAGTTTAACCATTAAATAGATATTAAAATATTTTTCAATAAAAAAAAAACCACATTAACCATATTAAAATAAGACTGTTGTTAACAACCAATGTCAGTTAAATATAAATAAAATAAAAAATTTATAATCGTAAGAATGAGTTTTAAAAAAGCTTCAGGCCAATTACTATTTGTCTTGAAAAAAGAATACAGAAAAGTAACTGAAAATATTCTAAAAGTATATTTTTTCAAAATAAAGTACAAAAAAGTACAAAATAATTAATCAACGAAGCACTGAAAATCATATTAAACAAACATTGAAATATTAAGTATGCCTATTTATTTGTTAATCTCATATGTATTTATATATATTTATGTATTTATTTATACATTGCTCATTGATGTCTGCATTTTATATTAAGTCTTCTAGAAGATTTATTGGTAAAAAAGATGGTTTCAAAGAGTAAAGTTATACAGGTTTAGAACGACATAAGAGTGAGCAAATGAGGATTTTTGGACGAATTATTCATTTCAGGTCAGCCAGCAGTCAGAGAAAGTACCAGTGTGTCCTTGTTGCTGTAGTGCACCATCCAGCCTTCTTTGATGGCTGTGCTAGAGCGACGTGTGGTCTGCCTGATCGACTGCACTACTCTCATCAGAGGAATATTAGCACTGGGAAAAAATCACAGCACACGTCGTAAATCATGACATCTTATAAGAGAATCCACTGTATGCTGAATAAAAGCCATTTGTATAAAGAGAGATGCACCAAAACAACACGAATTGTGAATAGTTTGCAAAAACCTAATATCTTACTGGTCAGTTAGTACTTTCGCAGAGGAAAACAGACCTACGCTATGAGTTTGCATATTTGTAAATTGAATTTTTCCACTTGATGTTCTGTTGTACATGATTTGTATATGCCATAAAGCCATTCTAGGCTCACTGATAATACGTGACTCTACCTACATTTCTGCAAAACCTGAAATAGTCCAGGTATATACACATGTTTCTCTGCACGTTTCAGATGACACATCAACAAGAGGCGCTTATCAGCGATAGCACTTTTTCGCCATTGCTGATGCGGGTTTATAAACAGTGTCATAAAAATAACATGCCTGTGGGTACAAAATAGCTGTAAAATGATTTGTGCTTCTTGTAGCCTGTTTCAAAGCAAAATGTGCAGTGAGTAAGGTTAAATTACCCGTTTAATTTTCTCAGTTTTTACATTGTTTATCCCAGCCCTAAACTTAACCAATGGTGTTAATGTAAGCAAACCTGAGATAAAAACACATATCCAAGGCTCTGAGCTCTTTTGTGGGGTTTCATGTCATGTTTTTCACCAGACTCTTAGCAGGACACTCCATATCGCAAGTACAACACTCTACCGGGTGAGCTATCGAGCAAGTTTACTATGTCAGTAAAGCCATATATATGAAGTTGGCTATGTGATGTAAACAATAAAATGTATTAGATCATAAATCAAACATTTTCAGAACATGCCCCGTAGTCATTATTTGTGTGAAAAGGGACAAAAGTTGTTGTTGTTTTATTACCGCTAGTCTTTATTTCAGCTGGCAACTCTAGTGAATTGTGTATATAGGTACATTTTGTAACTATATTTTCAAAAATGTAAGCAAATACATATTTCCAAAGAGCCTGAGTTGCATAAATTAAAAACTAAATTATTGTTCTGTCCAATTTTGTGTTTATTGTAATTAGGCCTTTATCTATAACCTGTCTAACTACCTCTGGTCTCCACTGGCCCAATCCTGTTTGCTGTCTAGGCACTAAAAGGTTCATCGTGTTTAAAAATAGCATATCACCTACACTACACTAAACCCTAAATTTGACCAAAAGTATTAACAAAAGCAAACATACTTGCTAAAGCAACTATGCCATTTTAGCTTCCTTATGCAACGTTTTGAGCGCTTTTGTGGAGTGCTGTGTCGTGTTTTCACCAGAGCCATACCAGGGTGCTCCGTATTGCATCGAGTGCAATGAGTGCAACACTCTACCGGGTGAGCTAACAAGCAAGTTTACTATGCCAGTAAAGCCATACATACAGAGCTGGTTATGTGATGCAAACACATCTGTTAGATTATAAACCAAACACTTTCAGAGCATAGAATTATGGAATGAATCATGCAAAAATAAGCCTTTATTCATTGAAAATCTGCCTCTGTAGTTGTAATTTGTGTGAAAAGGAACAAAAAGTTGCTGCTGTTTTATTGTTCAGCTAGAAACTCTAGTGAATTGTGTATATAGGTACATTTTTTCAGAAATGTAGGCAGTCACCAAAGAGCCTGGGTCGCATAAAACTATATTATTATTCTTTCCAATTTTGTGTTTACTGTGACTAGGCCTTAATTTTCTCTAAAACTTGTTTAACTACCTCTGGTCTCCACTGGCTCCATCCTGGTTACTGTCTGGGCACTAAAAGTTTAATGGTGTTTAAAAATAGCATTTCACCTACACTAAACCCAGCCCTAAACTTAACCAGTGGTGTTAACGAAAGCAAACGTGAGATAAAAACACACTTGCTGAAGCAACCATGGCATTTTAGCTTCCACATCCAAGGCTTTAAGCTCTTTTGTGGAGTTTTATGTCGTGTTTTTGACCGGACTCGTACCATGGTACTCCGTATTGCAAATTAAATGCTCTATACCGGGTGAGTTTACTATGTCAGTAAAGCCATACATACGGAGCTGTTTTTGTCATGCATACAATAAAATATATTAGATTATAAATCAAACACTTTTACAACACAGAACTGTGCAATAAATGATTCGAAAATAAGCCTTTATTCACTGATAATCTGCCGCTGTAATCATAATTTGTGTGAACAGGAACAAAAGTTGTTGCTGTTTTATTGCCACTAGTGTTCATTTCAGCTGGAATCTCTAGTGAAATGTGTATGTAGGCAGTCATATATTTCCAAAGAGCTGGATTTGCGTAAAACTATATTATTTTTTCCAATTTTGTGTTTACTGTGACTAGGCTTTAATTTTGTCTAAAACCTGACTCACTACCGCTGGTCTCCACTGGCTCAAAAATAGCATTTCACCTACACTAAACCCAGACCTAAACTTAACCGATGGTATTAACAAAAGCAAACGTGAGATAAAAACACTTGCTGAGGCAACCATGGCATTGTAGCTTCTTAATCCAGAGATCTTTTGTGGAGTTTCATATCATGTTTTTCACCAGACTCGTACTATGGTACTATGTATCGCAAATGAAGCGCTCTATACCGGGCGAGCTATCGAGCAAGTTTACTATGTCAATAAAGCCATACATATGTGGAGCTGTTTATGTGATGCAAACAATAACATGTATTAGATTACAACAAAAACATTTTGGTAAAAGTGCTTTGAGGTCAGAACACAGAATTGTGCAGAGAAGCATGGAAAAATAAGACTTCATTAATTGATAATCTGTCTGTGTAATCATAATTTGTGTGAAAAGGAACAAAAGTTGTTGCTGTTTTATTGCCACTAGTGTTAATTTCAGCTGGAAACTCAGCTGAAATTTATACATAGGTACATTTTTGCAGAAATGTAGGCAGTCACATATTTTCAAAGAGCCTAGGTTGCATAAAACTATATTATTATTCTTTTCAGTTTTGTGTTTACTATGACTAGGCCTTAATTTTGTCTAAAACTTGTCTAACTACCTCTGGTCTCCACTGGCTCCGTCCTGGTTGTTGTCTGGGGAAAAAGACCCGGGGATACTGCAGGCCTCGTCTGAGTCGTCCATCAGAGATGACTTATCAGTGTCAGAATACTCATTACTATAGTCCATCGGCACCTCCGTGTCTGTGCTCGGACTTAATATGTCTGCGAGAGAGACAGATGGGAAAGAGGTCAAAAAATTCACACACAAGCAGCAGGAAGTGACAAACAATAATTACATGTTTGCAGAAGCAGAAGACACAGTGCAAATATTTCAAATGTGGTAACAGTGTCCATCATGTCAACAATGTTTCTCTCACACTCATTACCGAGAGTCTCCCCTAAGCAGTCATTTGGGACCTTGTATGCACATCGCTTGTGGCAGTTGAACTTGCAGTCTTAAAAAAAGAAGAAAAACAAGAGCCATAAAATCAAATCTTAACAATTATGGGAACATGACACATTCTTAAAAGGATAGTTCACCCAAAAATGTTTACCCTCATGTCATGCCAAACCCGTAGGGCTTTCGTTCATCTTCGGAACACAAATTAAGATATTTTTGGTGAAATCTGAAACTTTCTGACCCATATACAGCAACACAACTACCACATTCAAGGCCTGGAAAGGCAGTAAGGACTTTGTTAAAATAGTCCATTTGACATCAGTGGTTCAACCATAATTTTATAAGGCTATGAGAATACTTTTTGTGTGCAAAGAAAACAAAAATAATGACTTCATTCAATTTTCACAAAAAGTAAAAAATAAGGTTGAACAACTGATGTCACATGGACTATTTTATTGATGTCCTTACTACCTTTCTTGGCCTTGAACATGGTAGTACCTTTGCTGTCTTTGCCATATCAGAAAGCTCTCAGATTTCATTAAAAATATCTTAATTTGTGTTCCAAAGATGAACGAAGGTCTTACAGGTTTGGAACGACATGAGGATGAGTAATTAATGACAGAATTTTCGGTTTTGGGTGAACTATCCCTTAAAGGATTCCTTCATGGATAGAAAATTCAAAAGAACAGCATTTATTTGAAATAGAAATGTTTGCAAAAATGTCTATACTGTCACCTTCGAGCTGCTTAATGCATCCTTGATGAATAAAAGTAATAATTTGTTTAAAAAAAATATAACTTACTGACCACCAGTTTTTTCGAAAGAGAAATGTTTTGTGCTCTTTTATTGTAGATTATTTTAAGATAATCTACAAGCAAGATAATGACATAATTTCAATTTAAATCAATATTTAATTTCAACTCAAATCAATATTCCATGTCTATGCATTTATTTATTTGACTGAATGTCCAGTCACCACCACAAACTCAATCCAATCACCTTGTCATTACATTCCTGTGTGGGTCATTAGGCTACACAGGTAAATGTGGAATTTACTAATAGAACATGAACGAATGCCTTTCCTAGCTGTTTTAGTATTCATTTGTAAGCCAGGATGGATTATTGAGCAGGATTGTCAGACCTTTGCACTGGAGACCTTGGCGGAAGAGTCCTCTCAGCAGTCTCTTGCAGTACTGACACACGGTGGGACGCGTGTACGAGTGAACGGCGAATGTGTGTGGGACCTTCACTTTAGTCATGAGGATTTTGTCCAGGTGGACGGGCCGTCCGGTGTAAAAGCGCCTGGCCTCACTGGGGGTGCGGGGCTGGAGACAAACAGCACCAAAAATACACTTAAAATCAAGATTTTTACATGTATTCATTTCACACATTTATTTTTTTTTTTCATTTGTCCCCTCAACAGCTGTTGTTTTTAACTGAAGAACATATGTTTCTTAATTCAAATATTGTGAAAAAATGGAATTGAATGTGTGCTGTACCATCTGGGTGTGTGATCGTATAAGGCTGGCTTCTTCAGACGTCACGCTGCTGTTGAGACTACTGAGGGACTCGGCGGTGGACAGACGTAGAGACTGACTGCTGGTGAGGGATGTGGTGGACAGCCGCCGCTTCCTTGCCCCACTGCAGTTATTAGGAATGCTAAAAGCACAGCGTTTGTGGTAATTCAGTCCACAGCCTGCAGGGGGAGACAGTGAGAGTGCAAAAAATAGACAGTGTGGACATTTGTCACATTTACGTCCAAACATTTCTTAAGAGCTAGTTGGGTCATGGAAAATATATCAAGTTGCTTGATGGCTCACAAGTCAAGCTATGATTGAAAGAACACAAGTACAGTATGATGAATACAAATTATGAAAGAGTGAAAGAGAATTGTGAATTCTCACCATCACATTTGAGTCCTTGACGCACAAGGCCGAAAAGCATCTCGCCGCAGTGATCGCAGAACGCCGGCGCACGATACGAGTGCACGTTTAACGCGTGAGGACGAATCTGGAAGTCCTCGGATGTAGCAGCAGCTGCAGAGTACAAAATTACAAACACAAGATATCAGTGCTAACTGTTCAAATGTAATTCAAAACCTTGTTTAGGGACAACAAGGTTTCTGCTTTTTACAACCTTTAAGACCTTTAAGATCTTTTAAGGACCAAGTAAATAAAATTTGTTTAATAAATTAAAGGAAACACAACACGTTAATATGGCCCCTAAAGAGAAATATTATATATATATATATATATATATATTTTTTTTTTTTTTTTTTTTTTCATCATCAAATGCCATATTTTCAAACAGGTGTATCTCGCCAAATAATTGTTCTATCTATCTATATATCTATATCTATATATATATATATATATATATATATATTTTTTTTTTTTTTATTAACTTTACAAAATGTGACCCTGGACAGCAAAACTAGTCTCAAGTAGCACGGGTATATTTGTAGCAATAGCCAACAATGCATTGTATGGGTCAAAATTATCGATTTTTCTTTTATGCCAAAAATCATTAGGATATTACGTAAAGATCATGTTCCATGAAGACATTTCTTACGGTAAATTAATTTCTGATTAGTAATTTGCATGGTTAAGAACTTCATTTGGACAACTTTAAAGCAGATTTTCTCAATATTTATTTATTTATTTGTGTGTGTGTGTGTGTGTGTGTGTGTGTATATATATATATTTTTTTTTTTTTTTTCACCATCAGACACCATATTTTGAAACAGGTGTATCTCAGCCAAATACTGTTCTATCCTAACAAACCATACATGGAAACCTATTTATTTAGCTTTCAGATTATGTATAAACCTCAATTTAAAAAAAAAAAATATTGACCCTTATGACTGATTTTGTGGTCCAGGGTCATAAATGCCTCTGTTTTTTTAAATATTTAAAAAAATATTTATATATTTGTACTGGACAACAAGTCAAAATACTTAGGAGGATGTTAAGTTTTACAGATGCATGGCACATTCAATGTAATAACTTTATGAATTTAAGGTATACTGCTTTGATTTAAGATCTTTTAAAGGAGGGAAAAATAAGACATTTTTAAGACCCACAGAAACCCTGGGACAATGTACAAAAAGTAAGCATGGCATGTTCAGGTATTGAGTCTTGAGCTGAAAATATTCTTATGCAAATCTTGGACATTTGCATCATTCGCATTGTTTGAAGCCTTGTAGTTATGGATACAGTATTTTTTCATCTCTCAAATCTGTTCGAAATCTATTTTCGACATGCTCTCAAAACGCTGTGCTAAATACACATGATTTTGTATCAGGATCACACATACAAACAACTGGAGCGTGTGAGATTCTCCACTAGATAAAATGTCAAAATGAAGCGAACAGGCTTTTGATATGATTTTTAGGTCATTTCCGTTCCATTCAGAGACATGATTTCTTGTTGAAAGCTATTGTTCAGATTTTAGTTATTGACATTACAGCATTTTAACTTTCAGGAAATAACATATACTGTTGATTTATATCTTAATGTTTTTTTTTTTGTTGTTGTTGTTTTTTTTTTCTTTTTAAGTCTCTTCTGTTCACCAAGCCTGCATTTATCCAAAGTACAAAACTTTGAAATATTTTTACTGTTTAAAATAACTGTTTTATATTTGGATACACTTTAAAATGTAATTTATTTCTGTGATCAAAGCAAAATTTTCAGCATCATTACTCCAGTCTTCAGTGTCACATGGTCCTTCAGAAATAATTCTAATATGCTGATTTGCTGTTGAAGAAATATTATTATTATAAGATGATTATTATCAATATTCAATAGAGTGGAGTACATTTTTTCAGGATTTTTTGATGAACAGAAAGATCCAAAGATCAGCATTTATCTGAAATAAAAAGCATTTTGTAGATATTAATAGTTTTATTTAGCAAGGATGCTTTAAGTTGATCAAAAGTGACAAAAACATTGATAATGTTACAAAAGATTTCTATTTCAGATAAATGCTGTTCTTCTGAATTTTCTATTCATCAAAGAAACCTGAAAAATTCTACTCAGCTGTTTCCAACATAATAATAATAATAATAATAATAATAATACATGTTTCTTGAGCAGCAAATCAGAATATTAGAATAATTTCTGATGTGCCTGGAGTAATGATGCTAAAAATTCAGCTTCGAGATCACATAAATTACATTTATAAAAAGTATTCAAACAGGAAACGGTTATTTTAAATAGTAAAAATCTTACTTTGGATCAAATAAATGCAGGTCTGGTGAGCAGAAGAGACTTCTTAAAAAAACATTAAAAAATCTGACTGTTCAAAAACTTTTGACTGCTAGTGTATATCCTGTTATAGCATTTGATATTATTTTGAAATATTTGTGATTTTTATATTTTCAGTTTCATTTTAATTTTAGTTTAAGTGTAGTACTTTAATTGTGTGCTTTTGTCATATTAATATATAACTATATATATATATATATATATATATATATATATATATATTTTTATAATTTATATATATATATATATATATATATATATATATGTTTTTGGTTTTTCTCATTTTGGTACTTCATTGTAAACCTATTTTATTTGCAGCTAGTTGCCAAGGCATTTCTGTGTTTTATCTAAGATTTATATTTTTAAATAATGACAATTGTTTTTTAAAAGTTTTAGTTAACAAAAACAATACAGTATTTTTAAATTATTATCTTATTAATATAATATGAGGCATTATTAATATTAAATACTCTTTACATTCTGTACAACATAAGACTGTACAACATGTACTACAATGTACAAATACTTTTATACAGTTTAAATTAAAATTAATTCAAACAAGTATAGTAAAGAAAAAGAGATTTATTTAAATTGCCATGAAATGAGGGGGCGAATTGGTTGCTGGCTACTAGTTAATACTAATTGACTTACCGGACAAAACAACTTCCACCAGGTCACCCTCCTGGATGTCCGACACAGCCTTGACCAGCTGCAGGATGTTACTGCTGGTGGTGTCATGCTTGAAGAGGAGGATCTTGTCATATATCCCATAAAAGCCACATTCAGGAAACTGGACGGAAAGAAAGAAGGAAAGAAAGAAAGAGAAAGATTAGCCTCATTAATAGCGCATTTACACATATCACTTTGCTAATGTAATATTTCTCTTTTCCTGTTGCTAACAACCTTCACCACATTACAGCAGCTCATCACAACCACAACATCCTTCATAGATTGTTGGCTCATGGGCAAACTTGGAGAATCAGACTTTGAGATGAGCCACTAAAAATTGGCGGTCATCATGTTAATGAAGAGCTATCTGCAAGGGTTCCTGATGGTGGCACTTTTGCAGGTGTACCCACCAGGGATCTCCTCTCTTATTTGTGCAAGTGTTGCACGTCAAGGTGGGGCGGGGGTGTTCTTTGCTTCTGCCAGCTGCATTTTGAAGATTTCCTGTTGTTGCAGAGAAGAGCTTTTAATTTTCGTAGCTCTGCTGTGTCGAGAGCCGCCGTAAGACTTCTGAGCGGATTTAGAGGTTTTATGTTGTTTGTGTTGTTTTCGGAAATCACATTTTCCTTGTATTTTTGAAATTAAAAAGTTCAAAACAATATGTAAACAAAATGTAGGTTCCATAACCAGAAACTTCTATGTCCAACCATTTATTGAAATGATGCTGGAAAATGATTAGTTACGAATTTTTGCAATTTTTAAAAGTCAGATTAATGCACATGACAGCCCACATTTACACCAACAATGCCTATTCTGTGTTCATAAACTCGGGTCGCTTAGTCATTCATGGTAAAGTAATAAGGAGACAGTTTTCCTACAACTTTTCTTGATAGATACTCTTATTCATAAACATGAGTAGTAGTAGATCTTAATCCAGTATATAACTAACAATAACAAATAAATGAAAATTTTGCTGAAGTTGTGTGGATCCATTATCAGTATCAACATTTTACTGATCAATTTTGTTCAGAAACAAAGATTCTGTCATCAAATACTTAAACTCTTGACGTCCCAAACTTCAAGAACACAAAAAAAGATATTTTGAAACTTCATTTTTAGTCCATACAATGAATGTCAAAGGGTCCAAAGTTGTTTGAAAGCCAGTGACTTTCATATTATCATTTTATGTTCCACAGAGGAAAGCAAACATATACAATAACAGTATCTAATAACAGTACATGATGACAGAAATTTCATTTTTGGGTCAACTGTATCTTTAAATATGCTTCAAAATATGTTTTGTTTTACGTCACGGTGCTTTCAGGCTTTGCAAATAGAGTGGCGTTGAAGAATGTTTTTTACAAACTTGAGTGAATCGAATAGAAAACCTATAGCCCAAAGTTTACTTTGAGACTTTACAGGTACAAAAAACAGCCTGTTTTATTCTAAAGGTGGAAATGGTTATGTAATATTACATTATCACTGTTAGCACAAGACAAACATTAGTTTTGGCCCTCAAAAGAAATAAATTGATCAAAACTGTATGTCATCATTCCTTTAAGGACTTTGATTGTGGCCTGGTGCGTTGTTAAAACCAAATGGTGATGTTATAAACCAGCAAAAATAATTTACATCCAGCGCCTTATGATCACCAGGCATGTAGAGCAGCAGAAGACGCAGAGAAGCAGCTCTTTGATGAAGATCTTGTGGGGGGATTCCGACGCAGAACCTATTTATGCTAATTAGCATGGGAGCTGGTGTGGTGGATTTGGTTGGTTGCCTTTCATTTCGAGCTGACAGCTGTGACCGCACTGTGATATAAGCCTGAGAGCCAGTCGAGTGTGATACCTGAGCACTTCTGCATTACAGCCGACGTCTGCCAATCATTGTAGAGCGAAATCCCACTTGGCACAGAGCAACTACCTGGCATGAAAAGATTAGCTACCTGAACAAGCCAACTTGGACCGAGTTTGAAATGAGAAAGCTGGGCACAGTCAAAGGTGCAGTGTTACATATAAGGGATGACAGAACAACAAGGATGAAAAAAGATATAGCCGCCCCATACGGCAGGTCAAAGGAGTGTGGGACGTAGGCTTGATAATGTCAGTCAAATGCATAGAGGCTTATCAGTGGAGTAGATCTCCTGAATATTTTATTATACGCCATTCAACGCATGTCATACAACTCAGTGAGCTGGAAGCCATCACAACCAGCATACTGAACCTGACTCTTGCTGAAGGCCCCTTGTCTTCTGTCAATGTAGGTGTGCGAGTAGCACTGGACAAAGTCAGTGAGATTTTCCACTGCGGAACATGGAGTCATGGCTGATATCAGCACACATAGACCACATACAAAAAGGCATTCATGTGTAAAGAATCCTGTAAATAAGTAAAACCAGGTTTATGGTTCAACCAAAATGGCACACTGGTCTTGGCTGGTCCAAGTCAAGGTGGAGTTCAGTGGGATTTTCCAAAGAAAAAAAGTGATATGATGTAATTTCGAACAAAGTAAACTTTAAACCGAAGTAGGGGTGTCAAATTCAGTTCCTGGAGGGCTACTGTGTACCAAAGTAATTAAGGTTTTCAGACTTACTAGAAACTACAAGGCAAGTGTTTTGGAGCTGGTTGGAGCTAAACTCTGCAGGACAAGAATTTGACACGTGTTTAGAGCAAGAATCTCCAATCCTGCTCTTGGAGAGCTATCAACCTGCAAACTTAAGTTCCTATCCTGCTTCAACACATCTGCCTGTAATTATCAAGTAACCATTGAACACCTTGATTAGCTGGACAGTGTGCTTAATTGGGGTTGGAGCTGAAATCTGTAAGATGGCAGCTGTCCAGGAGCAGGGTTGGAGCCCCCAGTTTATAGTTTGAATGTTTCTGGAGTTCGAAACAGCCTCATACAGCAGACTTTACAGAAAAGTTCACCTGAAAAACACACCTGAATTAAAGTAATCAAGAACTTCAGACTGATTATAAATTTCCTGGCAAGTGTGTTGAAGCTAGTTGGTGTTAAACTCTGCAATCCAGGCTTCCAGGACCGGATTTTGATGCTTGAGTTTTAGAGTGGGGAATTACAACCCTGCTCCAAGAGAGCTACTATCCTGCAGACTTCAGTTCCAATCCTGCTTCAACACATCTGGCTGTAATTTTCAAATAACCGTTGAACACCTTGATTAGCTGGTTCAGGTGTGTTTGATTAGGGTTGGAGCTGAAATCTGCAGGATGGCAGCTCTCCAAGAACAGGGTCAGAGACTCCTGATTTAGAGTTTGAAAGTTTTTGGAGCTCAAAACCACTTGATAAAGCGGACTTTACAGAAAGGTTCACCTGAAAACACACCTGAACCAAAGTAATCACGATCTTCAGACTCACTAGAAACTTTCAGGCAAGTGTGTTGGCGCTGTTGGAGCTAAACTCTGCAGGACAGTGGCCCTCCAGGACTGGAGTTTGACACAGGTGTTTAGAGCAAGGATTTCCAATCCTGCTACTGGAGAGCTACTGTCCTGCAAACTCCAGTTCCAATCCTGCTTCAACACATCTGCCTGTAATTATCAAGTAACCGTTGAACAACTTGATTAGCTGGTTCAGGTGCATTTGATTGGGGTTGGAGCTGAAATCTGTAGAATGGCAGCTCTCCAGGAGGAGCGTTGGACCCTCCTGCTTTAGAGTCGAAAGTTTCTGGAGTTCAAAAAACTTGATAAAGCAGACTTTACAGAAAAGTTTTTTTTTGTTTGTTTTTTTTTCTGGCAGGTAAACACCTTCAAACTTATATTGGACTGTGGCAATCATGCAATAGGCAGGTGTGCTCTAGGACTTCGCCTACTGCAGGGGTAAGCAAGTTTGGTCCTAGAGAACCACTGTCCTGCAGAGTTTAGCTCCAACCCTGAAAAACAAACAAAAAAACAAAACCCTTACCTGCCTATAGCCTTAGAAATCCTAAAGACATTGATTAGGAAGACATTGTTTGTTCAAGTGAATTTGATTAGGGTTGGAACTAAACTCTGCAGGACAGTCACTCTCTAGGACCGATGTAAGTCTTCACTGCTTTCCTAGCGATAAGAAGAGGAGAAGAGAATGTAACCCGCCAGTGGACAAATAATACTTCCTAAGGATCTTTATTTGCTCCACTTTAGCCTTGATGCCGTTGAGGCTTTTAGTACACCACAGCTACTGAAAGAGCTTACAAATAACAGTAACAAGAAATGCTAGATGCCATCCTGGCAGGATGTAAACATGCCGACGCCTTTCATGACACCGCAGCCACGAAAGGAGTTTCTTAGCATGAATATGCTAAGCATTTGGTTTAAAGGAGAACTTCACTTCCAGAACAATAATTTACAAATAATTTTCTCACCCCCTTGTCATCCAAGATGTTCATGTCTTTCTTTAGTCAGTCGTAAAGAAATTATGTTTTTTGAGGAAAGCATTTCGGCAATTTTCTTCATATAAAGGACTGCTATGGTGCCCTGATGATGATTGATGAACTTCCAAAATCCCAGCCTAGGAAAAAGGGTCTTATCTAGCGAAAGATTGGTTATTTCCATTTTTAAAAAATAATGTCAAATACTCGTCTTGTTTTACTTTGCTTGGACTGTTTTTGTTCCGGTTCATGACAGTTAGGGTATGTCGAAGAAGTCCCATCTCATGTTCTCCCTCAACTGCGAAATCTTCCTATATCGCTGTTTTACCTTTTTTGTTAAGGGTGTTTGATCTTCTTTGCATGTTTACTTTGCAAAGACTGGGTCAGTACTTCTGCAGCGATGTAGGATGATTTTGAAATGATTTTTGAAGTTGAGGGAGAAAATACGATTGGAGTTTTTCGACATACCCTAACTGTCTTGAGCCAGAATACACAGAGTTCAGGGAGAGAAAGGCAAGACGAGCGTTTGAGATTAACAAGTATTTAAATTGTATTTTTTTTTAATGAAAATTACTGACCTGGGATCGTTTACAACATTTTTGGAAGTTCAAAATCAGGGTACTATATCAGTTCATTATATGGAGAAAAATGCAGAAATGTTTTCCTCAAAAAACATAATTTCTTTACAACTGAAGAAAGAATACATGATGACAAGGGGTGAGTACATTATATGTGAATCTTCGTTTTGGAAGTGGACTTTTCCTCTAAGCCTACGCTTATTTCCATCACCACCTGTAGCTTTGGTCATTGTATCAGTATGTTTTTTCCCCTGAATTGTGCTGTGGTAAAAAAACAGCAACAATGCAACCATTTCACATCATCGAAATAATGGCGCCTCCCATAGTCTAAAATATATATAATGATGTGGATTTTTATATAATGGAAATTGTTCATGGTTTTTCTACTACATATTTAAGTGAGACATCATTTATGCTATTTTAAGCCACACAAGTCTTAACACGTTTATATAAATAAACGTGACACGACTTGATCTGGACTGCCAAATTGAGTACATCGGGGCCTTAATGAAGGATGCACAGTCTGGAGGCGAATCACGTTGACATTATGATACATGCATGGAAAATCATTTACAGTGCAAGAGTGAGGAGTGTGAGAACACAAAACCCAGACACGACATCAGAGAGCTTCAAAGCTCCCTGCAGTTGCGGAAGACAGGAAGAGACAAACTGAGACAAAAGGAAACAGAAAGAATATAGAGAATTACTACACTCCATACCCTAAACAACACCTTTCCACCCAGTTCCTGTTATTCCCACAGCCAGAACCGCCTAAGGATTCCCATGTGTTTCTTTCAGAGCACATGTGGCTAACCTCCACCTCACCCAAAGGAAGAGACGGACCCTGGTCCCTGCCTTCCGCTCGAAATACTCCCTCCCTCTCCCTGAAGCTTCCACAAGAAAGTCAGCAACCCTCCATCTTGTCTATTTCCAGAGAATTGTGCTGCTGCCAAAGATTATAGTCCACACCCGGCCCGCTACCGCAACTTCTAACCAACCTCTAAACATACTTGACAGCAGCAGGCGGCCTCAAGCGAAAACAGTCACACGGTGGCTTGAGGCGCTTGCTAAACTGGGCAAGGTCTGTTCAGAATGTGTCTGCAATTAATGGAGCTGCTTTAGTGGCTTATGAGTCAAACGATTATTTCTCTCCCATTATATTACTATGGTATAAAACTGTTATTACACAGTCACAGCTTGTTCAATGACCGCATTATGCATATTTCATACAAACATGACAAGCCCTCATCTGATTGGATGACAGTAAGGGGCTGCACTTCTGAGAAAGAACTAATTACGGTTTTTGCTAATTACTGTACTGCTGATTGTTGTACACTCTCGGAACAAAAAAGGACAAAAGCTGACCCAAAGGCAGTACCCTTTTTAAAAGGTACAACTTTTTTTATATCTTATTTACCCCTAAAAGGTGCATGAAATTAGTGCTGTCAAATCGATTAATCGCGATTAATCACATCCAAAAAAAAATTTGTGTTTACATACGTGTGTGTACTGTGCATATGTATATTTAAATACACACACATACATGTATATCTTAAATATCTTAAATATAAATGTGTATGTGCACACACATTATGTAAACAAACTTTTATATTAGATGCAATAAATCGTGATTAATCGATTTGACAGCACTAATGAGTACCTAAAGGACACATATTAGTACCTAAATGATTCAAATTTGTACTTTTTGAAAAGCTATCACCCCACTGACAGCATTTTAGATTATAAAGTCTACATATTTCTGCTTACATATGCATATCATTGGCAGTTGGAAGCAAAAACAAAATATTGAGTACCCTGGAACTGGTAAATAAAAAGAGCAGCTATAGAGCAGCCATATCAACATTT
Source organism: Labeo catla (assembly GCA_012976165.1). Taxonomy (NCBI): domain Eukaryota; kingdom Metazoa; phylum Chordata; class Actinopteri; order Cypriniformes; family Cyprinidae; genus Labeo; species Labeo catla. The sequence continues at coordinate 322,797 of VONZ01000220.1, forward strand.
AAATGAATAGGGGGAAAAATGACAGCAAAACAATTACATTTCCTAACAAATAATCTTAAAAATGGAAAACAGCATGATTAATGAATCGAAGAGGTTTGCTCATGTCATAAACAAACGCTCATTTGAAAACCATGGCTGAGGCAATATTTCTGCAAATTGATATTTCTATATCAAACAACATTTTCAATGTCACATAGTAAATGAAATACGTTGTTTACGGGGCTAAAACAAGACACTCAAATATAAGATGAGTCATAGAATTGCCTGCATATGTGCTCATTTTATTTGTCAATTAAACTGGATGAGAAAGAGTTTTTCCAGACTTTTTAGAGTAAATAGACCGTAGACCAAACTGTCGCTCAGCTACATATGTATCCTCAATTGTTCCTATGCATGTTTGCACAGTGGCACAAACAATAGACGCTGGTGCAATCATATCTGCCATTCCCTGGGCTTTGCTTGGAGACAGCGCAGTGTTTCTAAGGGTGCTTTGTGTTGACTAGGATCATGTTTCTCGCATGGTCTCAGGCGGCTGCACCCATTATGACTCTGATGAATTATGGAAACCATTGCCCCCTTCTCTTCTCTTCTCTTCTCTTCTCTTCTCTTCTCTTCTCTTCTCTTCTCTTCTCTTCTCTAACACAGTGGCAGTCTACACAAACACCTTTCACAACATCCGTCAGGACTTTGACCCCGTCTTTTCTCATCAGACATGGGTACGCTGACATGAAAAAAACAGATGCTATAAATAGCCAATGCCCTGCTGTACATGTAATATTGAAAATCTCTGGACTGACTGAAAGTAATAAAGATGAGTGATATTTATTTGCACTTCCAAGTGTGACATGTATTTTCCCTCCTCGTGTTACCTATCAAGTGCCAATAAAGGGTGATCCCCAGTGCGCTCCAGGGATTTGGACTGATCTGGCAACAGCTCCTTCTAATAAAAATCTAGTATCAAATAAACTGCACAGCTGATCTCCCAATACGAGCAGCTTTTATTTATTTTCTTTTCAGTAGCTCAGACTGTAAAGCATATATAGAAGCTGCAATTCAAGTTTTTGTCTAATTATAAAAATGGTGAATAAAATAATAATAAAATACATTTTATGTATATAATTTATATATGGATGATTTGATTGTCAAAATGTTTCTCATCTTGTCTCTCATTATATTTCGTCTCCGTTGAGAAAATGTACATGTTGGAACATTTATATATTTTTTTTTTTTTATGACACTAATAATAAAAAAAAAGATCTGTCTAAATGGACACAGACTCACATATCCATATAGAATATTCATTTGCAAACCCCTTTAAACCACTTTGTGGCTTCATTCTGTGATATGATCACATGACTACGACCATGGTTTGTCAATGTGAACATAGTTTGGCCACAGCAGTTTTCAGATGAATGGTTGCAACACCATGACCCACTTCAGTCTGTGATTATTCCCACACGTCAAGGCCTCATTCTTACCAAACAAACTCCTTAATAATGGAACAAGAAGTCACTTTTTCCTTAGATTGCCCTTTGTGTGCTGTCTAAACATCAGCTAATTATAATGGAAATGCCCATTGCTTTAATTCAGAACTCAAAGACCTGTTTTATAGTGTTAAGAGACCGTGTACAAGACACAAGAGACACATTTATTCCAATGGAAAGAGAATATGCTATTTTGGCCTTTTTTTTTTTTTTGTTAAGAACAGTTCACATCACCCTTTTTAAAGAAACTTATTTATTTATTTATTTATTTATTTAATTTTTTTTTTTCTTCAAATTTACACCATAGCCTACATTTCACAATATTGTAAGTGCAAGAGACGCTATATTAACCCTTATATTTATTAATCTTGTATACCCTGAAATATGAAATAGTCATCAGGAAGAAAATTTGATTTATTATATATTATTTAAATGTGTTAATACATTATATGTATAATGTGTATATATATATATATATATATATATATGTATATTATGTACACAAAATCTTCGCGATGAATCGCGAATAATCGTTGGCCAGCACTATACATATAATAGAAATTCTATGAATATAAATATATACATGCAAACACATGTAAATATTTTCAAAATATATACTGTATATGTGTGTCTTACTGTCTTCATATATACATAATAAATATACACAGTACACACACCTATATTACACAAATACTCTTACTGTATTTCAGACGCGATTAATCGTGATTAATTGCGATTAATCATTGCCCAGCACTAATAAACTTGTATTACATAATAAACTTGTGTGTGCAAACATATATATATATATATATATATATAAAGCTTGCTTTTTTGAGTATCATATTTGATACATCAGTCAGTCATACATCACATCAGTTTAATGGTTCATGTAGTATGATATAGCAGATTATTGAGCTCATAAAAAGAAGGGAAAAAAGGATCAGTAAATCAGTGAGATCTTTTTTTCTAAATACTTATGTATAGATAATCAAGTAGCGTCAACCCAGTTAATGTTAATATTGAAATATTACTAATAATATGAAAGTTGTGTTTACTTCACAAAAATCAGTTAAGATTTTAGAGCAAAAGGATATGTGAACCACAACCTAAGGGGGGACATTTTTGAAATACTAAACAGCATTTTACTTGATTAAAAAAAGTATACATATCAATCAGACGACAAAAAAGTGTGAAGCAGATTATGTAAAACAGCTTTTGATCAAGTTGATAATTTTGTGTATCAAATATGAAACAGTAAGATTCATACATTTATATTAATATAAATTAGCAACAAAAAATGACTGAAAAATAATTTTATAGAAGTTACAACTCATAGAAATCTCCTGCGATTTCATCTACTGTACATCTCTGAGATAGTGACCCCAATGTTGAGCACTTGTATACAGCAAGTGAAAGAAAAGGTGTGGCTGTCTAAAAAACTACAGGGTCGCCAAACCAAGAGACAACTTTGTGACAGCATGAGAATCTGCCTTTAAAATAGCAACAGAGAAGAGCAAAACCAGAAGTAATAGATGCGAGTTCCGCTTTTCATCATCACCACCATTTCCTTTCATATCTAGTATTTACAATACACACAGACAGTTTATGTGGCTTTTTTATGCCCAGCACTGTTGCTTTATTTGAAAATGAGTTCACAAGGTTATAAATACAGCACTGAATTCAAGTGTGAAATCTGCTTCTTTTTGTTTCTCAAGCTCACTGAGGCATTACAGCCAATAAAACAAGACATTTTCCTTTGATAGCAGTTTGAATTTATAAGAGATAGCCAACTGTACTTTGAACATGCAGCTTAAAATGCCACAAGCTGTTTGAACAGAAGTTATTAAATCTGTTATGAAATGTTATGAAACGTAATCTTTATTTCAATACTATCTTTCAGTCGATCACTGAACAAAAACAAAGCTTTACAGAACACAAGGCATGAATATGCTGTTACACAGATGTCACTGATTAGTTGCAACATAGACTGAATCACTGAATCATGCCAGAAGCTGGGAGTGCTTACATGACCTACTCAGATAGCAATATAATTGCTGAAGATACTATTGGCACAGTAATTATTACAGTCAAGCAATAAAAAGTAAATAAACAAGCAATGCAGATGACATCATATGTAACCGGACTGTGATATTCCGAGGGATTCTGATACTCGGTAGGTGACATTTAGGGTGAAATTTATCGGCTTGTCTTCACTGACAGAAAATTGTATATAAATCTGCCTTCAAGTGCATCTGAAATTCACACTACCGATCAATTATTATGAAATGTCACGCATTCTAGTTGGGAAACAACACAGAAGTAGTTTAAAATGTAGTTTTCTCAGGGTTCAAGCGCTTTAAGGCATTTAAGCACATAAAGACATATTATTTATCAAGCCTGTAAGGACCTAAATCAATTATTTAAAAAATATATATATTTTTTAGCAAATCCAGGTCATTTACCATAGACATATGATGGTTTTTAATGTTTAAGACTGTTACAGTGCCAGCTATGGTCCAATTTCCTTAAAACTTTGCATGCTTGTTTAGAATCACCTGTTGCATGTGTTCAGGTTTTATGAAGTTTTGAGTTTTCCTTTTGGCTTTATAGGCTTTTGAGTATAGTTCAACAGGCCGCTTTTTTGGACACAACCATGTTATAGCTTCCCAAAGGGTACATTTCAACATTTTTTGATAATTAATGACTTAGAGAGTCCAGACAATTGCAGTTTTTTTTTTTTCGTTTTGAGGAAAAAACCTAGGACTACTTCGCAAAAGTAGGTTTTTTGCATCTTATCAAACATTTAACTAGCGATTTAATTGACAGCAGTGGTTTTAGAGGCACAGATGTATAGAATGAGGAGGTCTATCGTATGATACAAATACTGTGTGCATGTGTGAAAAAGCATGCAATGTATAATCGTTTATGCCCTTGAAAAATGCAATATCGCCTTCCCCTCCAGTGACCGATTTCTTTCGAATTCCTCACAGACCTTCGGCGTATGGCGGCCATGTATTTTGAGATACGCGAATGTCCATGTAGCCACTTGTGGCACTTTGGACCAAGAAAGTGCATACCAATTTTTATGTCGATAGGATAAACAGTTGCGTAGTTGTGGCAGCCATCAAGTGACCAAGCTCCGTGACTTTTCATGTGACCTCAGATTCAGCTCTTTCACAAGCGTTGTGAGTTTGGTGAAGATATCTCATTCCGTTCAAAAATTTATAGACATTTTAGTAAAGGCAGCCCTGCACCTTTCCAGCGTTTTGGCATCCATTTGTGACGGAGAGCCAAAAGTTTAACTTTTTTTAATAATTATTGATATTCACTCTCCAGAGAATCTTCCTGCACTGGGTTGGTTCCGACTGTGCGAAAAACCTAGGAATAGTTTGGAAAAGTAGGTTTTTCAAAAAATGCAAATTGCCCAAAAACTTTGCCCAGGATAACAGACAAATCTGAGGCATGCGTTTTGTCCAGCGTGAGCCAAGAATTCCAACAACATTGACACTTGAGTCACTTGAGTCAGCGATGAACAGTTTAGGAGTTACAAGCAATTTTGTGATGTCACATAGACTATTTTAACAATGTCCTTACTACATTTCTGGGCCTTGAGCATGTCCGATGCATTGCTGTCTATGCAGGATCAGAAAGCTATCGGATTTCATCAAAAATGTCCTAATTTGTGTTCTGAAGATGAATGAAAGTCTTAAAGGATTGGAATGAGTAATGACTATTTTTTGAGTAATTACATTTTTGGGTACTATCCCTTTAATGCACAGATATTTAAAAAAAGGAAAAATACCACTATTAGTCTCTCTGGGTAGCCTGTGCATAAGTGACCTGTCAAAACTATTGTTAAACATTTAAAGTTAATATATTTTAAAAGTACTAAACTGCAATATTATTACAGATTTGTAAATAAAAATATATATTTACATTTATTTTTAAATATTTATTACATGCATGTTTCAATAAAATTTACATTTAAGTATTTTAGTTTATATTAAGTATTTTAGTCATTCTATTACATAAAATGTTGAACTAAAATCTAAAAGTTCAGCTAGTTACATTTAATCTATAATCGTTTAATTGCAATTAACATGCAAATATGAAACATTATATACAAGATTCAAACGTATTCTCAATCAATCAATCAATAAATAAAAATAAATACAGTTATTTCCACAATAAGTACTCTTCTTAGAAATATGTTGAAGTGTACTTTTCACAAGGGTATATATGAAGCAAAAGGGGATTATTGTGTAAAGTGGCAGACGGGATTGAATGAATATTAAGAACAATGCCTGATTGTTTGCAACATACTGGTGTTGTTTCCAATCGGTACAGTTTATACGCTTACCATTTTACAAAAATAACCCTTTCAAAACCAGTTCTCTCATACAGGGCCAGATTAACACTTTGTTGTACCCTGGGCAACAATATTCAAGGGCCCCATCATCACGACCCCAGGACCACCATAATATGGTCATATATAGAATATATTACTGTAATATACGGTAAATATACTCAATACTTCAAATCCTAACTGTCATCATATTTTGATTTACAAATATTTAAATGCTCATAGAACTACAAATGCACTACTATGTCCCCTATCAAAGACATTCACTCACATATGATGCTATGAAAACAAAACACATCAGCATCTGTGTATAATCTGGTAAAATTGACCCACTACATTGAGAGGGAGGGAAGTATCCTCCATTTTCACAAAAAATGAATAGATAAGCAACCACTTTCAAACCATCGTTTATTTAACAACACTTATTCCCAATAGAAATGTATGGAATTGATAGAGCTATCACAGAAGACAAGGCAATCAAGTTATTAGTCCAACACAAACAATTTGAAATCTGCCAGTTATCCCTCCACAACAATTTACAGCATTTTCATAAAGTTGGCACCTCAAGGAAAAAATAAAAAATAAAATGCAGTATCACTATGATCATAAACATTTTGATCCTAAGCTCATTTAACTTATTTTAAAATAGAACAACAACATGTTATAGCACAATTAACCAGTTAAACATTTTAGTGCTACATAAATACACTACACAATACTAAATACACAAAACAATTTCTCTGAAGACAAAATAAAGTAAATGCTATATAATCTGGCAAAACACACAACTTTAGTCCTAAATAATGAGGAAGTGCATGTTTGAATTTGAGTATATAGGTATATACTTTAAATTTTCAGCGTTTCTGATGTCCTTTTCCTTTTTTTAATTTTCGCTTCGCGCTCCCACTTAGCTTCTCCATTGTGTCTGATTTTTTTTTTCTGTTGTAGCAACGCCTGACGTCACGTAACGCGCTCGGGCTCGGCGTAAGCTTTGACCCACCTCATGCGGACTGACCAATGAGGAGAGGGTCTTAACTTGAGGCCCTCTCTTCATTGGTCAGTCCGCATGAGACTGACTCTCAACCGCTCTCAACTCACGTTCAAAGTCATAGGCAGCGCAGCATATCTCTGTGCAGCGCAAAAGCCCGGGTGGACAGTTTGTTAAATATAAAGCGGGAGATTACAGATACAGTATTTTGCTCGTGCCCTTGCTGTCCTGGGCCCTTTAGATGTCGTGGGCCCCTGGGCAATTGCCCAGTTGCCCGTATGGTTAATCCGGGCTTGCTCTCATATGCATTTGTTCCATTATGTGACATTATGAAGTTAAATGAATAACAGAGACTGTACTGTGGCTGCTTAATGTTTGTAGGAATTGGATGCCAGGCATGCAAATGTTTGAACAATGCTACAAAAATCACTCGGAAGAGACATAGTAAAAAGACACCTCTTAAAATAAAAACAAGAATAACGCAATACAATGTAATAATGTTTAAGACAACACCCTTGGCTGCAACTTCTTAAGCCTTCCACCGTCATCACATTTGAAAAAGTCTTCTGTTAGTAGCTAAACAGCTAAAACAAAAACTTCCCAGGGATTTTGGCAGATATTGACGTTAAATGAAACGCTGCCATGGCAATCGCGGCGTAAAGACGTCAACGCGCTACACTCATTAGCGGCCAAACAACCGCTTGGCTCAGCGCGGGAATTTTACCGGCTATTGTGTTTGTGCGTGATGGAACAAATGCTTTTAGAGTTGGGATATTTTTAGGTCGCGTGACGTCACAGGACCTGCAAGCTGAGAAACATATCCGAAATGCCAAGTTTTTTTTTGCGCAGAGGCACAGCCCAACAACAACCTGAGTGACAAGAATGAATGAGAATTCCCCGTCGCAAGACATGACGCAATAAACGGGTGATGTCAGCAGCTGATTCACAACAACAAACACAGTGCTGAGGTCAGTCGGAGCACAATAAGATAAAAGACTCTATTCTCCCGAGTTTGGCTCTTTAGGCTAACTCTTTTCTTCTATTCCTCCACCCTGTTCCACTTGTGCAATAGATAGTCCCCTGTAGCATACGCTAAAACACAAGGAACTAAATGAGTTCTTTGCTATGCAAATATGAACCGCTAGCACGGTAGTCCTTTGTGATAAAGAAGTCTGCTTAATTGTATGGAGTGTGCACTTGTAGTGTACTTCACAACTTAAAAGTATAATAAAAAACAACAAAACTGTATTAGCATATAATATTAATCAAATTAAACAGCCACTTTCAGGACTTGAGTACATTTTTAATTAAAAACTGCACCTTGTAAAGTTCTACTTTAAAATGCATTTCAAAACAACATGTTGAATAGACTTTTGTCATGCTTTAAAGAAGTACACTTATTTTGATGTGTTGAGTAACAAACTTAAGCTAGCACTTGATTATAACCTAGATAGCACACGTATGTCTGCAAGATGTTTGTTAAAGATCACTTGATCTGGAAAGCATCTGCTGTGTACAAACAGACGTCCGTAAGATGTCAGTTTTACATACAGTCTAAATCATAAACATCTTAAAGACATCTAATAGACGTCTATTTGACATCTGATAAGGAACGTCCTATAGACGTATTGCAGATGAGCAAACAGTCTAAAAAATATGCCTTCCAGATGTAAATGCAGACATCAAATACACATCTCTGTGATGTATGTTTGCTATCAGGGAAATTAAACTATAGCGTTATACGATATTATCAAGTTAATATACATTAAATGTACTAAATGACACCTTAATCGTTAAATGTCAAATGTAATTACAAATATATTTCAATACCTTCTAAATTTCAATGGAAAATACATTAAAGTATATTTTAGTTTAGCATAAATGCTTGTCAGTACATTCGGCAGTACACTTTAGCCATAATTTAAAGACAATAGAAATAATGATTATGAGATTATGACATGTATAATTAAATTATAATACATAATACATTTTCTCATATATTTCTTAAATATATTATTTACATACACTACCAGTCAAAAGTTTTTGAACAGTATTTTTATTGTTAATCTTTAATGTTTTTTAAAGAAGTCTCTTCTGCTCACCAAGCCTGAATTTATTTGATCCAAAGTACAGCAAAAACAGTACAATTTTGAAATATTTTTACTCTTTAAAGTAACTCTTTTCTGTTTGAATATATTTTAAAATGTAATTTATTCATGTGATTTCAAAGCTGAATTGTTAGTATCATTACTCTAGTCACATGATCCTTCAGAAATCATTCAAATATTATGATTTGCTGCTCAGAAAAAAATGTATTATTATTATTATTATTATTATTATTATTGAAAACAGCTGAGTAGCAAAAAGTATTAATTTCTATACCCCAAAAAAAAATAAAATAAATTTCATATATACACACACACACACATTTATAATGTTAATTTATTATTATTATTATTATTATTCATTATTATTATTATTATTATTATTTATTTCAGTTAAATGCTGATCTTTGGATTGTTCTGTTCATCAAAGAATGCACTCAACTGTTTTAAATTTTGCTAATAATAATAATAATAATAATAATAAATGTTTCTTGAACAGCAAATCAGCATGTTAGAATGATTTCTGAAGGATCATGTGACACTGAAGACTGGAGTAATGATGCTAAAAATTTTACTTTGATCACAGGAATAAATTACATTTTAAAATAATTTTAAAGTAGTAGAAGTTTTTTTTTTAAATAGTAAAATTATTTCACAATATTACTGCTTTTGCTGTATTTTGCATCAAATAAATGCAGGCTTGGTGACCAGAAGAGACATTAAAAACATTAAAAATCTTCAAAAACTTTTGACTGGTAAGTGTAAGTACCTTTTTTTTATAAATAAATATTTTTTTTCACAGTGTGCGATATAAGTACACTGTCTCATAAGGAAGCAAAAGAAATTAAAGACACTATAAATCAAAGTGACTTTTAGTTAGGCTATAAGCTTATTTAGCTTTAGTAGTAATTAGCTATATGCTGGTTCACTCAAAAACCATAACAAAACAAACTTAGCAGATATATACAAAACATATTGATGATGCTTTTGATGGGCTGTAAGCGAAAGGCTATCAGCTATTCAAACTAAAAAGAGCCCTTCAATAAATGCCACCCCAATCTATTTTAACAGGTAATACGTCAAGACGAGAGAAAATTGTGTTCGTCAAACCATTTCATTGGATCTTCATTCTTCACACTCAAGTGAAGAGAAAAAGACAAAGCTAAAGCAACAACAGGCCATGGATCAGTAAGTCTGTAAACTCCTGTGATGTTTATGTAGAATATCAGGGTTAAGAGCCTGACTTCCTGTTTGTGTTCTCACAAGTTCAAGAGGACATGGAGGGAAAATTTGTGGAGGTACTAAGTCAACTCTTTTCTTTGTTTAATGTTCTTGCGTCAGCCCTGTGCAATCATATTGTATATGCTGCGTAAGATGACTTTCCTTTTAGTCACAAGTAGATAACACAGATATAATAACAAAGGTGAACATCTGTGTCATGGAAAAGGGTGTACAAGCCAAATTTACATTCCACACTTGGCCAAAGCCCTTACATACAGCATGACAGCCCGCAGAACTGGTGCAAATACCAATGATACCTTCATATGAACAGCGTTGTCACATTTCTGCCGAAGCATTAGAAATTCGTTAATGTAGTTTCAAATAAGTAGCTTGTTTTTCATTTTAATGTGTTAAATGAACAAAAATGTTGCAGCGAGCACAGCTAAAATAAACCAGACTGTTTATGTAGACCAAACTGAACCCTATACATTTCAGGTAAATTAAGCTGTATCTATAGCATCTGTGGCATGCTGTCAATCACCACAGACATTATTTGGACTCATCTCAGTTTGTGAAAAAAAACAACAAATCTGTGTTGACACAAAGCATTTACTATGGATGTCTAAGAAGGAATTGCATACTGTAAAACTGTTAAAAATAAACATTTGCTACAGTTTATACAAGCCAGTTTTAATGTTATAGAGCCACCTACCAATCCACTCCACTGAGTTATGTCAAAAATGATCTCATGGCTATATAAACCAGTAAACCCGGTACTTCTCTTGAAATGTGTGAAAGGATTTCAAGAAGAGACATAATTACATGTTTTAATGATCTCTGCTGCGCTTTTCCATGGAACAGATTTCACTTACAGGAAATTATGCTGCGAACGCACAACCAGAAATCCGTCTAGATAAGCAAAAAGACAATTTGGACAAAATATAGCACATTTTGCATGGAATAATAAATAATAAATAAATAGTGTTTTTGTAATAAATAAATAGTGTTTTTGTAATTGAGGGAGTCAAAATGCAAGTACTGTCAACGAAGGTTGAATATTAAGTAGAGTCATCAATTTAGTTGTATTTAACATTTAGAAAGAATTTGAAGAACAGCAACAACAAAAAACAACGGCGCCTGAATGTGCGACCTGAGCCGCCCACCTTCTGAACTCAACATCTTGGTTTAGATGCAAAAATCACACACACACACACAGTCATTTCATTAAGCCCATAAACTTCTGTGTGCTGCCCGGGGCTGAGGCAAGGGCTCGGAAAACAAAGCAGCCTTTTTTTTATTCAAGCGAGCGGTAACACGAGAGGCATGGCTGGCAAGCGAAGGGGAGAAGAGGGTGGAGGGGACTCAGCCAGGGGACTAAATAGAGTTTGTGCTTCACTGTGCTGAAATGGGCTTTTGTGGCCCAGGCGTCAGGATGATGAAGCAGGTAAGCCAATAGGAATGTCGTGTAAGAATTACATTACTTAGTTACTTTTTATGGAAAGTAATGCATTATGTTACTTTTCCGCTACTTTTTTAAGTCTGGCCAGGGCTTGCTTGTTTGTTTTTAATTTTAAAAAGTTTTTTTTAAAAGCCCTATCACACCAAAAGTGAAATGAATAAGCCTCAGGCTGAAGGAAAAGTAAATTCACATCTGTACAGCATAACGCAGAAGAAGAAAGTTCAACACACTTCAGCAATAAAAAAAAAGAAGCACAAATATTTATCTAGAGTCATTTTTGCTTATTAGTATGGTTGAACTGGATCACTGAAGGTCAGCATAGGGACAGGAGACCTGTCAATCAGTAAATGGGAAATAAACTAACTGGCGTTACTTATTTGAAAAGTAACTTAATATTGTACTGTAAATTAAAAAGCAATGCGTTACTTTACTAGTTACTTAAAAAAGTAATCTGATTGCGTATCTCAAGTTACTTGTAATGCGTTACCCCCAACACTGGTTATTATCCAGTTATTGTAATTACTAAAACAAGTACACATAGTATGTTCATGTAGAACAGGTGTGTGTAACATAAAGTGCTACCGAATCTGTCATAGTATCATATAGTAATATTATGGTACTTTGATAGCCCTTGTGTAACTATATGGAATGTACACATCAAATCTTAAAAGTATTGTGCATATTTTAAAATATGAAGCATAGTAAAAGTACTTTTGTTCCCACTTTATATTAGGTGGCCTGAACTACTATGTACTTACATTTAAATGAATCTTTTGATACAATGCACCTATTGTGTACATACTTGTTTTTTACATTGTACTTATAGTTTCAAAATACTTGCATGTAATTACATCTGTAATTACATTTATAATTATACTGTCGACCCATCCCTTACACCTACTCATACCACAAAACCTGTCCCTAACCTTACTCGTATCCCACCTCAATAGCTGCAAAAGTGTTTTGCAATACAATATGAACAGAATAACACTGTACTTATTTTTTTAATGTAAGTACATAGTAGTTAAGGCCACCTACTATATAAAGTCGGACCATAATTTTTTTGTTTTTAAAGAAACACTCCACTTTTTTTGAAAATAGGCTCATTTTCCAACTTCCCCAGAGTTAAACAGTTGAGTTTTACTGTTTTCGAATCCATTCAGCCGATCTCCGGGTCTGGCGGTAGCACTTTAAGCATATCTTAGCATAGATTGTTGAGTCCAATTAGACCATTAGCATCTCGCTTAAAAATGACCAGAGTTTTGACCAGAGGTCGATATGGCTAGGAACTATACTCTCATTGTGGCGTAATAATCAAGGAACTTTGCTGCCGTACCAGGGGTGCAGCAGGTGCAATGATATTACGCAGCCGTCAACTCTGCCGGCTGCAACTCTGGATCTACACAAACTTAGTGCCGGTCACTTTCAGGCACTGCGTAATATCATTGCGCCTGCTGCACCCATGGTACGGCAGCAAAGTTCCTTGATTATTACGCCGGAATGAGAGTATAGTTCCGAGCCACATCGGCCTAGAAAATCACAATCACAATTTCCGTCAGTCTTAGCACACAATGTAACTACAGAAGAGTCAAGTTTTAAATAGGAAAAATATTGTCATTATATATGGTCATTTTTGAGCGAGATGATATCGGTCTAATCAGAGTCAATGATCTATGCTAAGCTATGCTAAAAGTGCTACCGCCAGACCTAGAGATTGGCTGAATGGATTCGAAAACGGTAAAACTCAACTGTTTATATCTAGGGGAGTTGGACAATGAGCCTATTTTCAAAAAAGTGGATTGTTCCTTTAATACTCTCGTCATGCTTTGACTAACATACTAAAGCACATGGAAAGTACTTGACTACAATTGTAGAGTGGTGATTTAATATTATATTTAGATTAAATACAGTATATTAATATAATATAAATGTACTGGACTGCAAATTCATCATTTCTAATGCCTAAATAACACAAAATAACACTAAACTATATATTAGTATGCCATAAATACCAAGTTAGTACATTCAGCAGTGCATTTTAACCAGATTTCAGAGACACAGTAATTATGAAAGTACAATAAAAGATATTCCTTCTTTAAAAGTCCTTCTTAAGTGGGTACAGTTTTATGTTAATATAAAATAAAGTTCATTACATTCATACACTTAAATGAAAATTCTGTCATTAATTACTTACTTTGTTGTTCCAAACCCCTAAGACCTTTGTTTATCTTCGGAACACAAATTGAGATATTTTTGATGAAATCTGAGTTTTCTGACCCTGCACAGACAGTAACACAACTGACACATTCAAGACTCAGAAACATAGTAAGGACATAGCTCAAAATATCAGTAAAAATGTCTTAATTTGCGTTGCGAAGATGAACATAAAGGTTTGGAATGACATGAGGGTGAATAATTAATGACTGAATTTTCATTTTTTGTTAACTTTCTCTTTAAGTACGTTCTTTTAAAGTATATCACTTTCATAATCTTTTCTTTAAAGTGTTAAAGTCTACTCTTCTATTCCTTTTCTTTTACTGTTGTACTGAATGATTACCATATTGTCCATAAAATGTTAAAACTGCAGTATTAAAGGGTTAAAGACAGCATTTATAAAACACACGTAAAAGCTCGTCTGCCACTTTGACTGGAACCAGATTTCTCTCTTCACCCTGAGATCATGTGTTTACCCACTGTGGTAACCCACCCATTTAAGTTTCTGCAGCAAACCGGCTTTGGAAACGCACAACACAAAACCTCTGTTCTTACGCCTAGCACATGCAGACACAAACACACTGCTCCACCTTCCACAAATTCGCATGCACACTCCACCCACGCCTAACGTTCACACCGTCCTACATTACAGTTGATCCAAGCACATGCGTGCCTGACACCTCGTTTATGCTCTTTTCATGACCGAGATAAGCTGCTTTGATTTGTATTACCGTACAAAATCGCCATTCTTCCAAAGAAACCAATTACAAACCATGGTTGGTCTGAAAAGAATATAATCCTAATGGGATTAATTACATACCGATTTACTCACAGCACGGCTTCAAACAACATGTTTCAAAAGCAAAAGGTGTGCCAGCTGTGGAATTAAGGCATTTACAAACAGCAGTGTTTGTATGTCTATGTGCTAAACCGAGGGAACATCCCGCTAACCTAAACTAAAAACAGGGCCTAAATATGCTGTTACACAGTGTGAAAACTCAAGAATATCTATAATTCCACCTACTACAGGCTAGTGATAATCTGGCAACCCACCGCAACATCCATATGGCTATTTTTGCACTGGCAAGAGTTGAAGCAGTAAAATTCCAGTTGTTATTACTTCATAAAAATTTATTGTTAGCACAGTTTTATTGTAGAAACAATCAATGTTAACTATGGTATTTTGGTGGAATCTGTGGTCCTGTGGGTAAGCCAAATTTCCCCAGAAAACAGAAACCATCTGTGACCTCATAATTGGGCGTCCAACATGCTGAAAGAGTAATCTGGGCACACCCCTGACATAAAACAAAAGTTTGCTTTTATTCCCACCTTGTTTGTTTTCCCTTTCTGAACTGACCAAGGAAAGCTAATGTGTCACACAGTCCAGGCAACAATTGCCTTTATTCATGTGGCTGTGCCAATATGCTAATATCATGGTACTTTGACATACACCCGTTGTACCGATTAACTGCCATATTCATTATACACAATGGTAGTTACATACACTCAAAATATGCAAATACCTTTTTGGTGTGGTTGTTTCATCAAAGTCTGCATTATAAGCATGTTCCATAGCCTAAACTTAGCTATAAATCACAACACAAATAAAGGATATTGGATTTCATAATAGCCTATATGATGGAGAAAACTCCAAAAGAAGTGTAAATGTGTATGCCAGAAAATCCTGTTTGAGGTAAGTGATCTGCCGCTGGCGCTGTACTGTACCACTGAGTAACCCATTATATTTGAGACCTGGAAATGTGTTTTGTTAGGTGCTGAATTGAAGTGTCACAAGCAAGATTTGTTTTTGAAAATGAGATTTATACATCATGAATAAATAAGCTTTCCACTGATGTATGGTTTGTTAGGATAAACCATATATATGACCTATTTGAAAACCTGGAATCTGAGGGTGTAAAAAATCTAAATATTGAGAAAATTGCCTTTAAAGTTGTCCAAATGAAATTCTTAGCAATGCATATTACTAATCAAAAGTTAAGTTCTGATACATTTACAGTAGGAAATTCCCAAAATATCTTCATGGAACATGATCTTAATATCCTAATGATTTTTGGCAAGAAAAAACAATCATTTTAATCCATACAATGTATTTTTGGCTACAAATATACCCATTCTACTTATGACTGGTTTTGTGGTCACATAAAGTAGTATATAACATACAAATCAGTCTGTTCACATCAAACACAAAGTTCACTGTACATCAAATCAAAGAAGAAACAGAGCAGATTTTCTTCTTATCTAAGGACCTGTGACTCTTATCTAAATCTCCAACATTGAAATTGAATGCAAAACAGCTCTAAGCCCAGCTAATACGAAAATATCCCTAACAAAACAAAAAGTCAACGATTGCGTCTCGTCTTCTTTCTTTTCACTTTTGTCATTCACTTCCTGTTGATAGCATGAGCAAATGTGTGTTTTGAATAGTCAAATGGTAGCCAGCACAGAGCGGTACATTCGCCAGGAAATACGGTCCTTCCATGCAAAGACTCTCCGCAGCCATGCAAATGAGTGAAATGACTATAGCATGTGGGTGTTGCACGGTGCAGAATTACCCGTGACTCCCCTGATACCAGACACTGAGTGCTTTACAGTGGCCATGCTGGTAAGAAAACAAACAAGTAGTGATTTTACACTAGCTGCTGAAATTTCCACATGAGTGTCCTTAAAAGTCCTCTTCCCTCAGGAATTGGGAAACACCCTCTGATAAATGACCTTCTTAGCCTATTGATCTATAATGGATCTATAGCAAGGTTTCCTCAAATCTTGGGCCAATGCACTGCAGAGTTTAGCTTCAACCCTGAACTCACCCACCTCTTATTTTCTAATGCTCAGATGTGTTTGATTAGGGTTAGAACTAAACTCTGCAGGAAAGTGGATCTCATGGGCCAGACTTGAGGATCCCTGACCTACAGTGTGGTAGAATTGAGATGGCCATACCCTTGTTTCAATGCTGGTCACAGTCCACTGCATGAGCATCTTGGTACACAGGTCAAAAATACGGTTTTGTACTGTTTAACTTTCTTCTGTTTAGTATAAACTGGTTCACATGCTTGCTGCAAACTGTGTGATGGAAATCTTACATTAAAGAGGACAGGTTATTTCTTGACAATTTGTTCTTCAACCTCCCCAATCCACTGAAACGAAACTCAAATCTGCTCTCTTTCTACTATTAACACCCCAGTCCTAGAGTTGGGTGAACAGGCGATTGATGGTGTGATCCAGCATTCCTCCTCCCGGGATCCAGATAAAACCACAAACATTCCTCTCTAGGGGACGACATGTGACAACCCTCAACCATTTGTTTAATTTTAAGCCGATAAACAGTATCACTATTTAGAGACCTATTTTGCTGACAAAGTCTTCCTAACACTTCATGAGGAATCTGTCTGGAGGCTAAAAGGCCTCAAACTCTTCAAAAGAAAGCCAAACACAGCTATAGAAGAAGGAAAGGTGTGTTGCGTGGAGATGTGCAGAGGTGGAAGTAACTGCATTGTCTGTGAACCTGCAGTGAGAAAACAAACTACAGGAGGAAGCCAAAGGGAGCGGTTCAGAGGCGGAGGACACACCATGGCCTCCTACTTTGGGAGGAAACAGGCTTCATTTCCTCCTCTTTATCCCGTGGACAATAGACTGCTTACGTGTTGGACCAGCAGGGAAAATAGGCTGGGCAAGGAACAAAAGGGACAGCCCAATCAATTGAGACTGTCCTTGCCTGGTCCTCTATAGATGCTTTAATTAGGCATTACATAGATGACAGAACAATTTTGTAGTTCTTTAGGGATTGAGGGAAAGGAAAACTTGCTCTAGAAGAGGATAAACTGCGCCTAGGGGGAGGAACTGAGTGATGCCGCCACATTACCTTCCAAGCGAATGGAAAAAAGTGTCTATGGAACAGAGGGAGCCATTTGAATAAACAGAGAGGGAACACTGTGACTCACTCCATCTGACGCCAAGGGGAGATGGGAGAAGGAGCCAAAATCCAAGCTCGCAAATCACCCAATCCAAAGGACACAACAAAAGACTTGTTGTAATCAACATATTTGTGACTTAATAGGAAAAACAGTGATGGCCAGTGTTTCCCAAGTTTAAATCACATTATAAAATTAGGAGGGTTAGAACAGGACCAGAACTTGTACAACAAGTTCTCTTATTACAAACAGTTTAAAACATTCACCTTCACATGGATAATAGAACTCAATTTTGAGATTCCATAACTGCGAAGTTCTACTGGACAAAGCATGGTTACTGATATAGTGAGATTCTACACATGCTTCCTGGAAAAAACAAACCTCTTCCAGTGAACCTTTTAAGCTGACCCTGGCCACTGCCCTGAGCATGGAAATCTGACAGTCTGATAAAATCTTAGTTGTTAGGTACTAATGCAGATTCAAGGTAAGGCCAGTCACGAAATGGACAGATGGATGGCCTATTTCTTGTCCCATTACTGCAGAAATTGGTTCTGGACATTCTGTGCCAGACTAGGACATTAAGTCAATCAAAACTTCACATTAAGGGCTCCATTCAGCCCAGTCCAGGTAAGATAGCCAACCTTGAAGGTTTTGACATTGTTAAATGGCAGTGTTAAAAACAGACTTATCCTTACTAATACAATGTTTTTTTTGTATCCTCAACTTTTCATGAGCTTACATATCAGTGCCTTCATTGACAAGGTACACATCAGTGTGGGATTTTTATGTGGAGAACTGCTGACACTGAGAAAAGATTTGCCGTACATTACCACAGCATGTTCTGCATGCAGCGCATATTTCTGTGGTCACTGTGCATATGAGCTCAGAAAGAAATATTTTAGTCATGCACAGTATGATTTACACAGTATGATTTGTCAAAGACTAGGAACGAAAAGCTTTAGATCCAAAAATAAACTCTGCAGAACTTAGAACGCAACATCCACATTTTTAAACTTAGAGCTGTGCAAAATTAGCATCAATGCAACGACATACTGGGTGGTGCTTACCTTCTGATCCACAATTGAGCAAGATATTTGTTTGACGTAGGCCAGGTCTGCAGTTTGGGGTAGAAGCACAGACTCTCTAGTAAGCCCAATCTGTATCATGAAGGAGACACCGGCTGGTGCCGGAGGCCCAGATGGCATTCCGGATGCCCCGCCGGGACTAGGGGCAACCCCCATGTCCACTGTAGCGAATCCTGGGGTTTGAGAGGTATGGACAGAGACTGGTATCCCCTGCTGCATCACCACCGACCCAGGTGGAGATGGGCCACCCGGGGGGAAGAAGACCTGGGACATGGGTCCCGGAGACATGAAGGGACTTACGTTGGCCATGCCGAAGAGTCAGAGACAGTCGAGAGATAAGCCTGGGTAGTGTGAGGCAACAAACTCACCTACACACACCAGCAGTCACTCACTCATCAATAGTGGCTGTCCCTGCTGTGTGTCCCGTTGTCTACTAGAGCTTAAAATCAACTGATCCTTTTCCAGGAAGTGTCTCTTCTTTCTTCTCGTCCTCCCTTTCACGGAAAGGTCCCTCTATACGGCTTTCATTCCAGGTGAGAAATACAGATAAACTTTAGCTTTGAAACTAAACGTCCTCTCCTCCTCCTCCTCCTCCTCCAGCACCTCCTCCTCCTGCTTCCTGTTCCCTCAGTACTCCAAAGCAGCTTTGAAGAGGAAAACGTCCAAACTTCAAGGAAACACACTGGGGAAAAAAAGAAACTTTAACAAGCGAAAAAAGCAAACAAATGCTTATAAGTCCGTCAACTCAAGATGGCCTCCAAGTACAGGAAACAAGCCGGAGAGAGCTCCTGGTTAGGCTTGCTTTGCAAGCTGTTGCTGTTTCAGTTTCTTGTCGTGTTGAACCGTGTCTGCTGTGTCTCAGTGAGAAAACTACTGAGGACACTCCCTCTTCCCCCTGCCTCCACCTCCCTACTGTCTGAACTCGCAGAGCCCTGGAGGAAGTGGTGTGACTGACAGATCTCTCGGCCAATCGGAAAGAGAGCGAGCTGTAAAAGAGAGGCTCTATGAGATCATGCATATCCACTTCTGTCTCCTCCCAGTCCCACATACACCTTCTTCCCTCCCTCTCAACTTTTACATCTTTCTCTTTGTGAAACAGTTTGACTTGTTTACTCCCCCACCCTGGAACAAATTTGTCCTTCCCCTTTTTTGCGTGGGGCCCCACGCTAACTTGCACTCTTTTCCCAGTCACTCATTCTGACTCACTCTCTTTCTCCGGTCTCCTTTTCCACATGTCCCAAATGATAGCCAAATACCTGGTGTGTGTAACATAAACACGCCTAAACGATCAACCCACGTGCAATCCTGTTGCCAGATTATAACTTCAAATAAGACAATGAGTTCTGCTTTGTTTTCCTTTTGAATAGATGAAGGGAGTGTCAGTTCACAAATAATGGACAACATTTAAATAATTAAAAAAACTTAGAGAACTCAAATAAATAAAGACTCATTTAAAAGATTAAATAAAAAGGGTTTTGTGAGTTTAACAACAACAAAAGAATTGAGGGAAATGACATTACATTTTACCTTTTAACAAACAATCAATAAATAAAATATTTTTGTTTCACTGTTTCAGGTTTTTAAAAATAATCAGTGAAATCCACGAATTATATCTCTGGAATTGTCTCAATATAAACAGACATTTTTAAAGCTACTCTGTGCAAAATGAGTTATAACTTCTCAATATTTTGGACACTTTTTCTTGGACTGTGCATTTTCTGCTTAAAGGCTTATATCAGCTTTAGCATATAAGTGTTGTTGACATTTAAACATGGGTACTGTTGAGTTAAAGTACATATCATAATTACAAAAGTTCATAAGGAGTCATTTTATCACCTTAGTTTCAATAAATGGTCATTGTGAACGGGGTTGACTTACAAGACTTGTAAATACCTGGATTTTGACTTCCATATCCAACCCCAAATATAATGCTCATCAATTCAAATAAATGTGGTCAGTATTAATCAATTTAACCTTCTTTATAACCAAAGACATTTTCACAGACAGCAGAATTCAGACCAGACAAGAATGAAATGTCTGTACAAAATCATGTTTTTATTTAGTTGTTTTTGGATTTTTTATGACATACAACACAAGACCTGCAGAGTAAACAAAACAAAAAAAGGAAGAAAGAAAAATCAACAGGATAAGGAAAAGATGTATTTCGATACAAGCTAGAAAGCCGTTCAAAAATATGTATAATAAAACAAAATAAATAAAAGGCTGGTCTTTTTTTTATCCCTTGTAGTTAGAGGATATAGTTTGAATACAGCTTAATATGATGTACAAAATATCACACAGTGATAAATTGCTTTTAAAAAATAAAAACACTTAACAAAAAGTCCTTTTACCTTGGCTGTGGACTGAAACTTTTTCTTTTTTTTTTTTCTTTTTTTTTTCTTAAATTTTCATACGATTTTCAGTTCTTTAGGCTTTTACACAATCACAAGCAAGTCTTAAGCCTAGCAAAAAAGGTACTACTGTCGTCTTACACCTTATTACTAGTAATCATAATAATATGTCTAGTAAAGAAAAGCAAATAAGTGAGAAAATGGGAAACGTACATTTTGCATTGGCAGCTTTTCAAACATATAAACATTTTCGGTTTCTTTCGATTTTCATTTTTACACAGATTCGTCCTCTCTCGGTAAGGAATGTGTTTTGTCGTCGTCGTTTCAAGACTCGTATTGCATCGAGGGGTGCGGAAATAGAGGTGTATGAAAGAGACAGCAGGACTCATCTAAACACCCATGCAATCGGCAGTCTTTGGAAGAGAACGTAACGATGCAGCGATACATGGATGATCCGAACAGACCGTGCGATCCTACACGTGTAGTGTAGCGTAAAGCTAACCGTTAGTGTGCGGTGCGAAGTTTCTAGGTAAAGAGGTAAGCAGCAAAGTATTATGGATTCCACTGAACAGAAGTCTGTGGCTATGTGACATTCACTGACTGGGCGATATAGCCCAAAATGAATCGGTGGTCTCGACATTGGACAAGTGACATGAGACATAACCTTGTCCATTGATAAAATCACTCCAAGAGGTTCCAAGTAGGAAACCTTGTTTTTTAAGTTGGATGGATGGAGTGATTCTAGATGGAGGCAGTCTGGCTTGGCTCCATTATGCAAGAGCGCTCTTTATGGTCCATCAGTCTTTTTGTCGCTTCTGACTTGCCTTCTGGCCACTCGTCTACGACCACGGAAAACCAGTAAAGGATAAAAATAAACCCAGCAAAACGGAAACTGGCTAATACAAGATGTGACCTTTGATCTCCAGACCTCAAGACCAGGCTCCCTCCAACAAGGAACCTAAAGATTCAGGTCCAATTCTTCATCTCACTTTGGTGCCCCGCTCAAGTTTCAGACTTGCATGTTGATTCATTGCTTAGCCAATAAAAAGCAAGGTCCCCCACTTTTTCACTTGAAGATCCTAGAGTTCTCTGAAACACCTTGTTCTTGCCAATCAAGAACCCATCAAGTGGAGTTTGTCTATCTTCGAGTTCCACCACAGGGCTTTGACCTATTGCCAAGTCAATTGAAACCTGGTGGGCACTAGTTTCTCATCACTTAAAACACACGAGATTTGCTTCGTTCTCCACTTTTCATGAAAAAGGACTTGGGTTGAGATCACAGATGTCCAAAAACTCAGAAATCGACAATACAGCTGTACTGAAACACTGGAACTTGTAGTTGGTTTTAATTGTTTTATTGGTGACAATCATCAACCAAAGATCCTCCAACTTGGATATAGAGTTTTTCGTCTTAAAAATACCCTGACAAACCTTAAAAGCCACTACGGCATACCAGAAGTATAGTGAAATTTCCAACAAACTGGCTGTATTTCTGAAATGCCAAAGAACTGTACATGATGACTCAGAGGAATGGCAACCGAGATTTTTTACTTTACGACCCTCGTCGTGAACAGGTCCCTGATTCAGAGGAGATCTTAGCACCGAGGTTGTGAAACAAGTGTGCTATGTACAGCGCATCCTGCTTATATACAGAAATCAGTTACGCGTCCAACTGCAGATCTTCCCAAAAAGTCTTCCGAACACTACAATAAATACACTACTCGACAGTCACCTGACTATTACGGATAACGCCACCTGACTGGATATGAATGAAGACGGCGATTGCGAATGCTTGCGTTAGCACCTTCACAAACGCACACACGCAGGTACACGTGTTTGGTTTTAGTTCAAAGTGTACTCGTCATAAGAATGAAATGTGTGGAGAAAGTGATTATGAAAGGCTGAAATACTAAGGCTCTTAGCTGTGAGGCTAAAGGTAAAGCTGTGTTGTACTTGCAGCTAAAACGCAACCAAAAAAAACTCATCTAAAGCAGTCTTTGGAATGAAATGCATCGATCGCCTCACGTTACTAGGCAACAGTTACGCGAGGACATTAATTCACAGATTAGCACTAATGCAATTTACATTGAGAAAATGTGCAGGCTTGGGTAATGTCTTGTTTACCGAGAGCCTTCAAATCCTCAACCTAAACCGAGCATGAAATTAAAATACAGGGTGTGTTGTGTTAAGGTGTGTGTGTGTTTGCATGGGTCCATCCGTCAACAGATTGGACATCACTTTGCAGATTATTAGTAGTGTCGTCTAAAACTGAAATGAGGATATGAGCAGCAAATGCATTAGTATTAAAAGCAGTAGAGTTTGTATCACAATGTGTGAGGCATAAAAAAATGAAGGTTATCATGTGCCTTTAACACAGGCAGTGATGTGTAGAACATTGTTCCCCTCGGTTAGTGAGCGAGTGTGTGTGGATACTCGGCGTTTCACTCTTTTGGCCCAGTAGTGAGGGTGGATCCCCTGAAAAGAGAAAAAGCAAAAATTAGCTCTACGCAGGCATCGTGAGAGAACACACATCTGCATGCACAACTATGAATACTAACAAGGTGCTGAAAACAATTTTAGCCTTTTTTGCCAGACCAAGAACTGAATTAGACCATAAGGACAACTTTTTCACTCCTGAATCTCTAGAGATATGGAAAAGTTGATATTGTGCGTTGAGTATAGAGTGCATTGAATCTGTGGCAGGTTGTGTAATGTCCACTTTTTTAAAACAAAGATTCACATATAATGTACTCAACCCCTTGTCATCTAGATGTTCATGTGTTTCGTTCTTCAGTCGTAAAGAGATTGTTTTTTGAGGAATTTGCATTTGACATTAAAAAGTATATAAATTGTATTATTTTTATGAAAATAAATGATCGTTTCACTAGATAAGACCATCCTTCCTCAGCTGGAATCTTTTACAAACACATCTGAGATCGTTTGAAGCTGCATTTAAACTACATTTTGGAAGTTCAAAATTGGGGCACCATAGAAGTCCATTATATGGAGAAAAATGCTGAAATGTTTACCTCAAAAAACAATGTCTTTACGACTGAAGAAAGAAAGACATGAACATCTTGGATGACAAGGGCGTAGTACATTATATGTGAATCTTTGTTTTGTAAGTGAACTTCTCCTTTAATGGAAACAACCATCTTTGCATATGAAATGAGCATTACATGTAAAACTTTTACAGTGTGGTTTTACTATAACAGCACCAGGATGAACTAATTGTGAGAAGTGTTAATTATAGCATTATACTTTAAACCACTCCTGTTGCATCAATGGTTTGAGCGTTGCACTGTAGCCGAACTCAAGTGAAACGTGCAATGATTTCCTTATTGCAACACGATTTCTGCAATCTCATGAATACTTTCATCATAACTAATACAGTGAAAACATGTTGTAAATAAGATCCTCATTGAGCAACGTAAACTGTGTCATTGATTATAATGGGAGTTCTGGTGAAAATGCAGAAATCTAATCCCTGATAGACTCGCGCTGCTCCAGTGAATATAAAGAGAATGATCTTTGATCGCTTTCTGTATGACAATCACAATATAAAGAACAGATGGTTTTCACACTATTAACGAGAAGAGCATGACGATTGTTTAGTCACTGATTCACTAATGCATAAACAGCAGTAAACCACTCTGTAACAAAGAATGTCTGTATATGACCCTTATATGTTACACTATCAGCTCATAATTTTAATGAAATGCAGCTTTTTATGTTATGTTTCTTGAGTTAGCTTACAAAGTTTTTGCACCTTACAGCAGAATTGCTTGTGACTTATAGACAGACATGTGTTTAATTAATCAATTAATGGGGAAGTTAGTATTGAGTATTAAACTGGGGAGTTAGTATCGAGTGTTGAAACTTGCAGTATGTTTTGATGCATTGTTGAGTAAACTCTTAACATTGTGATTCTTCAGTTCATAACCCCTTTATTTATGACTCACAAGCTCAAGACTTACAGTACAGGTTTGAATCATGTGAGTAATGAACTAGTCACAAAATGAACTGCAAGTTGTTACTTTTAATGATGTCTTTCTGGTTTATCTACTTCAGCTCTGTGGAACCTAAATGATTAGTTAACTTGCTGAATAAAAAAAATTCTTGATAATTTACTCACCTCCACGTCATCCAAGATGTTTATGTCTTTCTTCAGTTGAAAAGAAATTAAGGTTTTTGAGGAAAACATTCCAGAGTTTTTTTTCCATATAGTGGACTTCAATGAGGTTTAAAGGGTTAAACGACCAAATTGCAGTTTCAGTGCAGCTTCAAATGGCTCCACACATTCCCAGCTGAGGAATAAACATATTATCTAGTCGAAACAATCACACATTTTTTTAAAAAATAAAAAAAATAAATCGATATACTTCTTAACCACAAAATGCTCGCCTTGCACTAGCTCTGTGATGCACGTCTACAACTTCACACATTATGTAATCACATTGGCCAACTTCAAAATCGCCCAACATCGTAGTTTTACATTTTTTGTAAAGGGCGTTTTGACTTTCTTTGCACGTTCGCTTTGTAAATACAGGGTCGCTACTTCCGCCTACGTCACTTGTGACATTTCTAACGTGATTACGTATTGCGTGAAGTTGAGCTAGTGCAAGATGAGCATTTGTGGTTAAAAAGTATGTAAATTTGTATTTGTTTTTTTTGTTTTTTTTTTTATTAAATGCCAAATCATTTTACTATACAAAAACCTTATTCCTCGGCTGGGATCAAGTCCTTTGAAGCTGCATTGAAACTGCAATTTGGACCTATCAAAGTCCACTATATGAAGAAAAATCCTGAAATGTTTTCCTCAAAAACCTTAATTTCTTTTTGACTGAAAAAAGAAAGACATAAACATCTTGGATGACTTGGGGGGTGAGTAAATTATTAGGAAATTTAAATTCTGGAGGTGAACTATCCTAAAGGCATTTCATTCCCTTGTGAAAAAGAGCTAAAACATTTCTTATTATGGAAATAACATACTTTAAACAGTACGACAGTTAATGTGCACCACTGACTTCCATATTATGGAAATAAGTCCTATGGAAGTCAGTGGAAACCAGTGTTTGGTTACCAACATTCTTCAAAATTTATAAATAACTCGTACAGGAAAGTCATACAGGTTTGGAACAAATTATAATATATAAAAACAACATAGTCATGAAAGTGGACTGTACTGTAAGTACACTTAAGTGGCCTTTTAAAGTACACTACAATTAAGTGAACTTCTTTTTCACAAGGAATGTTCTGTGCAATATTCTATTCTATAGGACAGTCATTTGTTTCTGTATTTTTAAAGGTCACATTAACCGAAAATTGTGCGTCAATAGGTGCGTTTCCATTACAGATTTGCACAAAACTGTGGCGATATTTTATAAATGACGATCAAAAAAATATTGCGAAATAACAATGTTCTCGTTAACCGATGTTATGCAACTAAAACATAATTTGTTCTTCTCGCAATAAGTCATGGCAGTGGAGTTTGGTGGGATTTGGACAGATTTTGGCTTTACTTATTTGAAAGAGGCGTATATGTGTATCTTTACAGAAACGTAAAGAAACGTGTGCGACACTGCTGGTATAAACATAACATCAGCTCTGGTGACCGTGTCAGAGACTATGTGTACATAGTCTAAGCATTAATATCAGAGAAAGCTCCTTATACTTGAGAGCTACGTATGAAGTGTTTTTTTTTTAAGTTTGTAGTACATTAAAGAATGATCATATGACTTTTTACATAAGTCATGTGACCTGTAAATGTGAAAAAGACGTTTTCATTGCAATTTTGCGAAATATTCCTTTTTCGAATTGCCTGAAAAATGACCTCATGCGAGCGTAAAAACTTGACGCGTTCCCATTAGGCGCATTTTCAATTCGCAATTTAAATTTACGCATATTGAAGTGTAATGGAAACGCAGCTATTGACAGAATTTGTTTTTTTTAATCAGTGACGGAAAAATCTGAAGGCCGAAGTCATTTTGACGGATTAAACTGAGGGTGATCTGTTGTAAATTATAGCAGTAATTCCCACCCCTGTCCAGCTGGTGGCGAGTGCACACCACTGTGGCAGCAGAGCAGGAGATACAGAACAAAAATGAAACTGTCACGAATGTTTTCCTATGTGTTTGATTATGCACAGGCAAGTACAGAGAAGCTACAACGATCTATCACGCCACATTAAAGAGCGCAAAAACGGTATTTATTGCTTGAATTTCCTAATGAAATGGACAGAATTTGAAATCTGAGACTTTGTTTCCTATCAAAAGTAACACAAAGCCTAGCCTACTGCTATTTTTTGGAGAAAGGTGCACTATGTACTGTTCATTCATCAGCTGAAACAGCATAGACCAGAACATCGATTGAGATTTAAGAATCGATATTGGTTCATCAAAATGATAATCTATTAAAATCAAGATATCTTTTTTGTTAGGTTTGTTTTTTTTTACCCAGCCCTAGTGTATTTTGTTGTTTTAAACACTGTACTGTTGACCTATAGGTTCATGATTAAAAATGAAAATGTGAACAAAAATAAAAGCAATTAAATGTGTTATTATAATTAAAATATGACACATACATAAACGAAAAAATATCATGATATGCATTTTCAATTATATTGGCCAAATCGCACACAGCACCTTTAACTTCTCACTCTTAATCCAGTTTTAATGTGTTTGAATGTGCATTTACCAGTGAGAAACTCAAACAAAGATCTTGGCGAGCGCGTCGGCCCCTGCGCTGGCGATGAAGGGCTGCGAGGGGTGGAAGGCCACGTCATGAATGGCCTCGTCGTGTTTTTTCCTGTGTGCTGTGATCTCCTGCACACATGTGCGATTGTCCAACATCCACAAGCGCACAGAGCAGTCATGACCTGAGAAAAACACAAATTACAAAATATAACTGCAGAGATTTTCACATTTCTGTGACAATGTGATCTGTTGACGTGGATGTGCTCAGAAGGCTTCGGTTGGCATGTTGTCTAGCTCTCTGACGTCACACACTGCGTGTTTGTGTATATTTACTTACTGCCGGAGATGAGGTAAGTGCCTTTAGGGTCTGTGGCAAGACAGGTTACAGCATCCAGGTGAGCCACCATGGAATGAATCACTTTCCCTGTGGCCAAAGCGAGACGAAGGAGAAAAGATTAGGTCATGTGGGATATTTTTGATACACAATATTGTTTCTGAACAGTCCAATTTCTGTCTAATAAGGTTGTGGTAAGTTCTTGACATCATTCTATTAAAGCAAGGTTTCTAAAACTGGATTCATGAGCAGGGCTCTACAGTGCGAATGAAAACTACTGCGTGTGACTATGAAAAAATATTTAGGAGCACCATGTGCGACTGAGCCGAACAGCATATTTGTGTTTGCGCTGAGGGGAGCTTCAAAGGTTTCTGTGTGTTTTTGCAACGTTGAGTAATGTATCACAGATATATCTCACAAATCCTCTTATAAACAAAGTGTAGAAAGTGTAAATAAGAGATTCATTGTGCAGTGTAGAGACCTTCAATGATTATAATGGAACATTGTGAGAATGTGATGAAGTAAGATGAGTGACAGATTTTAATGATTTTTAAAAATGATGTTTGTAAATGAAAGATTGATTTAATACAACAGTTAAATAAACAAGAAGCTAAAATTAAGTGACTTACATTGTCTGACTTTAACACTATTGATTTTGCTCTATTTTGCCATCAAAAATAGTCTGAAACAAGTCACAACTGAGCCACTGCATCTCCATTCAAACACATCTGCGTTTCGTTTATGAATGTACGTGCGTTTTTATATGAATCTAGTGAGTCAATGATTCAATTTCCCATTCATAAAGAGAGTCACTTGCTTTATTCCTGAATGAATCAGCCGTTTGTACGAATTGAATGAATGAATGATTCAGTAATTAAATCAGTGACTTGCCGCCACCTACTGGCAGTTTTATTTTTATTTTTAAAGTATCTTTTCAGTTATTTAAATCATTTAATTCAACATGAATTTATGAATTTGATTGCACTCGTGCCACCTCTGAGCATCATTAAACATGAAAATTCACCTAGAAACCACTTTTGTGTTCTTCCGTGCCACCTCTGTAGTACAAATTAATTTTGTTAAAACTGATTTCATTTGACTGGTAACTTACTCTTACTTTTACTTGTTCTTATTGTGTTGTTTTAATTAGAAATTTTAAAAAGCTTAATATACACATACA
This sequence comes from Labeo catla, assembly GCA_012976165.1. Classification (NCBI taxonomy): domain Eukaryota; kingdom Metazoa; phylum Chordata; class Actinopteri; order Cypriniformes; family Cyprinidae; genus Labeo; species Labeo catla. The sequence goes on from VONZ01000220.1 coordinate 352,205, forward strand.
CATACATATATATACATACATACACTACCGTTCAAAAGTTTGGGGTCAGTAAGACTTGTTATAGTCTTTAAAGAAGTCTCTTATGCTCATCAAGGCTGCATTTATTTGATTAAAAATATAGAAAAAAAACAGTAATATTGCAAAATGTTTTTACAACATAAAATAATGATTTTTATTTTAACATACTTTAAAATAGAATTTATTCCTGTGATGAAAAGCTGAATTTTTAATCAGCTGTTACTCCAGTCTTAAGTGTCACATGATCCTTCAGAAATCATTCTAATATGCGGATTTATTATTAGAATGATCAGTGTTGGATAATATCAACAGTTGTGCTGCCAAATATTTTTTGGAACCTGTGATTTTTTTTTTTTCAGGATTCTTTCATGAATAACAAGTTTAAAAAGTACAGTGTTTATTCAAAATAAAAATATTTTATAACAATGTAAATTATTTATTATGAACTTTTAATAAACTTTTAATTATTAACTTAATACATCCTTGGTGAATAAAAGTTTTATTTTTTCTATAAAAGATGACATTTTTAATAAAGTTAGAAAATGCCATTACAAAGGTAAATACAAAATTCCCCTGTAAATCACTTTAAGAAGTCAAATGTCACCTCGTAATGGAAAAGCTAATTATTTTATCAGATTTTTTAATTATTGATTAGAAGGTGCTCCTAAAAATGTTGAAAGTAAGCACAGAGCACTGATGAGGCAACTGCAAAACTAATAATTAAATCATTAACAAGTAAAATTAAAATGAGCCTTTTTAAAATTAAAACAACACAAAACAATGTAATATTTTATTTGTTTACCTACTTTAACCAACAGCAGATCAGTGTGAACATGAATGTACGTTCATGAAAAAAATCTAGATAAACCTTACTAGACAACTAGTCAACCTTCGTGACTCATTGCACAATTTACCTTTAAGACAAATTCCATTGTGAACACATACCCGGAAAAAAGATCAATAAAAACATCCTAATGTGCCTGAAAACAAATCCACAGGTAATGCACCACTGGATTTACGTTGCAGATGTCTTTTTTTTTTCCCTCGCTGGCTAATCTTTCACACCAAGAATGTTATTTGCTTCTCTTCAAGTGCTCTTGTGATATAAACTGGTGAGTAAAGGTTGGTGTCTGGCACCGATTCGATTAAGGTTTTTTTTATACCGGAGGTTCTTTTTTAACTGCTTTGAGAGGTCTATTGTGACTGCACGGTAGGAGAGTCAAATGCTTTGCTGGTGTATTTACAGTTCCCACAGAGCACAGCTAGAAAATATGTGGTGTTATTACGAGGCTCAAAATTGCTACAAGCTCTCAACACACACACACACCTGTCTTATTGTCCAGGAAGCGGATGGTGCGGTTCTCGTGGGCTGTAATGGAAATCGGTTGGGATGGATGGCTGACCACGCGGTTAATCAGCTCGCTGCCTGCAGGGGGCGGTAAAGAAAAACACAATATTTTATTATTGTACAACAAACACATTTTGCTGGTGAGCATAAATTGTAAAAGTAATTGTTTATTTCTATATGAACTGGCGCTTACCATCCTTAGCCTGGTTCTCCAGGACCATGATGCTTTGCTCTGTGTTGAGGTCATAAAGCAGAGTCTCGCCCCCATCGAAGGACACGACAACCTGGGACGGGTCTGAGTTTACAAAGGCAACCGAGGTGGGAGTGCCATGTTCTGAAAGACAGACAGGGAGTGAGTGAGAGGGACAAACAGAACAGACAAACAATCCAAACGCCCAAGGTCATCTCCTCACCTTTCTCCTTGTTGAAAACAGACACACATGGCGAGGAATTATGGGGGTCCCAGATCCGCACAGTCCCATCTGCTGAGCAGGAGGCCAAACGCTTCAGGCTAGAGGAGTAAGCCAAACCCCACACCGCATCCTCGTGGCCCGACAACACGCTGCTCTCCACGCCTGGATCTGAACATGTTTATACACAACATTCATGTTTAGGTCTATCCAACATATTGTCAAATTCATTTACAGTCAGCGCCCTCTAGAGGACTGTATGAAATAGTGTAACATACAAGTGGAGTAAAAGGTAGACTTACCATAGTTGTCGTAAGGATCCACATTAAGGTCTGGAATCTTCCAGCCGCGGACGGTGCCGTCCAAACCGCCGCTGAAGCACGATTCTCCTTCCTCCCCCATAGCCAGAGAAAGAACAGCACCACTGAATCACACACACACAAACAAACAAAACATATTTTTTAAAAAACACAACAATAGCACTATAGTGATACTGGTAATACACTCAAACTTTGATATATATTGTGTTGCTCAGCAAAAACATTAATTTAATATAGTGGACAAATTAAAGGAGAAATTGTAATTATACACTGTTCATAATTTTGGGCTTTTTTTAATTAAGATTTTTTAAAAATGCTTTGTTTTTTTATTATTAATAATGAAATAACTATGAATAATAATAATAATAATAATAATAATACAATTATTTATAAATAAATAAATAAATAGAAAATTGAATGGTAATTTTTAAATGGAACTGATTTAACATTAGGGCTGTCAAATGATTAATCGCATCCAAAAAAAGTTTTTGTTTATATAATATATGTGTGTCTTGTGTATATTTATTATGTATATATAAATACACACACATGAATGTATAGATTTAAGAAAAATGTTATGTGTTTGTATGTGTATATACAGGGGTTGGACAGTGAAACTGAAACACCTGGGTTTAGACCACAATTAGTATGCCGTTTGGCCTCCTTTTGCAGCCAATACAGCATTATTTCATCTTGGGAATGACAAATACAAGTCCTGCACAGTAGCCAGAAGGATTTTGAGCCATTCCTTTCGCAGAACAGTGGCCAGGTCGCTATGTGATGTTGGTGTATGAAAACATTTCCTGACTCGCTCCTCCAAAACACCCCAAAGTGGCTCAATAATATTCAGATCTGGTGACTGTGCAGGCCATGGGAGATGTTTAACTTTACTTTCATGTTCATCAAATCACTCTTGTCACCAGTCTTGCTGTGTGTATTGGTGCATTATCATCCTAATACACGGCACCACCTTCAGGGTACAATGTTTGAGCTATTGGGTGCACAAAGTCAACCTTCACACTCTGCTCTTATTGGTGGAATGTGCGATCAGTAAAGACTGGCCACCAGGCTGCATAAATATAGCCATGAAACCTCCAACACTATATTGGCCAGTGTTTCAGTTTCATTGTCCAACCCCTGTATATATTGTATGTGGATATAATACACCACAGAACTCACATTATGTAAACACAAACTTTTATTTTGGATGCGAGTAATCACGATTAATCGTTTGACAGCCCTAGTTAACATGAAATAATAAATATTTTATTTTAAACAGTAAATAAATAATAAAAAGTAAAACAACAAATAGTTTTACTATAACTACAGTTAATAAAATACTGAATGAATAAACACTGTAACAAATGTATTGCTCATTGTTACAGTCAGTAATAGCATTAACCTTTTTTCCTACCACATATTTGAGTAATCATCATAAATTAGATATTTTAGTTACCATGGACAATATTTTAGAGGGCTCCTCCCCTTTTAGTGGGTGGTGTCAAGTGTCATATTACAAAATCTTATTATGATATTTTTTTATCAAAACCTTTTATAATCTTGGCAAAATACATATTTTTGGAAAAGTCTGGGTAGTCTGAGATACCATATGTGGTAGTTATTTTGTGATAGAAGTAATGATTAGCATGTTGCAAGCATGTTTCTAGCATGATTAGCATTTCGTTAGCATGTTTCAAACATGATTAGCAAGTTACTAACATGTTGCTAGTCTGTTTCTAGTATGAACAGCATGTTGTTAACATGTTACTAGCATGATTAGCCAGTTACTAGCATGTTTATGACACGATTAGCATGTTGTTAGCGTGATTAACAAGTTACTAGCATGTTGCTTGCATGATTAGCATTTCGTTAGCATGTGTCAAACATGATTACCAAGTTACTAACATGTTGCTAGTCTGTTTCTAGTATGATTAGCATGTTGTTAACATTACTAGCATGATAAGCCAGTTGCTAACATGTTTATAACATGATTAACATGTCGTTAGCATGATTAACAAGTTACTAGTATGTTGCTAGCATGATTAGCATTTCGTTAGCAATGTTTCAAACATGATTAGCAAGTTACTAACATGTTGCTAGTCTGTTTCTAGTATGATTAGCATGTTGTTAACATGTTACTAGCATGTTTATAACACGATTAGCATGTTGTTAGCGTGATTAACAAGTTACTAGTATGTTGCTAGCATGATTAGCATTTTGTTAGCATGTTTCACACAGGATTAGCAAGTTACTAACATGTTGCTAGTCTGTTTCTAGTATGATTAGCATGTTGTTAACAGCATAACACGATTAGCATGTTGTTAGCATGTGATTAAACACATGTTAGCGTGATTAGTTACATGTTGCTAGCATTGATTAGCATGTTTCGTTAGCATGTTTGTATGATTGCATGTTGTTAACATGGATTTACCCGCAAGTTGATGGCTGAACATGTTGCTAGTCATGTTTCTAGTATCGCATTGAACAGCATGTTGTTGTTAACATAGCCAGTTACTAGCATGTTTATGACACGATTAGCATGTTGTTAACGTGATTAACAAGTTACTATGTAGGTGTTGCATTTCGTTAGCATGCATGTGAGTTACTAACATGTTGCTAGTCTGTTTCTAGTATCATGTTGGTAGTTACTAATGATAAAGTTGCCATTTATTTTAGCGTTAAGCCATTAACAAGTTACTAGATATGTTTGCATGATTACAGCATTTCGTTAGCTGGCAAACATGATTATAGCAGCTAGTCTGTTTCTAGTATGATTAGCATGTTGGTGCATTACTAGCATGATAAGTAACATGTTTATAACATGATTAACATGATTTAAGAGTTATGATTGAGCATGTTGTTAACGTAGCTGAGCATGTAGCTGCATTGTATTAAGCATGTTTTAACCACGATTAGCATGTTGTTAGCGTGATTAACGATTTACTAGTATGTTCGCAGCATGATTAGCATTTTGTTGGCATGTTTCACACGATTAGCAAGTTACTAACATGTTGCTAGTCTGTTTCTAGTATGATTAGCATGTTGTTAACATGTTACTAGCATGTTTATAACACGATTAGCATGTTGTTAACGTGATTAACAAGTTACTAGCATGTTACTAGCGTGATTAGCATTTTGTTAGCATGTTTCAAACATGATTAGCAAGTTACTAACATGTTGCTAGTCTGTTTCTAGTATGATTAGCATCTTGTTAACATTACTAGCATGATAAGCCAGTTACTAGCATGTTTATAATATGATTAACATGTCATTAGCATGATTAACAAGTTACTACTATGTTGCTAGCATGATTAGCATTTCGTTAGCATGTTTCAAACATGATTACCAAGTTACTAACACGTTGCTAGTCTGTTTCTAGTATGATTAGCATCTTGTTAACATTACTAGCATGATAAGCCAGTTACTAGAATGTTTATAACATGATTAGCATGTTGTTAACGTCATTAACAAGTTACTAGCATGTTTCTAACACGAGCAGCATGTTGTTAGCACGTTTCTAGCATGGTTAGCAAGTTACTAGCATGTCTCTAGCATGATTAGCGAGCTACTAGCATGACTAGTTGCTAGCCTTGGCTAATACCAATACTGATATTTATTTAAAAGAAGGAAAAAATCCTACACTATTAGACAACAACTGATATGGTACCAATATATTGTGCTAATCTCTAGTTTTAGTCAGTTAATTTTTCAGTTCAGATGCTACTTGGGAAACTCACTAGGTTTTATAACAGACATTCAGCCTATAATTTAGCCTTGAGCACTTGGCAGAGTACGTTAGCCGCAGGTCATGCCATTTCATTTTTAGAGAGTCGATTTCAGACCAATTACAAACCTGTCCCACTCACCTGTGTGCTCTGAATGTATAAATGGGCTCAACGTCCAGCGCTGCATTTCTGTGAAAGCAAAAATGAGAGCCAGCGCTAAAAGAATTTTTCATGGATCGATATCTCTAAATACACTTCCAGAGACACCTACACTAACACAATTATAGTGACATATTTAGCATAAGAGGGCAGCAAAACATGGATCTTCTCTGCCCTGTCTGTGTGTCTTATTTTAGAGATTGGAGGATGTGCTTCTTACTTTTTGGAGTGCATTGCCTTGTTGAGGTTCCACAGTTTGAGAGTCCCATCCTCAGAGGCGGACAGCAGCACGGCCTGGCTGGGGTGAAAGGTCAACGCTCGGATGGCGTCGAAGTGGCTTCGTAGTGTGAAGCGAGGGTTCCACGTTTTTTTGAACTCTTCTCGACTGTCCTGCAACTGATCGTATCAAAGGTTACTATTCTTTGTGAAAAACTACACGTCACTGTACTTTTAAAAATAGTACCTGTACCAGAAATAACATTTAAAAGAATACAGTGGGAGCTCAATGTAATGTTTTCAGACTGTATTTCAATCCAGCTTTTTGTGAAATGTGTACTGCAAATATACAGCACATACTGCAGATATAACTGCTTAAATGTCACTCAGTTGTGGAGGAAAGATTACTTCTAATACTAACGTCAATGGTGAGGTCATTGTCGTTGGCAACAGTGAGGTCAGCCAGCTCTCCGAGGTTCATATCTCCTCCTCCAACCGCATCCAGGATGAAGACATCAGATGAGAAACCAAGAGCTCCCCCTTGAGTTCAGACAGATACACAACAGTATGAAAATGGAAAATTCAGCAGACATTGTACAGTTTCACAAGAATTAAAAATATATATACAGCTGTTTATAATAGCAGTAAAAATTAAGAAAAAAAAAAGGAATATCAAAAATGCATTTTTCATTTGACAAAGACTTTCTTACAAAGACTTTCCAAGTTTTATAATGTTGTCTCTAGATAAACACACACTTCAATTTTGTTAAAAAAAAAAAAAAGTGACAGAGTTATAAAATCAAAATGAACAACTTCTAGTTTAGGTGTTTTGAACTGTCCATTTCAATAAATACATTCAAAAAACAATTGTGTGATATGCATCATCATGAAGTTCTCACTATGGTGTAAAAAAAGTTCACATTTTGGTGTAAAAAAAAAAATAAAATAAAATAAAAATAAAATAATAAGTAAAAAAATAAATATATAAAGTAAATAAATATTAAAAAAATATTAAAAGTCACTTACCCAGATTGTCTGTATATAATATTATAATACAATATCTACAATAAAACATGTACGGTTTCCTCTAAATAAATTAATGCATAAATAAATCCATAAATAAATAAACAAATAAATAGAGTAAGGTTATACAGATGAATTAAATAAAAAAAAAAATAAAAAAAAATAATGATTCTATAATATAATATAATAAATATAACATTACATTGGTTGAATACTAGTAATATAAAATAACATAATATAATATAATATATAATATAAAATGCAGAAAAAAAATATATATTTTTTTTTAATTTTATATCAGTTGCATTAAATACTTTTAACCTTCTTGACAAAAAGAGTAATGGTTGAGTTGTGGAAATAAATAAATGACTGTAAACATTAAGCTTTTATATGCTTCATCTGAGCAAAATAAAATAAAATAAAAATAAAAATAAATAAATAAATAAATAAATAAATAAATAAATAAATAAATGCAACACACACAAAAAAATCATTTTAACAGAAAAAAGAAACAAAAACAAAAGAACATCACAAAATGTAATAAAGTAAAACAAAAATTAATGAAACAAAACTCAGAACAGCAAAACAAAAATAGAACAAAAACCAAAATAATCAAACATAAACAAAACAAAAAAAACAAAACTAAAAAAAGGAACAAAAAGAAACAATAACAACAAAAACCACAAAAAAGAACAAAACAATAACAGAACAAAAACAAAAAAAAACTAAATAGAACAAAAAAATGAATAATTAAAAAAACAAAACAATAGAACTAAAACAACTAAAAAGGTTTAAACAAAAAAAACAAAAAGATGAAAACAAAAAAACTAAATACAACAAAACAAAAACAGGAAAAAAGGAACAACACAAAAATACAAAACAATAACAGGAAAAAAAAAACAAAAAAAACAAACGCAAAACAAAAGTAGTAGTAGTATATTTTTTATTTAATACCATGTCAGCATCTTAGGCTATTTTCATGGCAAAAACCATTTAAAAAAAAAAAAAAAAATACAAGTATAACAAACACAATAAAAACCAGCAAATAAACAAGTTCTATTACACAAGATTTTTACAAACAAAAAACAAACACAAAAAAATATAGAAAAAAAAAAATTACTCTAGCATGTTTTTTTTAGGCAACTGATTGCCTAGGCTTTCATATGATCAAAAGTGATCAGCTGCATTGCATGTTCAGTTCAGGTCATGCATTCAGAGAGCCAGATGGTTTCTCTTACCCTCACCGGAGCGTGTCTGGCCCGGAATAGAAGGAGGTGGAGTGGGTTTGGGGGGGAAATCTGACATAATGCCTTGCAACTTGTTCCGGCGGTTTTCTGAACCTGGGCAGAGCAAGTAAGACGACTAAACAAACCAGCAGACAGAACAAAAAAATAAATAAAAAAACACTCAGGCATTCATCCTGTGGTATGATGACATGTTCGGAAGAGGTGATTGAACAGGGAGACAAACAAGCGTGCAGTGACGCGAGGACAAAATGGAGATCCCGTCAACAGATTTTATCAACAGGAAGTTACAAACAAAAGCAAATTGAAAGAAAACAATGAGTGTTCACAGCATGACAATAAAGGGAAGGGAAACACATCCACTGTCAAAAATACATGCAGGAATGGCGAGTTGTCTAGTAGTAGCAAAAAAGTTGACCACATGGGCCTCCATACCTAATTCACGGCCGTCTCCAGATATGCGAGCTTCTCCCGCTCCTTCGCCTTCCTCTCCTGAGCCCAAGAAATCAAACTCTCCCAGGGCGTCCTCTGAATCATCTTCATCATCGTCGTCCTCGGGGTCAAGATCTGTGGTCATGGGTTCTCCGCCCATCTACATGCGCACAGGCGACACGCTGTTAGCAACAAAACAGGATCTGTGCGTGCAGAGCTTATCTTCATGTAAACACTCTGACCTTGCTCCTGGACTTCTTGTTTTTGCGCCCATCGATGCAGTCTGTAGTCATGCCCTGGAAGTCCTCCTCTTCATCACTGTCATCCTCATCGTCGTCCTCACAGCCACGGAGGAAAGGGATTTTATCCAGGACAGAGCTGCCCATCCGTTCTTTAGAGCTCTCTTTTCCAGCACGCCTGAAGAAGGGATATTTTTTTTACGATTACCACAAGCATAACTGCAAAAACTTTTTGGCCTTGCATATACTTTTATGATATTAGAACACCCCTCTTAAGTCTCTTGTGGATTATTGCTTGTTTAAACTGCTAGGAGCAGCAGTATGATGAAGTACAGTGTTTTATTAGGGGCTATATTTATGAACAATTATAGGAATAAACAATCTCTCCACTAAGAAACATACTGCATTATCTGAACAAAACGCTGTTTGCAGTTGCCAAGCAACGCAAGTCAAAGTGCAGTCAAAGGTTTGTGTTTATAGCAGCCTTCAGCTGTGGGAAATCTTCTGGGAAAAACAAAACTAAATTAAAATGAAACAAAAACTAAAAATAAAAGCAACATAGAACACACATTTTAACATCTGATTGGAACAGCAATCCAAGACAAAACAAAAAAACCCAAAACAAAAACACTAGAACATTACAAAGAATCAAAACAAATACAAAAATAATTAAACAAAAACGAACAAAACAAGAACGTTAAATAGAGCAAAACAAAAACACAAAACAAAAAACTAAATAGAACAAAAAAAAAGAAAAAAAAAAAGAATCAAACAAAAAAATAAAACAACAAAAAAACAAAAGAATAAAAAATAAATAAGCTAATAAAACACTAAAAAGAAAAAAGGAACAAAACAAAAATACAGAACAACATTAGAACAAAGAAAAAACTAAAAATAATCAAAACAACGAGTGAAAAAGGAACAAAAAAAAAAACACTAAATTGAACAAAAACAAAAATACAAAACAATAGAACAAAAAACACTAAAAAAAATCAAACAAAAAACAAACAAAAAACACTAAATGGAACAAAAACAAAAAAGGAACAAAACAAAAATACAAAACAAAAATAGAACAAACAAAAACAAAAAAAACAAAAAAAAAAGCAATAACGATAAAACCACTAAACAGAACAAAAAACAAAACAACAGAACAAAAATACACTAAAAAAAGAATTAAAACAAGAAAAATGAATAAAACAGAAAAACACTAAATGGAACAAAACAAAACAATAATAACACTAAAAAGAATCATACAAAAAAAACAACAAAAATGAATAAAACAGAAAGAAAACACTACATAGATCAAAAAGCTAAACAACAACAAAAAATACACTGAAAGGAATAAAATAGAAAAAAAACACTAAATAGAAAAAAATAAACAAAAACGGAACAAAACAAAATTACAAAACAGAACAAAAAAAACAGAGAATTAAACAAAATAATAATAATAAAACGGAAGAAATAAAAACATTAAATAGAGAAAAAAGGAACAAAGAAAAAAAACACAACAATAGAACAAAAAAAAAAAAGAATCAAACAAAAAATAAATAAATAAACAAAACAGAAGAAACCCCTAAATAGAACAAAAAACAAAACAACAACAACAACAACAAAAAGAAGAGCAAAACAAAAATATAAAACAATAATAGAACAAAACAAAACCTGGAACAGAACTAAACACAGAAAAACAAAATAAACTTCACAACTTTTTTAAAAATTGCTCATCCAATTTTAAAGCTGGAATTTTTTCAGTCTGATGGATGCAAGTTTCGTGTTGTGACACGTTGCAAAGATGAAGGAATGACTTATGGGTTTGGAATGACATGAGGGTGAATAATTAATGACAGAATTTTCATTTTTTGGTGAACCATCCCTTTAATACTAGATATCACAAAGCATGTTGCTCTAACCGTTTGATCTGCTCTTCTATCTGGCGCACTAGCAGTGACTCTCCTCCGCCACGAGGTTCTGGTTCTGTGGGCGGTTCGCTGGGAGGAGGCCCGTTCGCCTCTGGGCTGTTGCGACCCAACAGGGAACGAACACGTTTGGAGCGCATGTCCAAGATGGTGTCGGAATATCCCACCTCTTCCAGATACCTGTTGATGTACGAGCAAAATAAACACTACATGCACATGACAGGCAGAATATTTTGAAAAATAAATCAGAGAATGAAAGCACAGGAAATACACTGACTTGCGCAGTAACTGGCGGCCCTCCTTCCAAGGCATCTGATTGGTTGGTTCTGAATCTGAATCTGCAGGCCCATTGGGTACTGTGAGAAACACAGTGATCTCATTAAACTCAAAGAAAACATGTAACCAACAGCATACAGTATTTGTTGTAAGTGCAGGCATGATTAATATGTTTTGGTAAATTTGAATCACATCACATGTTTTATAAGTGTAAAAGTTTTTAGTTTTTGTGTTGTTACTTGGTTCAGCTTCTGTTTCTGGTTTCTTCTCTCCAGGGCTCTGGTCAGTGCCACTTTTCAGTTTCTGATGTTTGGCCCTGGGATCAAAATGACCAGAATATTAATGATTAACATCATACACATTCATAGAAACATCAACAGATTTCACAATGTTGATGGCATCTTCTCTTAAACAATTAAGAAAAAAATAAAATAAAACAAACAACACAACACAAAATACAAAAGAAACACAATATTAAAAAAAAAAAAATAAAAAAAAATCGGAGCAAACAAACAAACAACATAAAGAGCCAAACAAATACAAAGAACAAACAAATAAAATAAAATAAAATAAAATAAAAAAAAGAGCAAAGCAGAAAAACAATAAAATAAATCCAAAAAGCAAAACACAAAAGCAACAAACAAAACCACATAACAAAATACAAAGAAAGCAGAATTTTTTTATTAAATTAAAAGTAACAAAAAAAGAACAGCATAAAAAAAAAAAACACACACACACACAAAGCAAGAAAATTAAAATAAAACAGAAGTAACAAAAAAGAACAATGCAGAAAAATAAAATAAAAAGTAACAACAAAAATACAAAAAAAAATAAAAAAAATTAAATAAGTAAAAAAAAAGAACAAAGCAGAAAAATAACAAAAACACAAATAAAAAAACAAACAGAAAATAAAATATGAAAAGTAACATCAAAACCACAAAACGAAAAAGAAAGCAGGAAAAACAATAAATCAGAAAAGTAACAAAAACAGAAAAAACAGCAAAATACAACAAAACAGAAACAACAAAAAAAAAACAAAAAGCAGAAAAATTAAATTAAGCAAAAGTAACAAAACACACACACAAAAAAAAACTAAATAAAATAAATACAAAAAGTAACAACAAAACAAAACAAAAAAGAAAGCAGAAAAAACTAAATAATTAAGAAAAGTAAAAACAAAAACATACAAAAAGCAGACAACAATATAAATAAGAACAGTAACAACAAAAACACAAAAAAAAGAAAATAAAATGTATGCGAAAAGTAACAAAACCACAAAACAATAAAAGAACAAAGACAAAACAAAATAAATCAGAAAAGCAACATCTAAAGAACATGCACACACACAAAAACAGAAAATAAAATTAAGAAAAATAACAAAACCACAAAACAAAAAAGAACAAAGCAGAAAAAAACAAAAACGTAGAAAAATAAAACAGAAGTAACAAGAAACAAAGCAGAAAAATAACAAAATAAAACAGAAAAGTAACAGCAAAAACAAAAAACAAAGCAGAAATATCAAATAAAACAAACAAAAACAAAACAAAAAAAAAGAACAAAGCAAAAACTAAATAAATCAGAAAAGTGACAAAAACACACACACACCCACACACAAAACAGAAAATAAAATTAATTTTAAAAAAGTATACAAAACCATAAAACAAAAAAAAGAACAAAGCAGAAAAATAAAATGAAACCGAAAAGTAACAAACAACACAAAATTCCATTTAAAATTTAAAGTTGGAATTGTTTCATCAATCCATTTTTGTTTTGTTTATTTTTGTAAATGTCTATTGTGTTTTTACTGAACAGTGCTTTCACATTATACGGCGAGCTGATGAATGCGTCGCTCACCTCTCCTGTTTCAGAGCGTATTCCAGCATCTTGATTCGCCGGACCAGATCCTGCTTCATGTTCTCCTGACCTTTCCTCTCACCCTGCAGAAACGCCACCTGAGCCTGAGACGGCAGCAGCAGCACAGGAAGACAGACAGACACAGAGAGATAGAGAGACATAGAAATGTGGTAAGGGTTCAAACGAAATGCATCTGACAGAAAATGAAAGGTTATATGCTGAAGCTCCGCGACTGAACCACCACCAATGACATTCTGAGGTCAACGGTTAACTAAAGGCCTGCAATTCCACTAGCTTTATTTTAGACTGCTGCTGACCGAGCGCCGACCAGAGTCATGAAAGGCAAGTATGTTGACGGAAAAGAGACTATAAAGCGGGAGAAGCCACAAACCATTCATTTCCCAGTTTTTCATGGTTTAAAAGAGACTGAAAACAGAGATAAAGAAATAAAAATTGGCCTCAATCGCCCCCTAGAGTCCACCGTAAAACCCACATCAAGTAGAAATGCCAAATTACAGACAAATTCAATATCTCTACTACAAAACGTGCTGCTTTTTGGCCTAGTGAATCTATGCTTTCAATTAAATAAAAACCCATAATGGCGATTAGTGTTGGTCAGCACACAGGTTTGCACAGTCATATTCTTGTTTTCACTTCTCTCTGGCACAGAAATCAGTCACACACCCCCACACCATCGGTATATCTCACACAACAGAACTGTACAGGCGTTGGACTCTACTTAACACATTCAAAATTGCATAATAATAATAATAACAACAATAATAATAATAATTTCATATATCAATACATATTCCATAAAACGTTACTACTATTTTTATACTGCTAAAATAATTAAAACTCACTTTAATGTTTATTTAAAAATACTATTATACAAATAGATTTACTACATTGTAAATACCACCAATCCAATTATAATACATAAACTACCATCAGTACTATTATTTTCAACAGCAACAATTAAATAATACATATACAAAAAATAGTTATAATTAAAAATAAATAAACATTCTTAATAATAATAATAATAATAAGTATTATTATTATTATTATTATTATTATTAAGTTCATGTAAAATATTATAAATGTGAATATCTGTTGACTAGTCGTCAAAAGTATTGATAGTAAAAATTTAAATATAATAATAATAATAATAATAAAAACTACCATAATTTTTCTTTATTATTAATACAATAAAATCAGCCATTATTATTAATTATAATTAAACTCATATTCACGTAAAATATTATAAATAAATGTGCTTATCTGTTGATTGTCAAAAGTATTGATAGTAAAAAGTAAATATAATAATAATAACAATAACAATAACAATAATCATAATCATAATAATAATAATAATACAAACTACCAATATTTTGTATTATTAATACAATAAAATCCGCCATTATTATTATTATTATTATTAAACCCATATTTATGTAAAATATTATAAATTCATTTGAATTTGAATTAATTTAAATCTGTTGATTTAAAAATACTGAAAGTAAAAAATGTAAATGTATTTATTTTAAAATGAAATTAATAATAATAATAATAATAATAATAATAATAATAATAATAATAATAATAATACAAACTACCATTAATCATTAATCCAAAAACTGTATTAATCTATACATGATAAAAAAATACATTAAAAACTAGCCAATATTATATTTATCATTATTATTGTTGTTATTAAACTCATATTCATGTAAAATATAAATACATTTTAATCTGTTCATTTAAAAACATTGATAGTAAAACATTTAAATATTTATTATGTAATAATAATAATAATAATAATTATTATTATTATTATGTAAAATAATAATAATAATAATTTTCAAAAACAACATTAATCTATACATAATATAAATACAATAAGAAACAGACATTATAGTATTATTATTATTATTATTATTATTATTACTTGTGTTAATGTCAAATATTATAAATAAATTTGAATATATAAATAAAAAATAAAACAACAGTACATAAACTATCAACATTATTCACAATATAAATAATAATCATCAACATCATAATTATTTACAGTTTTAATTTATATAAAACATTGTTTATAACAGTATTTTTTATTTAGAGTATTACATTTATAAAAGTGTAAGTGTGTTAGTGTAAGTACAATGATTTACACCTAAAATCATGAAGAGATGAGTTTTTGCCCAAATGAGGGACGATTCCAGCCTGTTCTCCATTTGATCTTATTTTTAAATCTTAATGTAGGCCATGCCAAGACATAGATAACATTTGTTCAAAATCATCCCCTGTCTCCAGGGCTGAAAAGTAAAGCATGACAAGTTGGCACAGGTCCTCATGGAGACCGACTCGACTGCGGTTGCCATGGTGTAGGCAGGAAACCTGTTATGGCAGGTCTTTGGAGCACTTTGACATTTTCACAAAGGCGAGTAATTGCCCATGTTTTCAGCCTTTGAAACTGGGATATTGTCACACAATGACTGAGAACCTGACATCATTGTCAACCTAGGAAATAGACTGCTTGGGGAATCACACTTGCAATCTACCTATCAAAACATAATTAGTCCAACGGCTTAGAATAGTTACTCAGCAAAACTATAATGCTTCTAGTCAAACAGAGACGCTTCTAGCTACACAAGCTCACTATTGTGTTGTTGCACTTTAAAAAAAAAAACACAATATTTCGAGCCACAGAAGATTGAGGAAGGGGCCGGTACAACCACACTGACACATTTATATGGCGGACCATGCCTCTCGTGACTTCCTGTGGGTGAGAACGGGTCAAGGGCACATGCAAACTCTCTCTCTCCACATTAGCACCCCTTTGAGACTCACTCCGACAACTAGAGCAGCAGACGTTTTCTGGGACGAGTCTTTTTAAGAGTATATGAACCCGCTGAACTCTTTCATGTGAAAATGACTAAGTGTTTTTATGCCACTTCTGCTTTGACTTCCATCCTTTGGTTAAGCTTAAACGCTAAGAAGGCTGTATTGACAATAAAATGTCATATTGACATTAAGGGAGTTGACACAGTTGAAGCTACCCGTTGTCTTACGGATGCATCTCTAAATAAAACCTGCTCTGAAGTTCTAATCTAAATCAAATGTCTCATGATAGGCAATCTGAAGTCCCGATTTGAATCAAATGATTCATGATACACAATCTGAAGTCCCAATTTGAATCAAATGATTTGTGATTTACACTCTGAAGTCTTAAACTGAATCAAATGATTCATAAACCTGTACCAAAGTCTTGATCCAAACCAAATGATTCACGAACCTGCTTCAAAGTTCTGATGTGAAGCAAAAGATTCACAAACCTGCTCTGAAGTTCCAATCTAAATCAAATGATTCATGATACACAATCTGAAGTCCCGATTTGAATCAAACGATTTGTGATTTGCACTCTGAAGTCTCAAACTGAAAATGATTCACGGACCTGCAAAGTTTTGATCTGAATCAAATGATTCACAAACCTGCTTCAAAGTTCTGATGTGAAGCAAAAGACTCACAAAGCTGCTCTGAAGTTTCAATCTAAACCAAATGATTCATGATACGCAATCTGAAGTCACAATTTGAATCAAATGATTCATGATACACAATCTGAAGTCCCGATCTGAATCAAATGATTTGTGATACACGATCTGAAGTCCTGATTTGAGTTAACAAAACAGTAAATCACTTTACGACTTAAGTGAATCAACTGAATCAAACCCACACCGAAGTTCCGACCTGAATCAAATGATTCACGATCCACTCTCCAAAGTTCCGATGTAAAGCAAAAGATTCACGAACCTGCTCTGAAGTTCCAATCTAAATGAAATGATTTGTGATACGCCATCTGGAGTCCCGAATTGAATCAAATGATTCTTGATACGCGATCTGAAGTCCCGATTTGAATCAAATCAACTGATTCACTCAATTGATTTGATTCATCTGTTCCTCTTTTTGTGTCTTCAGCTATGTTTACACAACATTGTCGGTATTACTTCTGGCTTAGCTTGCTACTTTTATGTTTTATTCTCTTTTATATAGCTTTTACGACTGTATAACTAAAAAGTTTTTATAACTTTTTATAACTGTACAGCTGTTTTCTACTGTTCAAATGACTGGCGTTCCGCGTTCCAAAGTTCCGACGTGAAGCAAAAGGTTTGCGAACCTGCTCCGAAGTTCCAATCTAAATCAAATTATTCACAATATGCGAATTTCCACTTTGCGACGCAATGGTTTAACTGATTCGGAGTTTCAAAAAATTCAGTTTCACCATCACTACGTGCTTTTTAAAAACGTTACAAAATCGTTGTTGTTTGTCTTCCCATATTCCCAATGTTTTCGACCCATTTGATGACTACAAAATAATTATTACTGTACTATTATGGTTCTAAATATATATATATATATATATATATATATAGTACTAATGTTATTATACTGTAAAATAAAAAAAACATATATTTAATTAAAAAAAAACAAAACAGAAAATGTAAAACTTTAATTAAAAAGTATAGTAAAATTATTTTATTTTTTCCCCCCATTTTCAAACGTTAAACCCTGAAGCTTCCGGTGGTTTTCAGTCAAACAAATATATGTGCTAAGATAAATGAGATGAAACTGAAGCATTTATGTAATTAAACTGCAGCCTTTGTGCTTTGATACTGCAATATCAATTTTCACTATCTTAGCATGGCATCTTACAGCTTACTGGGTAATTAAACTATCTTCAGTTCATTAAACTACACTAAAACACTAAAACAAAAATATCAGGCCCATCTAGCAAACTGTGTTCCTCTGCACCCAGCTGAACATGAATGCAGTGTTTTTGGCTTTCATTTTAATTTTAAATGCATTGTGCACTCAAAAATTAAAGTTTGCTGAAAATGTTCTCACCCTCAGTCATCCAAGACGTAGAGGAGTTTGTTTCTTCATCTGAACAGATTTGGAGAACTTTAGCATTAAATAACTTGCTCAACAATGTTCAGAATGAGAGTTCAAACCGCTAATAAAAACAACAATAATCCACAAGCAATCCACATGACTCCAGTCCATCAATTAATGTCTTGAGCAATAAAAAGCTGCAAGTTTGTAAGATACCAATCCAAAATACCATAATCCATAACCCCTCCTCCAGTTTAAAAAAAGAAAAAAGGTCCATGCCCTGTTACCATCTCACATCAAAATCCAGCAACATATTTGTTAAGAGCCGTTCTGGACTGTTTTTGCTTGGAAACGGTGCTTGATCTGTGCACATTTCTCTCCTGATTCAGCAAAATTATAGACAGGACTCAACGATTTGAAATCGAAAACACTGTAATGATTGATTTGTTTCTAACAAACATGCAGCTTTTCATTTCACAAGACATTCACTGACGGACTGGAGTTATCTCATGTTTGGACCCTCATTCTGACGGCACCCATTCACTCCAGTGGATCCATTGGTGAGCAAGTAAGGTAATGCTACATTTCTTCAAATCTGGTGAAGAAACAAACTCATCTAAATCTTGGATGGCCTGAGGATGAATACCTTTTCCTTGTTAATTTTGGGGTAAATTTTTTTTTTTTACTTTGGTAATCATGTGCTTTGTCAGTTTTATTATTATAAGGTTTAATTTTTAGATTTGATTTGCTTAAAGTAAAAAACACTGATTTTAGCTAATTGCCAAGACCACATTTTTTAATTCCTTCTAATATTTATATATGATAGTTTTACTTAATAATAAATACCCTGCTTCAGAGGACGCCATACCTGAATGATCACGTCCTCCCTGTCACAAAGGAAACACAATGGCACAGGTGTCCCACATAAAAACATCAGGGAACGTGACGCCCCACGGCACGTGAAACCAAGGAGGAGCTGAGCTACTCTCACACTACAACTGTCCCTTACCAGCTTTTTATAGGCCAAGTCCAAAACAATGTGTGTGTGACATGGAAAACATAGCAGTTGGTCCCTGAAGCCTGTGCACATTTCCATGGGCATGTCCAGAAGAGGCCTGGCAGAAGAACACACATCCATGAGAGCCACAGGCCCTATCCTTTTACAGAGCACACTGGCAACTCCTTATGTAATCTACTACAGGCACTGTTTGAATGGGGTCACTTAATTGCAAAGCTTTTCTCAGGCCAAGATCTACTGCAAACTGGGCCAGTGGAGTCAAGACTCAGAAAAGATGGTTTAAGCACATTTTATTGAGGGCAAATCCCTAATCGTTGGTTTAAATAGTTTTCCTCCACTCTCTAATACATTTTTGATGTGAGTGCAAGCTTTCCTAATAGATTTTATGCTTCCAGGTTTCATATAAAATAACTTGAGCTATACATCTTTCAGATGCCGTAATACGATGCAAGTAATAGCACTAAATGATGAAACTGTGCTACACGCAGAGATCTGCTTTCTTGGGACTGGGAAAAAAAAAAAAATAAACTGCTTTAATTCTCCAGTGGGACTGCATTACGTCATGCCTTGGACTAAAGCTTCACAATTTACAAAGGAAGTAGCAGTCAATGGGTCACATGATGTCACAAAGTCAATTAATAGAACATTTATTTGAAGGTAAATGTCAGACGGAAGTCTTTTACATCACTGCTTCTAAACTGCCTTGATTCTATTACCTTGCACTTAATGCCACGGTTGAGAATGAACAAAACAATAACAGAAAAATATCTTGATACTTCCATACAGCAAAAAAAAAAAAAATGTATTTAAAAAAATATGGCCAAAAATACATATATTTGCTAAAATATGTTTCAAAATATATTTCCGTGAATTTATTTGTATATATTTGAAAATATATTTTAAATGTGTAAATATATTTTTTTAAAAAGCATTTAACAATATATTTTTAAGTCGAAAAAAATGCATTTACATCATGTAACATTCAAAGAAAAACTTTATATATTTGAATAAACGTCAGCAGGGACCATAAAAAAACTGCAATATTGCAATATCTAAAAATATTAAACATTATTAAATCCTTATAAATCTACTTTTGGTTTCTAGAGGGACATCCACATTTTTATTTATATTCTAAATGCAATTTATATTGAAATGCATTTTCTTGCCCCTGAAATACATTTAGAAATCTCTTTCTATTTCAAAAATATATTTTATTAAGCTTCACTGTTTGCAGCAAATTTAATATATACACGTCAATAACCATACTAATACACATAAATATACTAAACAAAAAATAACCTGTACAAATTATTTCGTAACGACTCATATGAACCGATTCTTTTTGGAGAACCAAACGTCAAGCCTACAGTGAATGTACACAACCCGTGCAGTCCAATTCCTAATCAAATGACTTGTTTGAACTAGTTTGTATAATGAATCAAACTAAAATATTGCGACCAGTGTAGTCAGATTTCAGAACGAATGAGTCTTTTCAGCCTATTATTTTGGGTAAATTAAAAACACTCAAGTTTACAAAAGTACACAACCACTGTAGTCCTGTTCCTGAAAAACACTTGTACGAATCAATTCTTTTAGCGAATGTACGTAACTGGACAGCAAATGGCTTGTATGATTCTTTTTAATGAACCAAATCAACCAGTTGAATGAATTTACCTGACTCGCTTACTAAGCCTCCATTTATTCCTTTCTTCATGTATGAATAGAAATGAACCAAGAAATATTACTGTTTTTAGTCAATCTAACTTATAGAGCGGCCAATCTAGTTTAGTTCATGCACAAACAACTCTTACGAGGCATTTTTTAGTTTTAGTAAATAAAAAACACAACTTCAGCAGTGTAATTTGTTTGTGTATCGGATGACTCTCAAGAGCCACCTTTGTTTTCAGTTCCTGAATTAATTTAACTCACTTTCTGAACTGCAAGTTAAAGTGATAGTTTAGCCAAAAATAAAAATAGTCAATGTACTCACCCTTAAGTTGTTTTAAACCCAAGTTTCTCTTTATGTTAACAACAAAAGAAGGTATTTTGAGGAATGTGGGTAACCAAAAAGTTTCTGGTCTCCCTCATTTTTTCCCATACTATGGAAGAGAAACTCATACAGTTTTGGAACGAGTTGAGTAAACGATAAATATTTCATTTTTGGGTCATGAACTACTGGAAATGCAAAAACTGTGCATTTCGAGTTTCTGTGCTACTTGTTGTGTTTAAAACACGTGAGATTTAACATACATGACATACATGTAGTTAAAGACATGAGTTTTGTTTTAATCAAATGTGCTACCAAATTCTGGTTGTTTGTTATTTGTATATAGTTACAACCAATTAATGTATTGAATTTATCTGCTTTTGAAATCTGATCCCATAATTTGCAACAGACTGCTGACAGCAGTAAATACAATTAGATTGTATGTTTGATTTGTCTCTTTTCTTCCTTAAAAAAATACTAACGTAAAAGAACCGCTACGGAACTCGAATCGTTCAGATGAATCAGATCCAGAATCGATTCCCATCCTAAGGTGGGTATGGGCATTCAACAAAAGGATAATTTTTCACAGTTACATTTGCTACCGTTTTAACGAATAGCATCAGATGAATACTTAAACCCGATGTAAACCCCAAACTACGTCTAATCAACAATAACATCAGGCGATCGTGACTTCTTCCTGCGTCTTATCTGTAAATGTGCTCTTCCTCAAGGAATCCGTCTGGAAGAGACCAAAACATGCGATTAAAGAAACGCCGTTTTTTTTTTTACCCTCAGCTCGTCTCGTTCGGCCTCCCAGCGATATTTCTCGGCTTGAAAGCGGCTCCATTCATACTGGATGAAATGTAAGATCCCGGGCAACGAGAGGCCCGCGTCCCCGTCCTGCGGATCTCGCGGCTGGGAGGATCCAGCCATCGCCCCGGCCGCGGCGGCGGCTGCTGCGGTGGGAGCAGGACCGAGCACAGCCTTCGGCCCGTTCGGATTGCGCCCTGCTCCGCTTCCTGCAGGGCTCTGATTCGTTCCACCCGCCACCCCGCCGGATCTTTCCGCCTCCATCAGAGCGTTCGCGCTGTCGCCGGAGCCAGGAGGTGGAAAAACAGAAGAATAAGCCACCCCGTTGCTTGAAGTCTCCACCGAAGCCCTCTCCCGTTTTCCTTCCCGATACAGATAGGCGAGTACTCTCACACACACACAGAAAAGTGCCAAATAGTGCTCCACTCCTACTACGGAATGGCTGAAAACGCTACCAGCTAGTAAGTGCTCCCTACGGGCCATAAAGAGGGCTTCCGCAAGGGGGCGGTTGGCGGCTCCAAAAGCCTGATCCTCAATTGAGGTCAATTCAAATATCGAGACGTTTTTTTTGTTTTATAGGAGAGCTACAACTACTAAAACGTACGATTGTTTTAATCTGTTGATTACAAAGATTTGTTGCTGACCTACAAAATGTAAATTCACCTCCGCAATCTCTACAAAATTATTTTTTAAAATACGAGTCCAAGCATCACGAATAGCTGTGATTGGTCCATCTTGACTAGCGATGAAAAAAGTAAAAGGTGCCACGTGACACGTCGCTCAATAGATTTCTGTTCTGTTGTCAATTGCGAAGGTGATTGTTCTCATTTTTAATTCATTTATTTATTTTTATTTAAAAAAAAATGCAGAGAAAAGCATTTGAAAATAAGTATTTTATTTAATCAATATATAAAATAAATATACACTGCCAGTCAAAGGTTTCTGAACAGAAGTTTTTAAGTCTCTTCTGCTCACCAAGTCTGCATTTATTTAATCTAAAGTACAGCAAAAACAGTACAGTTCTGAAATATTTTTACTATTTAAAATAACTGCTTTAGTGCTTTCTATTTGAATATTTTAAAATGTAATTTATTCCTGTGATTTCAAAGCTGAATTTTTACCATCATTACTCAAATCACATGATCCTTCAGAAATCATTCTAATATTCTGATTTGCTGTTTAAAAAACATTTTAAATTTTAATTAAACTCAACTGTTTTAAATATTGATTATAATAATAATAATAATAATTTGATCACATGAATAAATTGCGTTTTAAAATATATTCAGATAGAAAACAGTTATTTTAAATAGTATAATTATTTCACAAAATTATTGCTTTTGCTGTATTTTGGATCAAATAAATGCAGGCTTGGTGAGCAGAAGAGACCTCTAAAAAAACTTTTGACTGGTAGTGAATAAAAAGTATAATTTTTATTTATTTCTATAATAAAATAACTAATAAATTTACGTGCAGATGACACGCATATCAAAATACACACTGATGCCTTAAAAAGGAAAAAATAAATAAAATAAACCCATCTCACGTTACCGCTAAGCTCCGCCCATTTGAGAACACAAGCGTTACGTTACGTGTCATTCTACCCGCTCGTTCTATTTCTATGGGATTGATCGAGACGACCCAGTAGTGTGAGCTTCCTGCTACATTGTGATCTTCTCTCAGGCTTCCTTTGCTCATTTCCGAATTAAGCATGGGGAAGAATACCAAGAATGCCGTGCAAACAATATGCTGATGAGGAAAATGTTGAATCAACCGTAAAATGTTAGTTTTCACAGTCGTGGTTTTTACCGCTTTGCATAATGAAGATGCGTGTCTTTGTGAATATGTGTATGCTTTCAAGATCAGAGGCTGCATAGATCTACATGAATCGATGGTTGTAGGCTGGTTTGGGTTTAATTTTGCATGCATGTTCTATATTTGGAGGAACTGTCTCAAGTGATCAAAATGATACTTTCTCAAATACTCAAATCTAGAGCTTAGCTCTAATTGGGACAGTGGCTTGGAACATCTCTGTATATTTCTAGGTCATCTTTGTTTGCTAGACTTAGTAGTGATGACTAATAGGCTTTTTGCAATACAAACTTGAACTGAATGTCCCAAACAATTACACTGTGTTTTGAAGTTAATTTGTTAATTAAAATGTTCTTTGTTTTGTCTCCATGTATAGCATTTATTTAATGGACTGTGGTGAGCAAAAGGCACACGGGTCGAGTATGGAATCTGTCCGTCAGTCTTTTTTTCTGGATGGGATCAGCTGACACAGAGGAAGACATCAGTGGAAACTGATCTCTGGTCACAGATGATGGTTCATCAAATTTTCAGCTCCCAAACGCTTTCCACTTTGCTTTCTTTTTGGGAAGACCAGAATGACACTGTTCAAGATTTCAGGAATTTGGACAGGTTTTGACAGTCAAGATTTTCTGTTCTCATTCTATTTAAAATTTCACTTAATGTATGCATTATAAAAGTGTTTCAGCACAAACACCATAATGCGTATCAGTTTTTGCCAGGCTCTCTTAACAGGAGCAATAATTTTGAACTTGCTCATCCTGTATTATGTCTCACGGGCCCAGCAGCAGATGATGGAGAAGCGTCGGGAGCAGAGTAAGGGCTTAAAGAAAGCCTCTCTGGCTGTGCCAGGACTGGGAGCTATGGGTAATCTGGTAGGTGGAAGTATGGTTGGCGGCTCCAAAATAGGAGGCCTTGAGGGCAATATGCGTGGTCCACGCATCACGATCCTCGTCCGTGAATTTGAAGACTTTGAAAACTACATTGGTGATGTTGCACGCTCCTTTTTGCGCCAGAGACCAGAGTTGCCCTTCCTCGCTGTAGCCGAAAATCCACCGTACCCTCCTCTGGCTCTTCCCGAGGGAGCCCGTCTCCTGGTGTTGTCACCAAGCCCCGACCAGCCTCCACAAACTCACCGTCCTGAGTTCAATGTGCAGACGGAGTTTGCTTTGTTAGTTCCAGATGGCGTGGAGCTGGACCACGGCCGACAAATTGAGCGTCTCATTCGGGAGCTGGAAGGGGAAGGTGGCGGACCAGTCCGACTTGTTGCCGCACCTGTGCTAACCCGCTCGGCGGTGCAGTGCCTGCACCTTCGGGTGAATCTGCGGGAATGGACCGCGACCTACACCCCTGCAGCCTCAGGGAGCAGTGGTAGCGTCTGCACAGCCCTGCAGGGAGACGCCGTGGTTCTTATCCGCACCGAGGACCTCTTCAACCTCTCGGTTCCCTTAGGGCGCCCCCTCATGTCTTCCCTGTTTGTCCAAACTTCTCTGCGCGGCTGGAAGGTCAAGCTCCTGGAGGGACCTTCATTCTCCGCAAGTCATCGCCCACTGTTTAGCTCAGCACACAACCAGTGGAAGGCGGACAGCCGCCTAAAAGATGCCACCAATCACCTCATGCGTAGCTTCGGCTTGAAACGCGTTGTGCTGCCTGATGGTCGGGATCAGTGGTTTGGCTGCAGTAAGGAGACCGCGCGATGTTTCGGCACAGTGCGTGACGACACACCGGAATATCTTTACATAGACCGCTGGACTCCACCTTGCTGCTTGCGCGCCCTCCGAGAGACCACTAAGTATGTTATCAATATCTTGGAGAGCTCCGGCGTACGTTACTGGCTGGAAGGGGGTTCCTTGTTGGGAGCAGCCCGACACCAGGACATAATCCCATGGGACTACGACGTGGACTTGGGCATCTACTTAGAGGACGTTCCAAATTGTGACTATCTAAAAAACCTGGACTCCGGCTCACTGGTGGACGCTAATGGCTATGTGTGGGAGCGAGCGGTTGAAGGCGACTTCTACCGTGTGCAGTATAGTGAAGCCAACCATTTGCATGTGGACTTGTGGCCCTTCTACCCTCGCAATGGAGTTATGACCAGGGACACTTGGACTGAGCATAAACAAGACGTGGAGTTCCCAGAACATTTCCTGCAGCCCCTGGTGCCAATGCAGTTTGCAGGCATCACAGCTTATGGTCCGAACAACCACCGTGCCTTTTTGGAACTCAAGTTTGGGGAAGGTGTTATTGAGAACCCCCAGTATCCAAACCCTGCCAAGAAACGACTGGACAGGAGTCGCACAATAGGATCGTAGCAAGCAGTAACTTAATGTGCCACAATTGCATTTCTGACATTTTAAACTTTATAGAGACTTAAGGTTTTGAACTGTATCAGAACTTATCACTTGAATGTTAGTATTTCTTGCCAATTTTATTTATTGTATGTGTGTGCTGTGATTTGGGGAGTCACAAGTCTCAGAAGTAGTCTAAATACACTGTAGGTAACAATGGTAATAAAAGTTAAAAAAGTCTAAGTATGTAGTATTTCACATTGCAGTATCCCAGGAATTCACAAAGGTCAAAGCTTTTTTGTTATACATGAATATTAATATATCGCAGGGGTGTCCAAACTCAGTCCTGGAGGGCCACTGTCCTGCAGAGTTTAGCTCCAACCCCAATTAAACACACCTGAACCAGCCAATCAAGGTTTTACTAGGCATACTAGAATCTTCAGGCAGGTGTGCTGAGAAGCTCTGTAGGACACGGCTCTTCAAGTTTGGGCGCTCCTGATATTTTGATTCCTATAGCACAAGAGTGCCCAAACTCGGTTCTGGAGGGCCGGTGTCCTGCAGAGCTTAGCTCCAACCCCAATTAAACACTTCTGAACTAGCTAATCAGGCTCTTACTAGGCATATTAGATACTTCCAGACAGGTGTACTGAGGCAAGTTGGAGCTAAACTCTGTAGGACACGGCTCTCCAAGACCAAGTTTGGACACCCCTGATATTTCGGTTTCTAAAGCACAGGAGTGCCCAAAGTCAGTCCTGGTGGGCTGGTTTCCTGCAGAGTTTAGCTCCAACCCCAATTAAAGACCTGAACCAGCTAATCAAGATCTTACTAGGCATACTACAATCTTCAGGCAGGTGCACTGAGGCAAGTTGGAGCTAAACTTTGTAGGACACAGCTCTCTAAGACCAAGTCTGGACATCCCTGATATTAACTGATATTTCAGTTTCTATAGCACAGGAGTGCCCAAACTTGGTCCTGGAGGGCCACTGTCCTGCTGAGTTTAGCTCCAACTTACTAGGCATACTAGAAATGTCCAGGCAGGTGTGTTGAGGCAAGTTGGAGCTAAACTTTGCAGGACACCAGCCCTTCAGGACTGAGTTTGGACACCTCTGATATTTTGGTTTCTATAGCAGTTAAACACTAAACCAGAGGTTCTCAACTCCGGCTCTCAAGGCCCACTTTCCTGCAGAGTTTGGCTCCAACTGTAATCAAACACACCTGAACAATCTAATCAAGTTCTTCAGGATCACTACAAAGCTACAGGCAGGTAAATTTGATCAAGGTTGGAGCTAAATGCTGCAGGAACGTGGACCTCAAGGGCCAGAGTTAAGAACCTCTGCACTGAACAAGAGTTTGAATTTTTAAACGTATTGCTAGAGAAAAATCACCTATTGCATTAGTGCATAATTTAAAGTAAATGCTGGCATATGAAAAATGTATTCATGTTTGTAGGTCTGCAAGTGTACTATTTATTAAACAACCCAGACAGCTCATTAAAACCTTGAAAGGACTGCTTTTTAACTTAATGGTCATTATTATACCACCATGAACTTTGTGGAGTGTAGGATGTTTTGACATATGGTGACATTGGTGTACGCTAATTTTGACAGAAGCTGGAGTGCCCTTTTAACAAGTTTTTATTTGTAAATCTGATTTTTTTTTTTCTGTGAAAATAGTTGTAAATGGAAAAGGTTACATAAAAATGCCAGTGAAAAGAAGCTATTGTTTTGTGCACACATTCACTTTATTAATGATATTTGCACCATGTTGCATGATAATAACTTTGTACTCAGTGTTGGGAAGGTTGGAAATGTAATTACGGATTACAAGTTACCCTATTTAAAATGTAATAAGTAGTGTAACTTTTAGTTGTTTTATTAATGTAACTGATTACATTGGATTACTTTTTGATTATTTTTCTAAGTGAATGCTTTCAACTGTTAATCCTAAAGCTTCCAGCGGCAATGCGAATTGATTAATTGGCAGATGTGATGCTCTGCAAATTCAAACAAGAGAACCAATCAAAAGCATCAGAATAGCATTGCTTTACTAAACAGCCTTTAGATGGCAGGAGGCTTTGTGCATATCAAAAACAGGCAAAGCAAGAAACATATCCTAGCTTTTTACACACAATATCCAGATGTAACCCCTTTGTGATCATTAACATTTTCATAACTAATGTAGTTACACCTTTTTTCTCAGTAACTGCAATGGACATGTAACTAGTTACTCTCCAACACTGTTTGTACTTTTGCTGTTTGCTGTACTTTTGATGTCAGACTGTTTGACCTCAATTTTTGTTTAAATGGAACTCATTTTTTAATGTTTTGTTTTGTCTTGGTGTTTGACAAATATACTTTGTAATGTTCATGTGCAAATACATCCTGACCATCGAATATTTAACAAACAGCATAACACAATTCAAACTGTGTCTTAACGTCAATGTATTTCACGTGTCCGGAAATAAACCAACATACAGAATTACATTTGGAGTTTTCATTGTAAACATTACAGTAAAATGCTAAATAGACCACAAGGTGGCGCAATAGGCCATTAAGTCTTCATGATGGGCTTGGTTACTGATATCCTACCAGGTTTATGCAGTATCATTACTGGGCAAATCTTTAAAGCCTCCCTACAAATGTTGCTTTTGTTTACAGCAAATTTGACTGTGGTGTGTTTCCCAGAAGCAACTATTGTTACAAGTTCCGTCGTTACCAATAGAGTTAAATGCGACCGTAGTTTAGCTAATGATGATTTTTGGGAAACGCACCCCTGGCTGAAACAAACAGAGATAAGAAGTCAGCTGATATCTTGTGAAAGTAGGTAGTTTTGTGTCACCCTAAAGGCCTGTATTTTGCAATAATAACCACTGACTAAAACGTTACATTATCTTGCTTATTAAACAGCTTTTTACCAAATGAATGAACGTATCGACTTAATTCGCGTCATGACATTTCAATTTGGTTTTGAATATACCGTGACGTAAGATATGAAACTTGCACATCTATGTAAATCAGCAACAATTATACAAAATATCCAACCATAGAACTCCAAAATTAGCCCAGCCAGAGAGCGGTAACTTATAATAAACATGATATTGATAAGAAATACGTTAACCACCCTGCTGGGAAAATAAACAGCTATAAGCAGCCTAAGCTGGTTTAAGTTTTAGCTTGTCTAACTTGATCAAGCTGGGTTTAGCTGGTTGTTCCAGCTGGTCTCTCAACCTGACCAGCTAAGGAAGTGACCAGTGCCCCTCTAATAACAGCCTGCTGACCAGCTTAGGCTGTAGGGTTTAGTTATCCTAGTTGCAAAATCTCTTGGGACCCAGTGTGCACCTCATTTTAGCGACTTATTTTGCTCATAAGAAAGAACATCACAGCTGATTTACTTAGAAAAGGCTTTATTCTGCAATCAGTGTGGAGTACATTCACTGGTTCTCTTAACAGTACTCTTTGGCTACTCTTTGGTTATCAAGCAGCCATTTATGACACAACTATCCGTTAACTCACACACAGACACATATCCACATCAGCAGGGCAGCTACACTAACAGCCACCTGGAATGAGAAGCCGTTACAGTACTGGCTTTAAAAAGGAGTGATATCAGTCAAACAGACCATTTGTGAGATTTGAAATAATACATGTGTGAATTTAAATACATCTTGAGCACAGAACAACAAATGAGAGACTGTTAATAGTGCAGATTACAAGCACCAAACCCCCTATTTTAAGTAAATATGTTAAGTTAATATAAAAAAAATATGAGGAGAAAATGTTTCTTTGGTCAGTATAACCTCTCACCAATTAACTGCGAAACTGATTTCTACAAAAATGGGCGGTTATGTCGACTTCTCATCACTGTGACAAATATTTGGTCAACATACAGTACAGTGGCAAATTTCTCTCACCCTGTCGCCCAGTAATTTCCTTCTGCTGGTGTGTTTAGGTTACACATTTAGAAAATTTTGATATTTAATTAAAAAAAAAAAAGAAGAAAAAGAGAGAAAGAGAGAGAGAAGCAGTAATCCAGTCTAAGTATTAGTTACAGTTAAATATACACCAGTAAATGGTGTTAACAATATTCTGCCTGATTTCTCCTCATAAACTACCTTTAAAAAAAAAAAAGAAAAAAAAAGGCATTTTATACGTGCTCTTCTGCAACACATAGAAAAAAAGAAAAGCATAAAAAATTAAGATATCAGAAACATGCTTTTAAAAAGCAAACAAAATCATATACTTCATTTCTAATTTTTTTTTTTCTACAAAAAAAAAAATGATTTTTATACATTAAGCCAACGAAATGTACATTTGGAGAAGAAACAAAAAACAGAAACCAAATATTTTAACTTACCTAACATTTTCCTACACCATGAGGAAGCTGTTTAGCCTCATTCTATCTTAAATATAAATCCAAAATCTCAGTTCCAGTCTGGATTCATGCTCTAATCTATGGCTTTCTTCAGAAACGGATCTGTTTACACCTCGACCTCAGTTGCTTATCAACCAGCGTATAGGGAACTCCCTCACCTGCAGGCTTCAAGGCTTTTACCCAAACAGCCTTGGAGCTTTAAGACAAGGCGTACTTTGCATGTGTCCCATACAATGTGCGTACATTCCTGTCTGAAATTAGGGTTCAGCTTGAAGAGCCTGCTGTAAAATGTAGTGGTGACTGCGTAAGGACAAAAACGCAAAAGGTAAGACGATGTCTTTTAACGGTCAGTCAGGCTTCCTACAGCATTCTTTCGGTTCCTTTAGTAGCAAGAGTTTAGTGAAAATACCAGCACCTGCACCTGTTAGACGGATCTACACCGGAGGAACCCGAGGTGATTTAAAGGTAGTCAGCATGAACGAGGTATTTCGACATAACGAACAATAAATCCTCCCAAACAGTGTATTTGGTGTGTTTCAAAGACTGCAGAGAGATTCTGCAGATGCTTTGGCTTGTTAGGAGATGTTTCGCTTGAAACGGAGTTAAGATTTAATTTAATAGCATAAAATCAGAACTATTTGGGCATGTGTAGTAGTAGTAGTAAGTAATAATAATAATAATAATAATAATAATAATATAAAAAGATTTTAAAAGGTCGGACTGAGTTTTTTTTTTTATAAAAGGAGTAAAGCAAACATTAAAAATAAAGACTAAAAAGAAAAGCAATTCCAAAATGTCTGACCAGCATCTAATAAATAATTGTTCAAGCATTTTTCCATCTAAATGTGCATGAGTTTTGGCAGACTCCTTTTCATAAGAACTGGGCATAGAGGAGGGTCAAATGGATGTAGTCTTTGTCCTGTCTTAACTTAAACATGTCTCTCTCCTTTGGTCACTGCGTAGATGCAGAGATTGATTTATTGAGATCAGACAGGTCGGGAAGGAAAGTTTGTTGAAATACTGTGCAAGTCTACATGACGGACTCCTTTTCACAGGGTTTAGGTCCAGCGACGACTTCCATTTCAAGGTTTCCCTGTTTTGAGATGAGTGGAGAACGTTCTGGCCTGGAGGCGGGGTCTTCTTCCTCCACGCGCACCTTGCTTAGCTCCGCCCCCTCTTTACTCGAAGTACGGTCCACGAAGAACTGCAGGAGACCTGCTCCGTAGGCGTCGCCTTCAACATTGATGACGGTGCAAGTGCGATCGCTAAATGAAGACAGACAGAAAAAAATATATATACGTTTACGGTTTATAAAAATAATGCAAACGTGGACGCAAAAGTACAGCAGTGTTTTAGTGTCACGTTAAAAAAAACAAATTCTAAGATTGCGAGAATAAAGTTGAAATTACAAGAATAAACTGCAAAATATTTTGAGAATAAAGTCGAAATAATTCAACAATAGTAAAATTATGAGAAAAAAGTTGAAAACTACAAGAATAAAATCGAAGTGTTTTGAGAATAAAGTCGAAATATTTTGACAATAGTAAAATTATGAGAATGTCAAAATTACGTGAATAAAGTCAAAGCGTTTTGAGAATAAAGTCGAAATTATGAGAAAAAAAGTCAAAAACTACGAGAATACAATCGAAGTGTTTCGAGAAGTCTAAATATTTCAACAACAGTAAAATTATGAGAAAAAAGTCAAGAACTACAAAAATAAAAAAAGAAAGTATGAAATATTTCGACAACAGTAAAATTATGAGAATATCAAAATTACAAAAACTACGCGAATAAAATCAAAGTGTTTCGAGAATAAAGACAAAATTATGAGATTAAAGTTGAAATTATGAGGAAAAAAGTCCAAAGCTGTTAGAATAAAATCGAAGTGTTCCAAAAATCAAAATTTTGAGATTAAAGTTATAATATTTTGAGAGTAGATTCTAGCCCAAGGGTGGGGAACCTTGATCCTGGAGGGCCGCTGTACCTGCAGAGTTTAACTTCAACCCTGAGAGAGAAAAAAAAAGGCCAGCCTGTATCCTGAAGACCTTGATTAGCTTGTTCAGGTGTGTTTGATTAGGGTTGGAGCTAAACTCAGCAGGGACACCAGCCCTCCAAGGATCAAAGTTTCCCACCCCTGTTCTAGCCTATTGCACATACACATGGCCTGGACTGGAAGCACCCTGAAATATTCCAAGATCTCAGCTGTTTTTCCACATCCAGATGCATCTAAACCAGATACTCACACAAGCCAGTCCACAGCCAAGATGAGGGACAGATCGTTGGTGGGCAGCCCCACTGACTCCAAGATGATGGCCAGCGTCAGCACCCCTCCAGCAGGGATCCCAGCAGCACCCACACTAGACGCCGTCGCAGTCACTCTACAAACAGATGAAAAGTCAGGGTCTTCCAATCAGAGCAGACTATACTGGTGGCTGAAAGACATCTAGTGAACTTACAGGATGGTGATGACCTGGACGAAGTCCAGCGGGATTCCATTCAACTGAGCGATGAACACCGCAGCTACGCACTGGAAGCAGGCGGCTCCGTCCATGTTGACGGTTGCTCCAATAGGCAGGATGAAACGGCTGATGTGCTTGGATACACCGTTGTTCTCCTCCACACACTTCATCATTAGGGGCAACGTGGCAGAGCTGAAGAGAAAATCGGATGGTTATTTCCTGCTTATTTAATTTGCAATATTAATTGAATAAATCTAATCAAACTAAGGCAACTGATCAAAATTAAACAAGTGTAATAAGAAGCCAAATCCATTTAGGATATAAGTGGTCATAGGAGACACAGCTAAGGTGCATGTTACTTGTAAATACTGGTATAAATAATTGATAGTTCACCTAAAAGTTAAAATTACCCCATGATTTACCCACCCTCAAGCCATCCTAGGTGTATATGACTTTCTTCTTTCAGACAAATACATGATGGCAGCGAATGACTTCAAAACCTCAACAGCCATTCACTCAAAGCTTGGAAGAGCCAGGACATTGTTTAGTATAACTCCAACTGTATTTGTCTGAAAGAGGAAAGTCATATACACCTAGGATGGCTTGAGGTTGGGTAAATCATGGGGTAACTTTAATTTTTGGGTAAACTATCCCTTCAAACCAGCCTATACTCTTTAAAATAAAGCTTCCAAAATTAAGACCAAACATTGAAAAACGTTTAGTTAATGGTTCTTAAAAGAACCATTTTATTTTAGTGTGATTTTAATAATCTAAACTAACTATAAAAACCTATATAAAGACATTATTCATGGATACCATAGATGCCAATAAAGAACCTTTGTTTTAAAGCGGCTGTAAAGTTTTAATGTAGCTGCTTATTTACCTAGAGGACGTTCCAAAGGCAGTAGCCAAAGCGGTCACCAATCCCACCAAGAAAGTGTATGGGTTCTTCCGTGTGATCACAAAGTAAATGGCCGGGAGGACGATGAGACCGTGGATGGCATGGCCAATGACGCAGCAGGCGATGTACTTCCCCAGGCTGGCGAACAGCATGCCGACATCCTCCATTTCCACAATCTTAGCAGCAACAAGGAACATAATACCCAGTGGTGCATACCTTCAGATAAGTAAACATGAGAAATTAAGTTAGGAAAGGGAAGAGACGAATGCATAGGACACCACAACTCAAATGCTGGGAAAAGTACATGATGTTCCCTTACCACATGATCCAGGAGACCAACACCATGGTGGCCTCATTGAAAGAGTTGAAGAACTTGATAAGGATCTCTCCTTCCTCTCCAAGTTTTCTCAAGGCCACACCAAACACCATAGCAAAAACGATAAGACCCAGGATGTTCATTCCATCCACTTCCGTGCCAACTGGAACCTAAACACAAAGGTAAAAATGACTGAATTCACATAAAATTAGACATTAACACGTTAACGCATACTATTAATTTTTTCCCTAGTTTAACAGAGTTAAAAATATTTAACGCAAGGGCGGGGCTACAGTTGGCCACCACACTCACAATTGCTGCTTCTGTCTTTTTCTTTTTTTTGACAAAAATTTTGCTTATTTAGACATGCAGAACATCTTTAAGGCCACATCAAATGGGAGACTTTTCAGACGTGCACTCCACTTCACCTCAGCGCCAGGCGCGAGTCAAAAGGAGCGGGAAAGGTACTGGTGACAAGGAGCTTCAGTAAAACAACAGTGAACTGCAGTCAGATCTGTCAGTAAAAATGAATTTTCCTCTCCTGTCTGCCGTTATACTGTGCTTGTAATGTGCTCTTAAACTGCATGCACAAATGCGGCAGCGCGGCTGTATATAATTTCATTTTAAAGTGCAATTATATATAAAAGGTTCTGAGAAAACAACACTGCATGTCAGATCCACGTTTAGAAATGGCAGCCAAAAACCCTAATAACCCAGCTGCTGTCATGTCTATTAATAAAAGAACAAAAGAAAGAAGAGGAAAAAAAAAAAAAAATCAATAACTTTTGTAGCTTTAAGGATTTATCTAGATTTCATTTGGAATTTAGGGTTTGATAACTTTATTCAATTTCTGTACATTTTCTACTTGGTGTAGAGCACAGGTAGCTAAATATGACATTATGACGGGTTTATGTGAAGATTGTTTTAAGTTAAATTAAAATTTGCTATTTTTTTCAACAATAGTCTAATAAATAGTTCTCCTTTATACTGTAATGTTGAATGGCTATAGAGACATAGTATTCGTATCAGTGATACTTGTCTTCACACGTGAAAAAAATATGCCACTAAAGAAATGTTTCAAACTATACCGTCTTTGTATATTAATTTGAAGACTGCATATAAATTATTATTGCAATATAAAAGTATATTTAAAAACTTTAATGTTAGTTGAGGGGTTATTCCATGCAAAGGTCAATCTTACCATGAAAAAAAGTTTTTACTGTAATAGCACAGATGTCAAATTTGGAGGTTCAAATATCCATGTGAGGTCTCAAAGTTTTTAAAGCATTATTTTTTTTTTTTTTATCTTTAGTGCATGATTTTTCATAGTCTGGTAAGTGCTTTTTTCAGGCTTGTCACATCCATAAAAGTATATATTCTTCATAAACAGACACATCAAAATTCAAGTAACAATTATATATTCTGTAAAGAGCATCGCTTCTCTATTTGTTGGGTATTATTGCGTCTGGTTTGTGCATTTTAATTCGTTGACATCCTACAAAGTATGTAGTCTCTCAGAAACTGTGTCCTTTTTTGTCACATCCATAACGCATGATTATTTCCCTTTTTTAACATAGAACACTTTTGCATAGACTAATATTTTTCAGATGTTTAGAATCTATCAACAAGGGTTAAAGGGTTATTAAAATATAAACCGATGGTTCTGTATATTGGTAACGCATACATTCTCTAAGCATTTACATGTCACCTCCATAACGCTGGATTTGCCCTGAGATTAATCGCGATTAATTGTGATTAATTTCAGAAAAAAAAAAAAAAGTGCATTAACTAGTTAATTTTTTTTTTTTTTTTAAAACAACTGACAGCACTGTTCAATTATTTATAAAAACAATCCAAAATTTCAAGAAAATTCTCAGAAGTTATATCTGGGATTTGGTACCTTTTCCACAGTGAAGGTGGTCAAGTTGGTTGAGCTGTCTGAGATGGTAGTGTTTTTAATCTTGTAACCAGTGGCATACTGTAAAGGAGAAGAAATGTTTAGAATCATCCAAGAATCACACATCACATATAAAACCAAAAGTTAAAAGCTTCTTAAACCCACCGACTGAAAAGCAGCTGAAACCAGGTTCGACGGGAAGATGTTTCTGAAAGAAGATGACAGGGATGAGTTTTATGTTATACTCTCAAATGAATTAGTCAAATGAACAAAACCCAAATACTTAACTTCAGAAGTTATTACTAAAACCAGTGTTAGTGAGTTAAGATATGCACAACTTCGGTTTAAACGAGTACAAAGACATTTATGTTTTAACTTCTAGAGAGAAATAGCATGTGAACAAGGAGGAAACTTTCTAGTGTGTTTGTATGTGCATGTGCTCGCACACTATCAAACAGAGTACACTTTGGAAGTTCGGGTGTTTGCACATGCAAAGTATTTGCATCAAACTAGTATCCACCTTGTTCTTCAGTGGGAAATTGAGCCAATGGGCAAGACTACTGGTTCATTAGCCAAAAAAATAATGAGACCAAAACAACATACAGTAAACACTAAAACTATTTGCACTACAAACCAGTGTGTTCATAATTAACATAATACATTAAAATAATATGGTAAGGCACACCAATTAGCAACATCAAGCATCAAAATAAGCTGCTTTGTACAGCTAAAAACAGCTGGGCGTGGATGAGACCCATAAAATTTACAAATGACCACTCCCGCTCTTACAGGAAAAACAGGGTGGATACTGGAAACACTGTCCAGAACAAGGTAGTGAGAGAACAAAGATCCAATTCTACCCCTCACAGATTCAGCCCACCGGCAACAAAACTTCTCAGAGTCCTGAGTGAGCAGCCAATCCCTGAGCAGCGTGGCCTCACGAGATGCCTCATGTGGAAATACCTTGGAGAATTTAGTCAGATTATATCCCCCCACTAATCCCACATCCACACTTTACCTTCTATCCCTATAACCCCTTTCCCTCCAATGGAGATAGGCACTAGGACCTGCCTGGAGATGAGGATTAACAACAAACGCATTAATTCAGGAATATTCCAGCATCCCTGACCTTAATATGGTAAAAACAAGGAAGTCTTCAATCTAATGGAACAATAATCCCTGGTATGATGTTAATATAGCCCGCGTGCCACCTTTAAAATCACAAAAACAGCTGCGCTTGAGTTACATTTCCAAAAAGCGCCATTACAGGCCGGATTCTAAAGACGTCTGGAAACTATTCCCCATAGGGAGCTTTCCAATCATTCCCACTAACATCTAAAGAAGCCTGGAAGGTGTAAGGAGACTAGTATTATCTTAAATGAGTGCAGCCTAAGCAAGATGAGACCAAGGGAGGAACAGCTTTAAAATTGCTGGGCTGTGCAACAGGCTGCATCCCAAACCAAGATAGCAAGTCACTGCCAAACACCAATGCCAGTGGTTATTCCCATCTCAAATTTCCTTCGTCTGAACATTGAGAAAAGTTAGAACCGTAGATACACACAAGAATCTTAAAAGGCACAATATGTAAGTTTTTTTTATTAAAATATCCAAAAACAACTAGAAGAGTGTTATATATTTAGCTGACTTGTGTACTTTATCCGAAATGTTTCAAAGAATGTATAAATGCAGAGAAATAGGCAATTTTAACTGGTGTAACAGGCTGTGTTTTTGCGTCGCCTGCATATGACGTTACACACCCTTGATTTTCCAGTTTTATTTTGTAGAAAACATGGAAAACCCAAAGACACATTAAGGTGTTATGCATTTTTAATCAGACAGGTGATGAACGCACAGAGTGGAATTATAACAGAACTTTCAACACACTCAAACATATCTAGTGTGATAAAACAGTGCTGCTTTTCCTACATACGCACAACCAGAAGGAGTGGAAGTGCTCGACTGTGGCATAATAAAAGCTCAGCTGCTTTTGAGTCATGTATCGCGCTCGCCCTTCAGTAGCAATCGCTCCAGCATGTTTAGCTTCCACGACTTTTAGCCCCACCATGCTTCATTCTACAGCGAATTTAATAAGTCTTTAATACATTAGCTTATCCATGAACATGATTTCTGCCCCAGTCCTGACTA
Organism: Labeo catla; assembly: GCA_012976165.1. Classification (NCBI taxonomy): domain Eukaryota; kingdom Metazoa; phylum Chordata; class Actinopteri; order Cypriniformes; family Cyprinidae; genus Labeo; species Labeo catla. The sequence continues at coordinate 390,279 of VONZ01000220.1, forward strand.
CCATGATTCCACACTCAATCACTGCATCAAACTACGCCTTTGGTTCTTTGTTTGTTTTAAATATCCTGACACCTAAACACCAGCTAAACCAGCATAGCAACACTAATAAAACCAGGTTATGCCATTTAAATGTTTCTATGATGACACACTCAAATGTTCCCACTGGTATCTGAAGCATCACATTCAAATCCAGTGAGCTGGGTGGGCCGAGCACGTTGTTGTTGTGTGGCATAATTTGTAGATGTTAAACTATTTCATGATCAAATGCATTCCATGTATGTCTTTAAGGTGTGCTTAACATTTCTGGTTTCTACGTAGGTGTGTAAAATGTGAGACACGTCAAACAGGACCTCCTTGAAACGTGGCACTCCACACACCTTATCAAATCTTTGTCAAAGATTTATCGTAAGTTCAGTGTTTGTTGACATATTAAAGTAACTATTAACAGGACAATGTACCTACACTCTGACTTTGCCCTGTCCAAAATAAACTTTCACAACGTTTACACAAAAAAGGCCATGATGGGGAAACTGTGGGTTTTGCAGGCACTGTACACAAACCATATGCTAACGCATTGAAAAAGCATTTAACCCAGAAATCATTTACTGATCCTCATGTCTTAACCCCCCTGCTCCCCTCTCCCAAGCTACTCCCCTCCAAACAGTGAAAGTGAATGGTGACCACAACCTCAGCAAATACCTTACATTTGAATTGGTTCTGCAAATAAACCAAACAGCTTGGAAGATGTGAACTGTAATGCATGTTGACCTGAACAGCCCATTTACTTTAACTGTATAGAAAAAAAGCAGCAGGAACGTTCTTCAAAGCTTCTTTCACAAAGAAAGAAGGTCATAAGAGTTTGCAACAAGACGCCTCACTTGACCTTAAGGATAAACTATATCTCCGCGTAACATGGGGTAGGGGTCCTTCCATCACAACCTGATAAGGGAATGCAACTACAGATAACACACGAAACAAGTTTAAACTTGCAGAAACTGCAAAACAGCATATGTTAGCAAAACACATGCTGGCAAGCAAGTCTACTAAACATGCCAGGACCCATTTGTAGACTTTCTATAAAAAAAAAATAAAAAATAAAAAATACAACTGCATGCCTGTCAGAGTGTGAAATTAGCAAGGCACCAATGTGGTCCTTGCGATCGTATAGCGGAATTTAGTCACGGTGAAACCCCAAGGGAGAAGCCCTTTCGATGGAAGACACAAGCCACATCAGCTTCTTAATTAACCATGCTTCTATTGTGCATGTCTACATGTGTTTGCATGCATGTGTTGCCCTCGTGAAAGGCATACGCCACCTCATTGATTTCCCCTGGAGATGCAGCTGAAGAAGAAACATTAATGCTTCAGTTTGGCTTTACATTAGGATGCTAATTATGGCCACAATTCATGTAGACTGAAACTTATTTAAAAAAAAACTCTGGTGAGTTTCATATTCTGAGGAACTGGTCATAGAGTATGCAAAGAGTAAAAATAGCTGTGCAACCTGAAAGAGGCTGTCTGTTATGGCAAGAATTTAAAAAAAAGCACACAGAATTTCAGTTAAAAAACTAACTTGGAATTAAGTTATTAAACTATTAACTTGCAGCAATCTCAAAGCTGTTATAAAACAAGCTTTGCTTGTTTAGCTCCTTTTGTCACATGGGAATGAAGGCAGGACTGTTAGCAACTGAACTTCAACAATTATAAACCATTATTCCTTCACTGGTCTTGAAACCAGACTCCGTAATCAATGGCTACAAATTTAAAGCGAAGAAAGAACTGCTGCATTTATATTTAAGTGACATAATTTTTTAAATAAAATTATTGTTGAAATTAATTAGAGCTGCAAAACAATTAAGGATCTTTTTTTTAATATATATATATATATATTTTTTTTTTTTTACTATATACATGTGTGTGTGTATGTGTGTGTGTGTATATATATATATATATATATATATATATATATATATAATTAGTTTATACTTGTATATAATTTATTTTATATATAAATATTTTCAATATAAATTTAATATAAATCTAATATACATGTGTGTATTTATACACATAATATGTAATGGAACTTTTTTGAATGCAATTAATTGCAATTAATCATTTTTCAGCCCTAAAATTAATATTATTGTTGATTAACTAATAATGGGAGAATTCTTGCATACAAAAAAAATAAAAAATAATAATAATAATAATTTTTCTAAAAAAAATTGTTCTCTCTCAATTTGTGGACTGTGTGACATTTTCAAGGACAGTCTACCAAAAACAGAAAAACCCTGTTTCTCTGGTCAGGGCGCCCTAAATTGCGTCAGTGTAAATATTTGCATTTTGTATACATTCATATTAACATGCTTCTTCAGTAACAGTGAGGAAGTTTACAAATTATTTACAAAATGCTTTTTGCTGTTGTTGTTTTTGAAGGCGAATGAGAACAGAATGTTCTTTTCACATAATTCCGTTTAACACATGATGAAATTTGACCTGTTTACATACCACCGCAGTCAAGCACATATGGCTCAAAACTTAAATTCTTTCTCGAGTAATGGAAATGGAGATATTCATAACAACTGACCACAGACCCGCAACCTCTTTGAGCGGATTAACCTATGTCAAACAAGCGACACGCAGCTGATGCAACTTAAGGATTCGTTTACAGCACTTGTAGATACACGTCACGCAACTCACGCTATAGATAGTCAAAACAATGCTGCTGAATGAATTTACGATAATCGACGCAAGAATAAGTGGCGTTAATTGAAAAAAAAACGATTATTAAAGCATACTATATTTGAGAAATAATCACTTTTAGAACATACATATCGGAGACCGCTCAGACTCCGGGTTTTATGTCTACTTTTTGAGACTAGATACATAAAATGTTACAAATGCGTCTAGCCTTTCTTGTTCGTTGACATATATTTTACCAAATGTTCCTTTCCTCTTCCTGTTTGGCAAAGCTCAATGCTGTGCTGGCAGTCACTATAAGGAAGTTTGAGTCAATTCGCTTTAAAAATGTCAAATTCATCTGATGTTGCGTCATCACATTCACGTTATTCCCGGTATATCACATGCTCTAAACATTAATTGAAGACACATGTAACTTTTTATATAGTTATATGATACATGTGACTTCTTTAAGATATATGTAAGTACATATTGGTGTATATTTTAACTTGACGATTCATTTTGTGAATAACAAGCGCGAAATGTGCGAACACGTGTTCACTGCATTTGGCTATAATATTTTGAGAATAAAGTGCGTTTGTCGGACTCACCTTATTAAGTCTAAAAATGAATCGATGACTTCTTTGGATTCAGGCACACCGCTGTCATCCTGGGTGAATTGGGTTAATTTTTTCCCCTCGCTGTAGCCAGGCTGTATGATGAACGCCATGATAACGCCGATGGCAGAGGAGATGAGGGTGGTCACCAGAAAGAAGAGCATCGCCCAGCCGCCCAGCTTGCCCAGGGCTTTGGGGTCAAGGCTGGCAGCCCCCGACACCAGACTGCAGACCACCAGAGGAATGATGATCATCTTGAGTAGGCGGATGAGCAGCTCACCGGGGAATCCGAAGTAAAGGATCTGCGTGCGGTTCAAGCCGGCGCTTCGCACGCCGAGCCCGATGAAGACGCCGACGATGACCGCTGACACCGTCAAGATGACCAGCAGATTGGCCATGACGAAGCGTTTCAACTTTTGTCCCTTGGTCTCCGGCTCGCTTCTCTTGTGGTCGCCCAAGCCATTGGCCATAGTCGGTTCGTCCAAGTGTGCTTCACCGTTGGACGTCTTTACATCTTCTATAGATATCTTTTCTTCTGCCATTGTGCTGTTTTAAGGTTGTTGAGTCAATGTAAAAGTCTTAAGAGCCTTTGGTGTCAGTTGATTGTCTGTGCTCTCTCCTCATGTGCTTGCAGCGTGGAAATAACTGAGGACAGACGTGTGTCGGAGGGTTACCATTCATTACGTTTTACGTCACCGGATGGGGCGTCATTTGGCAAATCCCTAATGTATTGGAAAGATACGTCTCTAATATCCTCTTGAAACCAAGCAAAAAAGCAAAACCATTTTGCTTGTTTTTTTTTTAGTTATTTATCTTTTCATACTATGGAATTCAATACTACTATTAAATACTATGTGGACCAGCACCTGTTTGGTTACCCACATTTGTCAAAACGTCTGACAACAGAATTTTTGGGTGATTTTTTTTATAAATATAGATTTTTTTTTAAGGTTATATAATAAAAACTAGATAATATAGTAATTACTACTTTTAATTGTATTTAATCTTTTAATTGATTAATTGTATTATAGCAGTATTTGACCTTATTTATAGGCAATTTCATTGTTTCAACACAGTAAATAATAATTGTAAAATAATCATTTAATAAGAAGATCTTACATGAAATTACAGCTACAGCTTTTTTGTTTGTTTGTTTGTTTTTTCTGGCACCCCAGCTACAAGAAAATTGAAGTTTTTTCTTTCCTTCTTTCTTTACACTGTATAATATAACATAATATAATATACACCATAAAAATCCTCTAAATATATATATATATATATATATAATTTTTTTAAATAAAAAAAATTATATTATATTATATTACATTACATTATACTTAGTTGGTGTTTTATATGAAAATTGTGATATATGTCTGTGTGATTTGAGCTAAAGACAGTTTATAATACAGTTTTTGTCTGATTGCTTGACACGATTGAATCATACTCTTAACACTCTAACCACCAATTTGCCATAATGTAAAATAGTTAAAATTGCCATGTGTTGGTGATTCCCTTATTTTAATATACATAGGAGCTCTATTTGTGACCCTGGACCACAAAACCAGTCATAAGGGTCAGTTTTTTTTAAAAAAATTGAGATTTATACATCATTTGAAAGCTGAATAAATAAGCTTCCCATTGATGTATGGTTGTTGGGATAGGACAATATTTGGCTAAGGTATAACTATACGAAAATCCGGAATCGGAGGGCTCAAAAAATTTAAATATTGAGCAAATCACCTTTGAAATTGTCCAAATGAAGTTCTTAGCAATGCATATTACTAATCAAAGTTTTGCTATATTTACGGTAGGAAATGTACAAAATATCTTCATGGAACATAATCTTTGATGATTTTTTGGCATAAAAGCAACCCATACTGTGTATTGTTGGCTATTATGCTACTTACACTCTTAAAAATAAAGGTGCTTTAAAAGGTTCTTCACTGTGATGCCATAGAAAAAACATTTTTGGTTCCACAAAGAACCATTAAGTCAAAGGTTCTTTGAAGAACCATCTCTTTCTTACCTTTTTATAATCTGAAGATCCTTCTTTGGCCACAAAGAACCTTTTGTGAAACAAAAGCTAATGTAGGTTCTTCAGATATTAAAGGTTCTATATGGAACCATTTAGACAAAAAAGGTTCTTCTGTGGCATCGTGAAGCACCTTTATTTTGAAGAGTGTATGACTGGTTTTGTGGTCCAGGGTCGCGTATGTTTGTTGCCTTCCTAGAAAACAGCGGCTCACCAATTTGACTAACTTGACCTTCTAGTACTATTTCTGCCTTATCAATAATACTAAGTATAATATGCTATACACTTTTCCAAATTCAGCCATTGAATCATACGTGACCTAAAAAAAAAAAAAGACCTGAGCGAACCTGCACCCAACCAGGCTCGCTGCTTTGCCAAAAAACACATTTGCAGAGCATCAAAAACTACAATATCTCATTGTTAGCAGATATCTGCTCTTCATTTCTGTCCTCACTTCTGTAATCAGATAAGCTGAAAATTGAGGTCCCTGCATGGAGCCAGAGTCAGATTATCTTTAACAAACAAACCCCCTCATTTTCTTTTAACAGGTTTTTTCAGCATGGTGCTTTATGGGAAGAACTTACATGTTAATAAGAGCAGTCCACACTCTGTAAACATCATCAGGGGTCCCTTTTTGAAAGCTAAGGGTCTGCTTGTATAAGGTTCATCTTTTCGGTTCCGGACCGTGTGAACCGTATTTCACAGAAGCACGACATTCCACAGATATTGTGTGCTGGTCTGAGAGAGAGATTTGAGTGCCAGAGATCCATAAGGCGAGAGGGGATGATGTGCGGATCGTTCGAAGCAGGGGGCCTCTCTTCTCCAAACACAGCATTTGCACTCACCTCTGTGCGTGTCATTCACGCTACGCCCTTGATGTCCTTGAATAAACACCGCTGTCCTGCCTGGCTGCATATAATTACAAAACCTGTTCCGTCTGGGACTTATTACACTGTGTGCAGAATTATTAGGCATGTTGATATTCTGGTCATATTTTTTTTCCAAACACATTTTACCAATTCCAAACCACATCAGTCTTAGTAACTACTGTTAATTTTGTATTTAATCATTTATATGTGATATATAATTGTCCGTGAAGGCTGGAAGTGAAAAACTCCTTATATTCAGGTGTGCAGGATTATTAGGCATGTTTTCTTTTACAGATAAAATGAGCCAAAAAAGATATTTAACCCAGACCGAAAAGTCCAAATTATTAAATGCCCATGAGAAGAATGCAATACTAATGCAATAAAAGAATTTGCAAAGTTAAGACTTGACCATTGGACAGCGAAATGCTTGTTGAGTCTGCATGGTCAGAAAAAACAGGTGGAGAAGAAAAGATGCATGTTAACTGCTAAAGAATTAGAAATTAAGGTGAAGAATTAGGTGTGACACCATCAGGAACCGTTTCCAGTTCTCCAGCGCCACCATTTTCCAGAACTGCAACCTACCTGGAGTCTTCAGATGTACAATGTGTCAGGTTCTCAGAGACTTTGCTTGGTAAAAAAATCCTAAAAAAAGCCCCTGACTTAATACGAATAACAAGTTGACGAGTTGTGAAATACATGAAGACAGTTTTTTTTTATAGGCTTTATAGACAGATAAGTTGAGAGTGACTCTTAAAGGACAAGCATCACATTCTCTTGTACCTCTGATTCAAGAATTTATCTTCCAAAATCTGGCATTACATTTTGGGAGTTCATGTTTAGTCTCTTATCCTGAAAAGTCTGACTTGCAGAGATGGACTAAAATGAACTCCCAAAACTTACTGCCAGATTTTAGAAGATAAATTCTTGAATCAGAGGTACAAGATGATGTGATGCTTGTCCTTCAAGAGTCACTCTCAACTTATCTGTCTATAAAGCATATAAAAAAACTGTCTTCATGTATTTCACAAGACGTCAGCTTGTTATTCTTATTAAGTCAGGGGCATTTTTTAGGATTTTTTACCAAGCAAAGTCTCTGAGAACCTGACACATTGTACTTCTGAAAGGTTGCAGTTCTGGAAAATGGTGGCGCTGGAAACTGATGATGGTGTCCTAATTCTTCACCTTAATTCCTAATTTTTTGCAGCATCTTTTTTTTCCACCTGTGCAGACTCAACAAGCATTTCACTGTCCAATGGTCAAGCCTTAACTTTGCAAATTCTTGTAATGCATTAGTATTGCATTCTTCTCATGGGCATTTAATAATTTGGACTTTTCAGTCTGGGTTAAATCTCTTTTTTGGCTCATTTTAGCTGTAAACGAAAACATGCCTAATAATTCTGCACACCTGAATATAAGGAGTTTTTCACTTCCAGCCTTCACGGACAATTATATATCACTTACAAATGATTAAATACAAAATTAATAGTAGTTATTAAGACTGATGTGGTTTGGAATTGGTAAAATGTGTTTGGAAAAAAAATATGACCAGAATATCAACATGCCTAATAATTCTGCACACAGTGTACATTTGGATTCCGCAGGAGTAAAAATTCCTAGATGTTTGACTGCAGGTGAATGTTCAGGAAACGCTCACAGAATATTCCAGCGAGGTTCTCTGGACGTTATCTGGTCTTTAATAATGTATTAGCACATAAACATACATTGTTTATGGATATTTTTTTCCTGAAACATATTTTACATGTTACTTGTTTCAGAATGCAACACTGAAATGTAGCATTCTCATAACATTTTTATTTTATTATTATTTTTTTTTTTTTTTAATGGGTGTTTGAATCATCTAGAGAACATTCATTAATAATATTTCATAATGTTAACCAAATGTTCTTGGAATAGGTTTTTGTTAACTAGGCTGACACTGCAGTTCTGAAGGTGGTGAAGGCTTTTTGCCATCTCATTATATAGTACTTCTTGGAATGTTGCTGAGTCATTTTACAAGTGCAATGTCATTTTCAATGGATTTATTTTTTAAATATCAAAACTAATGGGAACCATAGATATGAATACATAGAATCTGCATTATCAGTGGTTGTGGATTAGATTTAGATTGTTTATACCTAAATGTATTACATAATTGTAGCATATTTTTGTAAAACACATTAAATAAACGGAATACTAGCAGTCTGTTTGTGAGTAAACCTTTTTAATGAGAATGAAATCTTTAAAATTAGAGACAAGATATTTTGTATAAATTAATAAATAATATTTTATTAAAGCATGTTTATTCATTTAGCATTTTTTTTTATTTATTTTAATTTATTAACTAAATTAGTTTTCTTTATGTTAAAGAAAAATATTATAATTTGTAATTTGATGCTTATATATATATATATATTCAAGGAGAAGTCCACTTCCAGAACAACAATTTACAAATAATTTACTCACCCCCTTGTCATCCAAGATGTTCATGTCTTTCTGTCTTCAGTCGTAAAGAAATTGTGGTTTTTGAGGAAAACATTCCAGGATTTTTCTCCATATACTGGACATTGGTGCCCCGATTTTGAACTTCCAAAATGTAGTTTAAATGCAGCTTCAAAAGGCTCTGAACAATCTTAGCCGAGGAAGAAGGGTCTTATCTAGCGAAACGATCGGTCATTTTTTTCGAAAAATAAAAATCTGTATACTTTTTAAGCACAAAAGCTCATGTAGCACAGGCTTTGGGATGCGCGTCCACGATGCTACGAATTAGTGATGGGTAGTTCTTGAACGATTCTTTCATTTTGAATTGTTGTGAATTGTTGTTCTGGAAGTGGACTTCTCCTTTAAAGGAGACCTATTTTGCAAGATGTAATGTAAGTCTCAGGTGTCCCCAGAATGTGTCTGTGAATTTTCAGCTCAAAATACCCCACAGATATTTTATTATATCATTTTGAAAATGCCTATTTTGAGTGGACGCATAAACACAATGTTTTTGTGCATGTCTCTTTAAATGCAAATGAGCTGCTGCTCCCCGACCCCTTTTCCAGAATAGGGCTGTGCGACTTTATTCTCAAAATATTTCGACTTTATTCTTGTCAAATACACACAAGTTTACGTTAAAAACACACATGAGTTCAAAAAACAGTCTGTTATGTCTGTGAACATAAACAGCTGGGAAAGAAATCACATTTATATTAGCTGTGTCTGGCAGCAGCCTAATATACAGTAAATACACCAATAAATCCACTGCTCTCTTGTCTCCTCTGAGGCTGTGACTTTAAATAGTGTTCTGTGCTCATCTGTGCAGCCAAAGACAGAACAGTTAGCATGCTTTGCTCTGACTTTTGCCATGGCGTTAGAACTGGCGGTACTGTGGGTGGAAACGTGCAGATTAAGGGGGGGATAATATTATAATAAGACCCCCTTTGTATGTCATGGGGAAGCGAAATCTGAGCAGCTCGTTTTTTCACATGCTTGCAGAGAAAGGCTTACCAAAAAAATTAAAAATTGTTCAAAGTTGTTCTTTTGCATGACAGCATATCACGTGACTATAACCAGTATTAATACTTTTCTGTGTACATTTTTAATTTGTTAAAAATGTGTATGGTGAAAACACAAAGTATTATGCCTCGAAGCACGTCAGTTGGCCATTCTTTTCCTGCCTCAGTGCTGTTACAGTAGATGCAGTGCTGGCAAAACAAAGGGAAGAGGGTAAAATGACCTGAGAGTCACATGACCTTTACAACAGGGAAAGGGAGAATGCTCGATACAATGCCGTAGGTTTTCATGTCATGGGAAAGCAAGCTCAGGCAGAGAGTTTGTGAAGTAAAAGCACCAGAATGGCATCAGCAGAGAAACCAGATACCGTTCGTCTATCTTGCAAACCTGGCACCCTTCTTTTGGTTCTCTTCAGCCTCTTTATAGCATTCACACAGAGACCTATTGTTCAGAAAAGTACAAGATAGCAAGAAAACAACAGTGCAAGACAAGGTTTAGGTGGTTATATAAGAATATGTGTAGCGACACGTTCCCTGGACAGCATGTGGTGAATGTGGTTGCTGGTCTATATGTGTTTTGAGATTCCCAAATGGCACGTGATTATAAATAGAAAGTTATTCTGAACTGAAATTTGGTATGGTAGCATTGCAGTACTTGAATGTACTGTAAGTCTTGAATAGAAGCATCTCAAATTAATAGTTTTAATTGTACATGCAAAAAGTCCTCTGTCTGGAGTTCTTCTGAGGGCAAACAGCGTAAAATGCTGAGTCACACTTACTGAGCTGAATCAATGAATAGCCAAGCTATTATTTTAATCGTCTGCATTGAAATGATGGAATGCAGCTTCTTAGAGAATAAAGGTTCATTCAAAACTCAGTTTTGATGTTTGAAATGTTTTTGTCAAGTCACACTATAGATCCTTTCAGCTATGCTTTTCTTCCTTGGAGGCAGTCAAGATTGCAGAAACAGACATGTGGTGAAATTTAATGGCACACATATGAATAAAACTGCTGAATCATGCCATGTAAGTAAGGCTTGCTTAATGAGAGCGGAAAATCTTTTTTTTTTCTGCTGTCCTTTCTAAACTTGGACTAGTCAATTATATTTGTCTAGCTCTTTTCACAGTACACATTGTTTCAAAGCAGCTTTACAGTAAATCTTGATGTTAATGTTTATCATATCTTTATGCCTAAATTGCATTTAGCAGATTAGATATATTCTGTGATCAAGCAGTTGAGGTTTGTGTGAATATATTATTATTATTATTATTCTGCGGGCAATTTAATAAATCATTTAGATGAGTTTTGAATCAGTTTTTTTTTTCTTCTTCTTCTTTTTTTGATTACAACCAGTTAATTTAGATTCGACTATTTTATGATTGACAACAACAAACTATTTATTTCTGCTCAAGTAGGCTAATACGTGCATTTTAACACAACTATAAGCTGCACATTTCTGATTTTAAATTCTCAAAAAATGGCTCTATTTGCTCTGTTAGCTAGTTTTGCAAGAATAAAGGTATGAATTAAAAATAATTTAGTGGTAATCAACATTATCCTAAATTACCAATCTTAAATTTAGTGTTGTATTGAACACAGAATATTCCTTTAAATTTCGTTATGCCAAACTATCATATGACTTAAATATGTAAATAAATCTAAAATCGTTAGAAATGCCAATACTATGCACTCATACGGAATAAATGCAACGCGCAATATGACGGAATAAGTCCCGCCTTCTATATAAGAGAGCCAATGGCCTTTTTACCCTTCGCGGGAGTTTGATTGACAGGTGAGCTGACCAATCATAACGCCGAATCAGCCATTTTATTCGACAAAGAAACTAGACAGGAGAGTTCGTATATAAACATCTTTGCCAACCGCCGTAAAATGTTAATGAAGAAGAAGACGAAGTAAATTAACATCAAAAATGGTGTGTATTCCCTGCTGAAAATACCACATTTCTGATGTTAATTTTTGTTCATTTCCTTTTATAACTAGCAGTAACGAGGAAGAGATAAATTCAAGTGCTGTCTAGCCTGTAGCACGCTGATTTAAACACTATTTAAGCAAAATAAACAACATTTATGGGATGATTCATGACAGATTTTGTTGAATTTTTGTTAAATTTAGCCTAAGTGAGGCAAGTTTTTGAGATTTCAGGATTCCTACATTCAGGTTGATAGGACTTGATCTTGCATGCCAGAAATAGCCTGGAGGCATTGCAAATGCTGCAGAGTAAAGAGACTTCTTTCAAAGTGACTTATATTGATACAGTATATTGCACAAGTTTTTATGCTGCTTTTGCATACTTTGCATTAAAAAGTGTGAACTGTGCATTAAGGTCAAACAGGTTTAAAACAGAAATGTTCATTTTGGCATGTATTAATACTATAGTGATCCTTGGCATGTTCTTATACACCGTTGTAAAATCCATTAACAAAACAGTCAGATGTAATGCTGTTTTAATTCTGACACATGTCTGAAGGGCAGCTTTTCTTGGGAAATTACTCACATGAGAGGTGCTGCAGTCCCCTAAATCCGGTTTAATCTCGCTTGAGCCACGCTTGCCCAGCACGCCTACCTAATGGCCGACAAATTTACAAGCTGTAACCTGAATCCCTCCCTTCCCAGTCTGTCTGAGTATGTTCTTTACTTCTACATTACACCAGCTGAATATGTGTCTAAAATTAAAACTGTATGTTTGATGAAATGGTACTATTGCATAATTAGTTAAAGGAACTGCTCAGCAGTTATTTCCTCAGGGGAACACAAAACAAGATGTTTAGCAGAATGTTCATGCTGTTCTTTTGTGTGCAATGAAAGTGAATAGTTACAAAAATAGCTTGAAAAACAAACTAAAAGTGGTCCATATGACTCGTGCACAATCATAAGAAGCCATTTTAGAAAAAAAAACGAGGAGGGAGGGAGGAAAAAAAGGAAACCATGTAAGGTTTGTTTCATGTTGTTTTCATTTTCTGTCTACTCCTGTAGTGCTTTACTGCCTATCGCATGTCTCCAGTCCTTTGTAGACCATCTGCTAAAAAGACTGTTTTGGTGGCCTGCATGTGCCAGAGGTTATAACAAATCTGTTTATGTGTGAGTTTGTTTTCCTGTCTTCGTCTGGTTCGTGACTTTTAACTTTAGAAAAGCTGACATATGCAGAGAAGCAACTGCCAAATCTTAACATGATGACTCTTTTATTAATAAACAGATATAATTACATCCTTGTTGTTCATTCCCCTGCTGGTTTTTTTATTAGTGGCCAAAGTATAAAGTCCATTATAAATTCACATTGACTTTTTGGCTGGTTTTAAGAAATAACATTTTTAAAATAAAATAAAATAAAATAAAATAACAAAATAAAAACGAGTAAAAAAGGCACATAAGGAAAATAAAATATATATTTTTAATAAAATAAAAATACATTTATACAGCCTAAATATTACAGCATTTTGATATACTGCAAAAACCTCTAATAAGATATGTTAATAAGTTTAAAGCCCGTCGTTATCCCACACAGACGCCACTCTCACCCTACTGCTGATAAAAATAGCCTTTGGCTATAACCGTATGCTTTACACCCCTACTTATCTCCTTCTTCTTCCAGCTTTTTCAGTTTTACTGCTGGCTGTCAGTATAAATTACCTGATGAAGGACACACAATTCTCACTTTGTTTACAGAGATCTACTGCCAAACGTGAATTGTTCTGACACTTGTGGTGGAGAGCAGTGGTTCTCTGGAGGGCCACAACCCCGAAAAAAGGGCTCACAGTTTTGATGGTGACAGGAAGGAACAATGTTAAATGCAATAGTAACATGCAACTTATAATGTAATCATGCATAGTTGGGATTGTAGAATGAATATCTTTTTATTTTATAGAATTTATATTGTAGCATTTACCTATTTATTCTACAACTAAATGCTTCCAATATCTTTTCCAAACAGGCTCTACTGTATTTTGGAGCAAATTTACTTGATAAAATGTGCACAAATACACCAAATGTAAATCTGAGTGTATATCAGTATCAGGCACAGGAAGTCACATATAATTCCACAACATATCATGTTCATATTTGTCTTATTTGATAGTAAATATTGTCCACACACTCATAAAGCTTTTATAATGTATGGACACTAAAATACCCATGCATGAAGGCATGTTGTTCTTATAGTAAATAATGGTTACAAAAATACTGTATGTGGACACTTAAATCACACTTAATGTATGAATTTTATTGAATTAGACACAAAATATCAAAACAAGTGGCATCTGTAAACATAGAGCTTTTCTCAGAACTAATGCAGTGACATCCATCATTTGAAGTGTATTTAAAAATCTGCATTCTTTTGGGGGGGCACTGTACATTTAATGTACATAATGCACAATTCTTCCTTTCTCCTATACACAGGAAGATCGTAGCTCCAAGTGTCCCTTATGACCTCAGAGACATGCCAGATGAGATGGAAGTCTGCAAATGCCAAAAAAAAAAAAAGCGGTTGTAGGGAACACAGTCTTCCCAAGGGAAGTCATGCAAGTACATACAGTTGTTGTTCTGCGTTAATGGGTGACAAAAGGAGCCGTATCATGATTGGCTGAAAAAAATACACCCACCATTTCATGCACCAGCATTCCTCCCTCGGTAACATGAGATCATATTTCAGTATCCTTGTATAGAATACTTTTGAGTTTTTGGGGAAGAAGATGGGAAAGAAATTGCAAGTCATCCATGGTAGAGCATATAAATGTAAACACAAGCCATTCCTGAAAACACTCCAGCTGGACTCCACAAATGAATGTGAAGAATTTAAATCCAGTGTCTGATGACTTGGAGGAAGATATTGCATTACTTTGACTAAATTACAATTATGTGACTTTCTTTAGGGCACTATAAATAGATGAGTATGAAATGATGGTAATAATAAATCAAGAAACGGTTCCTTGACTGTTAATGCAGTATAATATATATAGAGTTGAGGTCAAAAGTTTGCATACACCTTGCAGAATCTGCAAAATGTTAATTAATTTACCAAAATAAGAGGAATCATACAAAATGCATGTTATTTTTTTATTTAGTACTGACCTGAAGAAGATATTTCACATAAACGACATTTACATAGAGACCACAAGAGAAAATAATAGTTGCATTTATAAAAATGACCCCATTCAAAAGTGTACATACGACTGATTCTTAATGCTTAATGTTGTTACTTAATGATCCACAGCTGTGTTAACAGACGAATAATTGCTGGATGTAAACAGAATATAAAGAAGCATATAAACAACGTAAGATACATTATACAACGTCCTCATTATGACATGAAAGCCTAACAAATGTAGTAAAAATGTTGTATGGAATCAGAAACATATTTAAATGAGATGTTAGAAATAAATTCAGCAGTATAAACATCCAGTATTACACAACTAAAGTCATGGAATAAATTTATTGCGTCAGTAGCTTTTGCCCTGCACTTTTGCTCTGCAGCGAGGGTAAGTAATTCCTTGTAAATTGAGTCCAAAACTGTTCCACAAGATTTTGACAATGGTGCCATCTGCACCGACCCATCTCTCCCAAAGCATATGCCACCTGTGGAAGTGATGTGTCCCGCTGCCCCATGAGGAGAAGGTTTGGTGTAATGGCACCTAGATCCACAACGTCTGTGGAGAGGTATCCAAGGGGTTTTGAATTTAAAATGCCCTCTACCTCTACTAATACTGAATAAGACAGGACATTTTCTGAGACGAACTGACTTCCAACTGCCACTGGTAGAGCAGCTTTGTTGGAGTGGACCTCTCGCTCTCAAACACCACCAAAATGAGGGGCAATAGGCAGATTGAACTTGAAGAGGAACTGGTAATCGGTTAGCTGCTCTTTTCATTGGGATTCCGTAGCGGCAAACGCAGTTTGCGATCGGCACCACAAAAGTTTGTGCCACAGACTAAGCTTACCTCCTTTGTTCTGCTCTGTCTGGCTATGAATCTTCAAAGAGCATGCAGGAAGGCATCCACATCCAAGGAGTTGAGAAGCTCTATGTAAACACCTCTTGTGATGAGGCATTGAAAAATGACACCCCAATGTTTCTCAACCCTTCTATCTATTTTAACACGATAAGGGCCAAATCAGTCCACTCCAGTGGAATAGAATGGTGGACAGAGAAGTCTAAGCCTCTCTGGTGGCAGGTCTATCATCTGTGGTACATTAGGCTGAGCTCTCCACCGTTGACAGGATAAACAATTCAGCTGGTGGTGTTTAACAGCTTGCCACCCCCTCAAGATCCAGTATTGTCTCCGTAGTTTTGCATACACTTTTTCTGTACCTGGGTGCAATAAGCCTTTATCAAAGTGTTTAATGAGAAGTTTATTGTTGGATGCCGCAAATCTATCACTATGGGGTGAATCTGTTCAGCATTACAGTCTCTGTAATCGTCCTCCAACTCTGATTACATTAGTTACTGGATCCCACTCTGGAGCAAGACACAGTAGTTGGCTGTCGTTTGGTATTGGTTTGTGTGTTTTGAGGGCTGTTGTCTCCTCAGGGAAGCTCTGAGCCTGACACTTCCTTAGTAGGAGCAATTCTGCTACACAAGAATCAATGAGCTGAGTATTTGCAGAATCATCGGTCACTTGTTGACATACCTGCCACGTTTCTTTTACTAACTCTTTCCATGTGCTGAACTGAGTGGCATCAGAAAGGGTATAATCTGGTTCCACAGTTAGGCAGCAAATAGTGACACCTTTCAGTTCAGGTAACTCTTCTGATTTTGCCAGTTCAGGTCTCTTTGCAAGTGCTCAGAACTTGTTTTAGAAATGATGGTCCCTGACTCCAGCACCCAGGCACGGTAAAACTTGAGAGTGGTTTACCTCTGGTGATGTTATCCGCTGGGTTTTGCTGTGTCCACGTACCGCCAAGCACTGTGCTCTGTCAACTCCTGGATTTCTGAGACTCATGTTCCAACAAAGACTTTGAACCTACAAGAATCGGACTGAAGCCACTCCAACATCGTTATAGAATCTTTCCACAAAATTGTCTGCTGAATTGTGAGAGTGATCTCATCTTTCAGATGCTTCACTAGCTGTGCTCCTGCTAATGCTGCACAGAGCTCCAAGCAAGGCATGGACTGCTGCCTCCTGGGAGCAACTCGTGATCTGGCCATTATGAAAGTTGTGGTTAATGAGTGACTTAATGAGTATATGTACGCAGCTGTTCCACTGGGGTCGGTGGCGACTTTGTTGCCTTCGTCCTCAGTTTTCAACCGTTTGCTCTCCGGCGGCTCGCTCCTGTTTTCTCTGTTCTGCCGCTCTGTGGGGAGGGAGGCAGATGCCAAGGCATGAGTGGGCAACATGTGTAACGGACTCAACACTGGGTTAGCCTGGCTCTGTATCGCTGTGACAATGGGCACTACATGACTGCCATGCTGGTTGATGGTTTTGATTGGCACCTGGTGCTGGCCCAGTAGAGCTTGTTGCACTATAGTAACCATCTGGAGGGGTGTGGCTGTGGTGCTGCTCTGAATGTTTCTATTGACTTTGACCTCCTCTCTGTTCTCCAGCATTTCTGCTTTGATGGCAGGCTGCAGGTTGTGTCCGCCAACGGTACTGATGGCCACCATAGGGATCTGTTGCTTCACTTTAAGAAGCTTCGCTAGCTGTGCTCCTGCTACTGCTGTGCAGAGCTCCAAGCAAGGCATCGACTGTTTCCTCCTGGGAGCAACTTGTGATCTGGCCTTGATGAAAGTGGTGGTTAATGGGTGACCAGTTGTGCTGGTTGGTGAAGTTTGTGTACGCAGTGGTTCTGCTGGGGTCGGTGGCGACTTTGCCTTCTTCGTCCTCAGTTTTCAACCGTTTGCTCTCCAGCGGCTCGCTCCTGTTTTCTCTGTTCTGCCACTCTGTGGGGAGGGAGGCAGATGCTAAGGCATGAGTGGCCAACATGTGTAACGGACTCAACACTGGGTTAGCTTGACTCTTTATCACTCTGTAAGGGGTGTGGCTGCAGTGCTGCTCTGAATGTTCCTACTGGCTGAGCCTATAGAGCTGTGAGTGATGCCAGGAACTGACTCACCCTGACCTCCTCTTTGTTCTCCGGCATTTCCACTTTGATAATGGGCTGCAGGTTGGTTCTGCCAATGGTACTGACGGCAGGGATCTGATGCACCACATCCTCAGTGGCTGTGCAGGCGTGAAGAAAACGTGATGGGGGTGGCCACAGCATACGTGACTGGTTTGATCATCTGCGTTAACAGACGCTGGACTGCGTTCAGAACTGGCTTGTTGGTGATGGGGGACGCTGTGGTGTTCTGGGTAAAACGGGCCTCTTGAATCACGGCTAGTTTGGGTTGGATGGTAGTTCTTGCTGATGTGTGTGTAGATGCCATTTAGTGTCAGCTGCTTGTCCTGCATCATCGTGATTGCCTGAACGATTAACTGAACGTACAAGTACGGAGGTTTGGAGTTGTCCTTTGGATTGTCTCCTCCTGACGCCTTTTTGCCATACTCAGACTTAGAGTTGGTATGGTGCAGGTCAGGCATGATTGCACGAATGGTACTGGATCCATTCTGCAGCCCGCCATTAAAGTGGAAATGCCAGAGAACCGGATGATCCCAAGGTTAGCAACGCTCATGGGACTTGTGAGGTGAGCAGTGTTATCAGGGATAGGGGAATACATTAAACCTCCACAGTTGTGTTTCCACCTCTGCTTCAGGAACCACAGATATCCTATGTGACCTTTCCTCATGTTTCACTAATGCATGGGACACAGTGCGAAATGTTTTAGGAAACAGGCGGTCGTTTCCCAACATGTAGCACTGTGTCCCATGAGAGTAAGGGTGGAGGGCTTGATAAAATAGAAGGTTGCAGGAGAAGATTGTGGCGATGATGCAACAGTCTGTACCTGTTAATTGTCCTCGTTTTCTTGTTCCTCCCTCAAGAATGATTGATGTGTTCCATCATCTTGTCTTGGCAGTGCTTCCGTTCTTAAGCTGATCTAGTTTCCTGAGAAGATTTTCCATTTCAACCATCTCCTCTTTTTTCTTCTCGTTCATGAATAAGTCTGCTTGACTTGAAACCTTGGCTGGAGTCTGCATCTGCTTGACTTGTATACACTGCGGCTGCTGCTCCTTTCTGCTCCTCTGACTCCCTCTGAACAGGACTGGAGGAAAGGGCAGGTCAGTGATTGAAGTCAAGGATGTAATCCTCAAGGTATCTGGGGGCTTGACATTGCTGTCATGGTCTAACTTGAGGAGAGGATGTTGGTTTGCCATTTGATGACATTCTGAAGCAGTTAAGGTTCTGGCTCAAAGGACCATTTGGGACTACCCCATTAATGCTGGTTCTTTAGGGGTGTTAACCACTTCAGCACTCTGATCAGGGAGTCTGAGTCATCAAATGTCTTTTCACCACATAGGGTTTCACAATATACACATACTGATATGCATTAGTCTGCATTTCTGCAATGAACAATAGAACAGAAGTAAATAACTTAAACATCTACAGACTGTTACAGTAAAACAGCGCACTTTTCAAATTAAATAATATCAATAACTCTCCTAACGTGCAGTTAACGGATGAATAATTGCTGGATGTAAATAGAATATAAACAGGCATAAGATACATTATAGAACGTCCTCATTACAATATGAAAACATAACAAATGTAGAACATATTGTACTGAATCAGAAACATATTTAAACGAGGTATTAACAACAACATCTGCAAAATAAGCCGCGATGCTATGTGCGTTTTACATGATAAACTAATAATCATGAAGATCACAAACCACCAACAACACCACAGGCTTAATGCTACAAATAGATTCAGCAGTACAAACACCTAAAGTCATGGAATAAACTTATTTTGTCAGTAACTTCTGCCCTGCAGTTAACAATGCTGCACAGGTGGAAAACTGTGTCACATTCTGTCAGGTCTGTATGCGTAACCAATAGTGCGTATCATGCTATAATTTGTCTAGTGCATATTTACGTAATAGAAGCTCTTGAAACAAATGTTTTTCCCTAGGTGATGTTGGCCACTATTATTGGCACCCAATTATTGCAGCATCCTTTTCCCAAGATAACAGCAGTGAGGACCTAAACACTTCTCTCTGTAATTGGATCTTGGACTTTTTAACTGGAAGACCTCAGTCAGTCCGTATCGGCCGCAACACCTCCAGCACTACCACACTGAGCACAGGTGTCCCACAGGGCTGTGTGCTTAGCCCGCTGCTCTTCATGCTGCTGACCCACGACTGCACTGCCAAGTTCAGCTCCAACCACATCATCAAGTTTGCTGATGACACAACGGTGGTAGACTTCAGGAGGAACTCTGTTGACCACCCCCCACTGACCATCGACAGCTCAGCTGTGGAGAGAGTCAGCAGCACTAAATTCCTGGGGGTGCACATCACAGAGGATCTCACCTGGACCACCAACACCATGTCACTCTCCAAGAAGGCACAACAGCACCTACAGTTTCTCCGCTGGCTGAAAAGGGCAAGTCTCCCTCCACCCATCCTCACCACATTTTACATGGGAACCATTGAGAGTGTGCTGACCAGCTGCATCACTGTCTGGCACGGGAACTGCAGTGCTGCTGACCGCAAGACCCTACAACGGACAGTGAACACAGCCACAGAGATCGTCTGTAACCCTCTCCCCTCCCTTCTGGACATTTTCCTTGCACAATGCTTCGGTAAAGCCGCCAGTATCGTGAAGGACCCCACCCATCCCTCCCATCATCTCTTCCAGCTCCTGCCATCAGGAAGACGCTACAGGAGCATCAGAGCCCGCTCTGAAAAACTGCTCAACAGCTTTTCCCCCCAGGCTGTGAGAGCCCTCAATTCCAACCACCTCACCCCCCGCTGAAACCTTATCCACAATGTAAACTGTTGAAAAACTCAAAACACAGTGCAATTCTGAGTGCGCTACACACAGGTGGGTGGGCTGGACAAACCACCTGTAGTAACACATTCTTCATCTCTATATGCACCAGACACTTTTCTACAAACACTACGTTACACAGAAAACATTGTGCACCTCTGAGTGTGCTACATACAGGTGAGTGGGCTAGACTAGCACTATTTGCTTCTTAACCTTTAAATATCTCTTCTGCACACAAGTACTTGTATAGTCTGTTTTAGATTATGTGTATGTATAGTCAATTATTTATAGTATATGTATAGTTAGATGAATAGGTTTAAAAAATTGTTTCTACGTCTAGTATATGTATGTTCATATTTATGTTTATTTATGTAGCACCGTGGTCCTGCGAGACACGACATTTCGTTCCACTGTATGTCCACACATGTAGCGGAATGACAATAAAGCTCGACTCGACTTGACTTGATAGGCCCACAACATTAAAGATCCAGCAGTTTGGGGTACGTATTACCCCTCTGGTGGGTTTGCTGCCAAAAAAGCTAATTTTTTTAGTTTCACCTGACCAAAGAAGCCAGTTCCATTTAAACTTCCAGGCATGTCTGACAACTTAATGTGCTGGAGTTTGTTTTTGGATGAGTGAGAAGGATTTTTCTCGAAACCCTCTTGAATAACATGTGGTGATATAGGAGCTGTTTGATTTTTTTTTATTTTTTTTTAGGCTTTCTGACCCCAAGACTCAGCTAATCTCTGCAATTCTCCAGCTGAGATCTTTGGAGAGTCTTTGGCCACTCAAACTCTCTTCCTCACCATGCATTAGGACAATATAGACACACGTCCTCTTCCAGGCAGATTTGTAACATTTTCAGTTGATTGAAACTTCTTAATTATTGCCCTGATGGTGGAAATGGGGATTTTCAATGCTTTAGCTCTTTTCTTACAGCCACTTTCTATTTTTTGAGGCTCAACAATCTTGTTCTGCACATCAGAACTATATTCTATGGTTTTGCTCCTTGTGATGGATGATTAAGGGAATTTGGCCGTTGTGTTCCTTATATTTATAACCATGTGGAACAGGAAGTCATGGCTGGACAATTTTATGCTCCTAGTCACCCTGGTGTGCTACAAAAAAGTAAATATTTTGGGGTGCCAATAATTGTGGCCAACATGCATTGAAGAAAAACATTTATTTCATAATGTGAGTTTCCCCCCACTTTCAATTGTTTTACTTCAATGAAAGTTAAGAATTTTGTAAATGTTTTGAATGAAAGATCAAAAAGATAAACAATGCAGATTTATTTTCACAGCTGCCTTTGCTTTTATTTACCAAGGGTGCCAATATTAGTGGAGGGTACTGTATGACCAACACAGACAGGTGACCAAGTAAAGTACATCACTTCCCAGACATTCCAAGACCTGACAAACACCAATTCAACATGTACAGTTGGCAAAAATGACCAACGGCAACAGATGCCAACAAACCCCGACGAACATGTCGGTGCTGTGTAAATTGGACTTTAAACAATTTTGTGGAACTTATCAAAAATACATGGAAAAATACAAGTTCCATTATGTTAGACAAACTCTATTCAAAAGTTGACTAACCTACTTGGTGCAGAGAAAGGGTCTATACAAGTTTTAGGCCATTTAATATGAGTAATTTAACCTTTCAAACAAAACACACAAAGAACTCACAATTTTAAGTCTGGTCATGTGCTGACAAGATGGGAAGATACAAAAATGTGCCAGAGTTGACCTGCAACCATCAACACCCTAGTAATTAAACAATGTTTGAGTTAAGGCAGCGCGGATTTGTTACAATGCAAAGCACAGTTGTCTACATAAGACATACTGAACTTAATACCACACCTTTTGACCTGTTTCTAAACTTACATCAAAGCAAGTTTGTTTAAATTAGATGGTATTTGTACAAGTTGTACAAGGCTGTACAACTAGTTACTAAAACATTTTGAGTTAAGTCACCTTGAGCTATTACAGTGTATGGTGGCAAAATGTAACTTACATTTTTTTTGCTGTGATATGATCTTATATCTATTCCAAATAAGAACAATTAAAGTATATAACCACTTTAAACAGCATGTTGACAGCATGAAAGTATGTGTACAGTATTTTCCCACTCAGCTGACTGCAGACCAGCTGCATGACATAAAACATGTCAACGACACACACAACATGCATAAAAATGAACACGCATTGCTCACTCAGTTTCTGTCATGTGCACTTCTAAACACTCAACCATCAATCACAGTATCCTACATCGGTGTCTCTGTCACCTCATGGTAGTTTGCGCAATGCATTGTCATGAGACAGTGAATGAAAATAACCTGTAACATCTTCATGACCAACTCTCATAAGGAGTCATAAGACTGGTGTGTTTATTGTGACGTATGAGCTTGTCAATAATAGTTCCTTAATAAGAACAAATAGCATTTAGGTTGACTGTTTTGACTATAAACAACAGCATGAATTGCATGGCTAATGTATTACTGAATATGTTGTTTTGCTAATATTTATGCTGTCTAAACCACGGAAAAAATGTGTGGAAGCTGCTAAATCAACTTAGTAAGCAGGAAAGGGCACAATATTTTGACAAACTTAAGTTAATAGGTGGTACAGATACGTACGAGCAGTATTAGGTAAGATATTAGCCAAATATTTCACCTATCTGACCAGAAATGATAAGAACAAACGCGAATGTTGTCAAGATTCTTGACCTGGAAGTCCTGGTTCAGTTTGGCCAACCACAAACGCCTTTTGTTCCTCAGTTTTTTGCACTCTTCTCCTTGATTTGTTATAACTTTTGGCAGTCTGTAGTACTCCAAATGTTTTTCCCAGTTCAACCAATTAGTACAGCCCAAAACATGACAGTAATTGACCATTTTCAGCAGCAATTATCAGGAAAATTTAGGAGTTCCTTTTGGTTCAGTGGCATTGTTTACTTTCAGTGCCTCCAATATTGTCATCATATGCTTGCTGACAGGCACATATACAGCAAAGCAGCTTTCAGACAGTAAATGGAGTTCAAGTGTCTTGGAGTTCAAGAAAAAAAGAAAGACGAAGGTGCATGTTGTGGAGCAAGAAATTACAGGGAACAAGGTATATTTTGACTTTGACTTTTGCCAGATATTGCTATAAAAAAGCTAAATAAGATCAAGATGTGTTTTCTTGGAAAAAAGACACATAATAAAATATTATGACCTGCCTACGTTATTATCTCCATAAAATGTATTGTTTTATAAACCAAGCCAAGCCTAAACAACAAGCCTAAAGATGTTTAATAAGCACTGTCTATAATAAGTGGACATGGCAACCCTACATACAGTATCTCACAAAAGTGAATACACCCCTCACATTTCAGCAATCATTTTAGTATATCTTCTCAAGGGACAATGAATATAGAAATTAATATATTTTATATGGATATATTTTAGAGTAGTCAGTGTGCAGCTTGTATAGCAGTGTATATTTACTGTCCCCTAAAAATAACCCAACATACAGCCATTATTGTCAAAACAGCTGGCAACAAAAGTGAACTTGTCAAAACTGTGTCAAAAGTGTCAATATTTTGTGTCAAACCATTGTTATCTAGCACTGCCTTAATCATTCTGTGCACTGAATTCACCAGAGCTGCACAGGTTGTTTCTGGGATCCTCTTCAAATCTTCTATAATGTCATCATGGAACTGTTGTATGTTAGACACATGGTACTTCTCCACCTTCTGCTTGAGGATGCCCCATAAGTGCTCAGTAGGGTTCAGGTCAGATCACCTTCACCTGCACCCTTCCCCAGCAAGGCAATTGTCATCTTGTTGGTGTGTTTGGGGTCATTATCATGTTGGAAAACTGCCGTTCGGCCCAGTTTCTGAAGGGAAGGCATCATGTTCTGCTTCAGAAATGTACAGTACATAATGGAATCCATGCCCAGTACCAGCAACACTCATGCACCCCCAGACCATGATGCTACCACCAACATGCTTGACTGTAGAAGAGACACAATTTTCTTGGTACTCCTCACAAGGGCATCATCACACATGCTGGACACCACCTGAGCCAAACAAGACCATATCTCGTCAGACCATAGGACATGGTTCCAGTTCATGCTCTTGGACAGGTTGTCTTCAACAAACTGTTTGTGGGCTTTCTTGTAAGCCAGCTTCAGAAGAGGCTTCCTTCTCGGATGACGCCAATGCAAACCGACTTGTTGCAGTGAGCAGCGTATGGTCTGAGCACTGACAAGCTAACCTTCTACTTCTGCAACCTCTAAAGCAATGCTGGCAGCACTCATTCATCTGTTTTTTGAAGCCAGGTTCTGCACCTGACACACAGAACGAGCACTCAACTTCGTTGATTGACCCTTGCGAGGCCTATTCCGAATTTGCCATGAGGTGCCTTGTTGAACATCCAGTGGTCAGTATGAGAGAATTGTACTCAAAGCACCAAATTTTAACTGCTCTAATACAAGATACACAACTTTGTATGGTACAAGCTGCACATTGACTACTCTAATCTACTCTATATCCATATATATATTTCTATAGTATTGTCCCTTGAGAAGATATACTAAAATGATTGCTAAAATGTGAGGGGTGTACTCACTTTTGTGAGATACTGTAGCAGCCTTCTAAATATAAAACACGATGGCTCTGTTGTCAATGATTTATTTAAAATCACCAACATAACACATCTTTGGTCACTGTATTATTACTTTGGTCAAAAATAGTAGATACCAAACGCACCACACAACAAAACGTTGCTATTGCTGCAACGGTGTCAATCATCGCAATTTCGAGAGTGGGTTATATTCCATACACACACGAAACTGTGATTTAGGGGATTCACTCCAGTATTTCAACGCAGTTGTCATTCTTGAAACTGCACAGTGTGTACGTGTCCTCTGTTAGTATTAATCAGAAGATCTTCTATAAGTGAATATCAAAGGTATTATAAACCCATTTCACTAGACTTAAAATTCCATTCCTTTCCACATTTATAGATTCCTGAACATTCGTTGTCTTTCCCTCCCCCTCTTTACATCACCAAAGATATGCTTTACTGCTTCTATCATCTCACTCAGCTTAGACCACTGAACTGCAGCTACAGATCAATAAAGTGACACTGTATGACCTTTAGCTTAAAGTGCTCCTATTATGCCATTTTAAAGGTTGCTAATATTGTTTTAATAGACTCCCAAAACAGGTTTACATGTATGCAAGGTCAAAAAACACTTCTCTAAAAATAGATTGAATTTTACCCCATTTCCAAATGATTTATAAATGATTGGTGCGAAGCAGTTCGAAGAATCAGTCTCTCTAAACCCCTTCTTTCCGTGAGCCCTCATTGCTGCGATTGGTCAGATGGCGCAGTCCTTTATGATTGGTCTACCGCATACAGCGTGTCGGAGAACGAAACGCCCATTGCCATAACTGACTGACAGCCCTGGATACTTGTCAATACATTGAAAAGATGGCATCCATTTTACCATACCAATTCGAGCCGGAGTCTGACAATGAAACGGCTGAAGTGGCTGATCGACAAGTTAGCACGGACTACCGTGGAAAGTGCTCGCAATTTGCTTATGTAAGCGAACCGGGTACACCTCTATGTTGTAAACTTCAACATTGTATAATGTATTAAGGCGGATTTCACACCAAACGCGGAAAGCGTGTTTAGTGCAGCCCTTCAGAGCGCAGCGGCGAAAGTTCATTTGAACAACTCATTTTAACTTTGTCCGCGGCGTGCGTGCGTGCTCTGCTGCACGTGTGCTTTGATCGAGGCAGAAACAAGCCGTCCTCGCATGGCGGAAGCAATTGAAACGAATGGGTTTCATAGCACAGCGTTTTCCACATTCAGTGTGAAAGCCGCTTCATGCGCCATCCTTTATAATTACTCCGACTAATCAGACAGTCAAGCTGCATCAATCACAAATTGTCAGACTACAGTGGATCCACAGCTGAACAACAGAACTACAGAAGCGTGATTTAGCCAGTTAGCTAGAAAATACAATCTTTGTAGATTCATCTTTTGGAAGGGAATATAAAACAGTTTTACTCACAGCGTAGGATACAGCGTCTTCTGTATAATGTACGTTTAAATTTCCATGTGACGTAAACCACATGGAAATTGTACTGTTTGTGGGCGGGCAAGTTGTTAATGATGTAGAATGTGGGCGGACATTATGCAAATGTGTTACTTCGTGACGTGTGGCCGTAACAGAAAAAGATTCGAATTCCTGACGACTCGTTCAGGCAAATGTGAGCCGACTCTTTTTTTTGATAGGCAATAACTTTATTTATCGTGCACTGTCGGCTTCACAACTTTGCAGATAGTTTATGTTCACATACAGCTACATGACACACTGCATGAAAGATCATATTTGGAAAGGCATAATAGGAGCACTTTAAATTGTTTTGCTGCATCCTTTGCTGCATTGACATGCAATCCATTTAATAGTCCTTTAGAAATATTACAATTTTTGATTCTATAGAGCATTAGGGCTGTATTTCCATCAGGGGCAGAATTCTCATTGTCTCTCATTCAAATCCAGTACTTGAACAATCAGCTAATTGAGTAAATAGAATAGTTAAGTTTATCCATTTCATTTTGATATAAAAGTCAAAACACAGCAAACACTGTAATACATGCAGTTGTGAGCTGCATCAAGTCAAGCCCTGATGTTAGGCCACTTCAGTCGCATCCCCCATGGAGAGTAAGATCGCCATAACTACCAGCTGTCACCATAGTGACCTGTTTCCATGGACCTCAGTCGCCCCTGTAGTCCTGAAGTCACTATAGTGCATGTCAGCATAAACTGCCTTGCTAGACAGTGTTTGGAATAAAAGTAAACACATCACTATGGAGAATAAATAATCCACTGAACAACCTGGAGACATGAATTTATGTAAGACGTGTTACAAATTAATATAATTAAGAAATCCAAAAGACTACATATTAACACACAATTACTTAAGTTCATGTTAATCATTTATTTAATCCAGTCCTTTTGTAGTTTAATTAGTTATTTAAACTGTACCATGGACATTGGCTGTGTTTAAAATAGCACGGTATCAAACTATGTTTACTATTTCCGCAGTATATCTCATATATTCAGGGAAAAGTTGAATTACTTAATTCACTCTGGAATCTGAGAGTGTAAAAAAATCAAAATATTGAGAAAATCACCTTTAAAGTTTTCCAAATAAAGTTCTTAGCAATGCATATATTATTATATATTAGCAATATTTACAATAGGAATTTTACAAAATATCTTCATGGAACACGATCTTTATTTGATATCTTAATGATTTTTGGACAGTTTTGGATGTATTTTTGGCTATTGCTACAAATATAACTCTGCTACTTATGACTGGTTTTGTTTCCCAGGGTCACATATATGTGTGTGTGTGTGTGTATTTAAATCAAGCACAAACTTATTTTTTGTGACTAATGGCAATTAATCGATTTGACAGCAATTATATAAATACAGTGCTGCTTGAAAGTGTGTGAACCCTTTAGAATTTTCTATATTTTTGCATAAATATGACCAAAAAGTCAATCAGAGAGAAGTTTTGAAAATTGACAAAGAGAACCCAATTAAACAAATGAGATGAAAATATATACTTTGTCATTTATTTATTATGAAAAATTATCCTGCATAAATATTTGTGAGTTGCAAAATTATGTGAATCTCTAGGATTAGCAGTTCATTTGAAGGTGAAATTAGAGTCTGTTTAGAAATGTTTTCAGTCAATAGGATGACAATTAGGTGTCAGTTCATGCCCTGTTTTTTTTTTTTTTTTTTTTTTAAAGAACAGGGATCTATTAAAGTTTGTGAAAGTAAATCATAACACAAACAAAGGAGATCTCTGAGGACCTCAGTAAAAGAGTTGTTGTTGCTCACCAGGCTGGAAAAGGTTACAAAACCATCTCTAAAGAGTTTGGACTTCACAAATCGACCGTCAGACAGATTGTTTACAAATGGAGGAAATTCTAGACCACAGTTACCCTCCCCAGAAGTGGTCGTCCAACAAGGATCACTCCAAAGCGAGATGTATAATAGTTTCAGAGGTTGCAAAGAAGTTCATCATCAGGAGAACAAAGAACAACTATGGTGTTGCCATGAGGAGAAAGCCACAACTCTACAAAAAAAACACTGCTGCCTGTCTGCAGTTTGATAAGGATCATGTGGACAAGTCAGAATGTAAGAGAAATGGAGAAATGTTTTGTAGATGGATGAGACCAAAATATAATTTTTGGTTTAAATAAAAAGTGTTATGTTTGGAGAAAGAAAAACACTGCATTCCATCATAAGAAGAACCTTATCCCATCTGTGAAACATGGTGGTGGTAATATCATGGTTTGGGCCTGTTTTGCTGCATCTGGGCCAGGACGACTTGCCATCATTGATGGAACAATAAATTCTGAATTATACCAGCAAATTCTAAAGGAAAATATCAGGACATCTGACCATGAACTAAAATCTAAAGAGAAAGTGGGTCATGCAGCAAGACAACGACCCCAACGACCCCAAACTTTATTGTGATTAATTGCAATTAATCGATTTGACAGCAATATAACATACACACAGGATTTATGTCAAGCACAAACTTATTTTTTATTGCGACTAATCGCAATTAATCGATTTGACAGCAGTAATATGTACATAATATATATACACACACGTATATACATGTAAAAATCTCTTAAATATATACATGTCTGTGTGTATTTATATCAAGCCCAAACTTTATTGTGACTAATTGACAGCAGTATAATATACACACGGCAAATGTGTGTATTTATATCAAGCACATTTATTTATTTTTTTTTTTTATTGCGACTAATTGTGATTAATCGATTTGACAGCAGTGATATATATATATATATATATATATATATATATATATACACACTACATATGTAAATTTTATTTAAATATATAGTATGTGTGTATTTATATCAAGCACAAACTTATTTTTTGTCACTAATCGCGATTAATCGATTTGACAGCAGTAATATACACACACACACACACACACACAGTATATGCACTCAAATGTTCCTACATTTCCCAAAGAATCCCAGATTCTGCAATATATATATATATATATATATATATATATATACAAAACAATTGTTAAAAAGTTAAATAAAATTACAAATAATTACAACAAAGTACTTAAAGGAGAAGTCCACTTCCAGAACAACAATTTACAAATAATTTACTCACCCCCTTGTCATCCACAATGTTTATGTCTTTCTTACTTCAGTCGTAAAGAAATTATGTTTTTTGAGGAAAACATTTCAGCATTTTTCTCCATATAATGGACTGCTATGGTGCCCCGATTTTGAACTTCCAAAATGCAGTTTAAATGCGGCCTCAAACGATCCTAAATGCGGTTGTAAATGATCCCAGCAAAGGAAGAAGGGTCTTATCTAGCAAAACGATCGGTTATTTACATTAAAAAAATATATAATTTAAATACTTTTTATTCTCAAAACGCTCGTTTTGCCTTGCAGTCCTTGAACTCTGTGTATTCTGGCTCAAGACAGTTAGGGTATGTCGAAAAACTCGTATTTTCTCCCTCAACTTCAAAAATAATTTCAAAATCATCCTACATCGCCGCAGAAGTTCCGACCCAGTCTTTTCAAAGTGAACATACAAAAAAGATCACACACCCTTAACAAAAAAGGTAAAACAGCGATATAGGATGATTTTGAAGTTGAGGGAGAACATGAGATGGGAGTTTTTCGACATACCCTAACTGTCATGAACCGGAACAAAAACATTCCAGGCAGAGTAAGACAAGATGAGCGTTTAGCATTAAAAAGTATACAAATTGTATTATTTTTGTTAAAATAACCAATCGTTACGCTAGATAAGACCCTTCTTCCTCGGCTGGGATTGTTTACAACCACATTTGGGATTGTTTGAAGCCGCATTTAAACTGCATTTTGGAATTTTGAAATCAGGGCACCATATCAGTTTATTATATGGGGAAAATGCTGAAATGTTTTCCTCAAAAAACATAATTTCTTTACGACTGAAGAAAGAAAGACATGAACATTGTGGATGACAAGGGGGTGAGTAAATTATTTATAAGTTGTTGTTCTGGAAGTGGACTTCTCCTTTAATAAATGTTATGAAGAACATGAACTTTTGTAACACTCTGTTAATATCTTAAATGTTCCTAAATCACTTCCAAATACATAATGATGCTGCTGTTTAATGTGTAAAAAACACTTCTAAAGTGTTACTTATTTCCTCAAACCTTATAGTTAATGGAATAAAAAAAATGTATTCAAAATATGTATATATGTAAATTACAAACAATTGCATAAAAAGTGTTCAATAGAAGTACAGAAGAACATGAACTTCTGTAAATGTCTGTAAATATTTATAAATGTTGCCACCAGGCATTCCAGTGCCTGTCTAGTTCTGTGGCCTGATTTCTGGCTACACTAAACCTGAGCATTAAGGTCATGGGAACATTATGAAATACCATTTGTATTAATGTACAGTAGTGTCTATAATACAGCCACTAATACTGCAGCCAATAAAGACAAAAGCTAATGAAAACATTATCTCAGGAAAACTCCCAGGTTTCATTTATTGTGTATCTTTTGTAGCCCTGCAGATATGTGGAGAAATAAAGAGCTTGGTTGTTTACGTTCCCAAGAAATCCACAGGTGGTCTACAGAGATGTTCGTCTGGCGTTTGCGTGATTATTGAGTTTGTAAAGTGAGTGAAGTAGCTGCGGGAGCACTGTCAAGGGCATCCACAACAATTCAGATTGAGAGAACACCTCCTACTGCTTTGATTAAATTCTCAAAGAGCAGTTCGATTACTGACCTTTCCGTTGACTGATGTTCATGACTTTGACATCGCTGGACTTTGGGTCTTTTAAACTTTGTAGCATCTGTAAATGATTTGGCACGTTTTAAATGTTTCCTCAGGCCACTAGCTTAACAAACATTGCCAGCTAACAGATTGATGACAGGCTGATCTACCGTTGACTGTTTGCTATTGTTGTTCTGTTGATCAAGATTTTTACGTGGCTCATAGAGAGCACAGCACTAAGATTTGTAAGAATAACAATCCAATTGCTAGAAGCTAACTGTATAAACCCTGATAAGCTTTTGATAGGTAGTCTGAAGCCACCCCAGAAAACAATAACACAGATATAGTTTGGGAAGGTGTGATTGTATCTCTCTCTCTGGCTCAGTCCTGGAATCACATGGCATCTTAATCCTGTTATTCAAGGCGCCGGGTCGGATGTGACTGCCGCTGTTCTACGCTAACAAGTGGCCCAGTTTATGGCACTAATCCTGCTCTAATACTAGCACAGCTGATGTACTGTATAAAGGCCTGTCGCCTCTCACACACATAAATTTCATCATCCACTGTAGTACTATTGGCTTTTCATTCAGAACTCCATTGAATGCTCCCATTTATTACAACGGCATAGTTACAGCATGTCACTTTAAAGGAGACCTATTATGCCTCTTTTTACAAGATCTCAGGTGTCCTCAGAACGTGTCTATGAAGTTTCAGCTCAAAAAAAACCCCACAGATAATTTATTATATCATTTTGAAAATGCCTATTATGAGTGGAAGCAGAAACACACTGTTTTCTTGCATGTCTCTTTAAAGGAGAAGTCCACTTCCAAAACAAAGATTTACATATAATGTACTCACCACCTTGTCATCCAAGATGTTCATGGCTTTCTTTCTTCAGTTGTAAAGAAATTATGTTTTTTTGTGGAAAACATTTCTGCGTTTTTCTCCATATAATGGACTGATATGGTGCCCCGATTTTGAACTTCCAAAATGCAGTTTAAATGAGGCTTCAAACAATCCCAAATACGGCTGTAAACAATCCCAGCCGAGAGAAGGGTCTTATCTAGCGAAACGATCGGTAATTTTCATTAAAAAAATACAATTTAAATACTTTATAATCTCAAACGCTCGTATTGCCTTTCTCTTTATTAACTCAAGACAGTTAGGGTATGTCGAAAAACTCCAATCGTATTTTCTCCCCCAACTTCAAAAACCAATTTAAAATCATCCCACATCACTGCAGAAGTACCGGCCCAGTCTTTGCAATGTGAACATGCAAAGAAGATCAAACACCCTTAACAAAAAAGGTAAAATAGCGATATAGGACGATATTGAGTTGAGGGAGAACATGAGATGGGAGTTTTTCGACATACCCTAACTGTCATGAACCAGAGCAAAAAAAGTCCAAGCAGAGTAAGGCAAGATGAGCATTTGACATTAAAAAGTATATAAATTGTATTTTCTTAAATGAAAATAACCGATCGTTTCGCTAGAAGACCCTTCTTGCTCGGCTGGGATCATTTACAATCACATTTGGGATCGTTTGAAGCCACATTTAAACTGCATTTTGGAAGTTCAAAATCGGGGCACCATATCAATTCATTATATGAAGAAAAATGCTGAAATGTTTTCCTCAAAAAACATAATTTCTTTACGACTGAAGAAAGAAAGACATGAACATCTTGGATGACAAGGGGGTGAGTACATTATTTGTAAATTGTTGTTCTGAAAGTGGAGTTCTCCTTTAAATGCAAATGAGCTGCTGCTCCCCGCCCCCTTTTCCAGAATAGGCTGTGCCTTTAGAGCTTATGCCTCTGATTCTCTGCTAAAAAACATCTGTTTGGTTTTAATTATCATGTCTATCGCACTGAAATTGTGTTTTAAAACAATATAAGTTTAAATTTCTGACATACAGTTTTCTGAACGCACACATCCTAAGCACACACAGAAAGCGGATGTCACACGGCATGTGAGTATTAAGCTAAGTTCTCTTTCATGTCTTATTGCACTTAAACTGTCAAACACACATGAGTTACAAAAACAGTTGGTTATGTCTGTGAAGGATGTAAATAGCTGGGAAAGAAATCATGTTTATACTAAACCTGTGTGGCAGCAGTGTAGTATACAGTGAATAAATCAACAAATCCACTGCTGTCTTGTCTCCTCTGACGGTGCGTTCACACCAGACGTGACTTGCGCGAATAAATCGCGCTATTCGCGCGTAGTTGGACGCTTGAACATTTTGAGTTTACTCGCTTCATTCGCGCATAAAATTCACTTCACAACAGACGCAAATTCGCGTCATGGGAAGGGCTTCTGCCAGGCGGCTCCAGTCTCGTTGCGAAATGGCTGACATGGATTTTGTTAAGAGGGTAGCTGCGCTTTATGTGCTATGGAAGGCTGAAAAACGGCGTAGACTCGTTCGGCGCCGTGTCTGGGTCCATCAGATCAGTCCATCAATATGTATATTGGTCAAACTGGGTAAAGAGCGTTTTTTACAACTTACCAGATTGTCCGACCTCCTCACTCACTTTCTTCCAAGCAAGATCATTTTTATTCCTGTTTCTATAAAAGTACTAAGATGTATCGTACAGCTCCGGGTATCCACATACAGCGACGATAATTTTGTCCTCCATTGTTGTTTCGGATTTCTCTCTCCGCTCCCTATGTCGTAACACGTCACTACTAGAGCAAGCTCCTGATTGGTTAATGCGGCGCGAATATTCGCCAAAGTTCAGATTATTCAACTCGCGCAAATCACGCGTTCACGCGTCAAACGCCCAAAACGCTCCATTTGCGCCGCGCCATTCGCGCGAATCGTGCCGCAGGATGTCTATTCGCGTCTTTGCATTGACTTAACATGCAAATCACTCACACTTAACGCTTCATTCGCGTCTGGTGTGAACGCACCTTGAGGCTGGGACTCGTTTGTGTAGCCAAAAACAGAACAGTTAGTATCCTTTGCCCAAACTTTTGCCATGGCGTTAGAACTGCCAACACTGTTATCACTTGTGAAAACAAAATGGCAGTGCTGGGGGCGAAAACGTGCAGATTAATGGCCGGTAATATTATAATAAGATCCCTTTACCACCCCCTTGTCATACAAGATGTTCATGTCTTTCTCTCTTCAGTCGTAAAGAAATTGTTTTTTGAGGATTTCTCTCCATATAGTGGACTTCTATGGTGCCTGTAAGTTTGAACATTTAAAATGCAACTCTATGCAAAGTCTAGCTCTGTGTGAACTCTGTGTATTCATGACAGTTAGGGTAGACTGAAAAACTCCCATCTCATTTCCTTATACAACTTTAAAATCGTCCTACATAGCTGTTCACGCAGAGCTATACAAGACAAGCATTTGAGGTTAAAAAGTATATAAATTGACTTTTTTTTTTGTTTGTTTGTTTTAGAAAATAAACAATCGTTTCGCTAGATAAGACTCTTTTTCCTTGGGTGGGATTGTTTGGAGCCCTTTGAAGCTGCATTTAAACTACATTTTGGAAGTTCAAACTCAGGGGCACCATAGAAATCCACTATATAGAGAGAAATCCTGAAATGTTTTCCTCAAAAAACATTGTTCTGGAAGTATTTTGTACATTTTGAACACAAAGTTATGGACTGCAGCTTTAAATAAAATAAAATATAAAATAAAATATAGACAATTGAATAAAATATACATCAAGGTAAAAAAATGTTTCTGTTTTTTGGGAGTTTTTTTTTTTTTAAACCACATGACACTTTCCAGCCTGAACTAAGCTTGCCTTGTCCTACAAAGATCTGATATTTCAAGAAACTTACAATGACACACAGTCATGAGAGTATGCAGTGTGCAATGGGGGAAAAGAAAATAATATAATAGTATTATCATAAATGACTATTTTCCACATGTTGGTTGCACCACATGACAGTAAAGTGGTTTTGTTATAATTACCGTAGTATGTACCCTTAACACAGAAGTCACAGGAGAGTCAGTGGAGGTAAAAATGTTTCCTGCAGAGTGTGGCTTACTAGGAAAAGCAATGGACCAAATGTTTTTGTAGTCTTATATTAACAGTAAAGCATGTGCTAGGCACTTTTCTGCAGAGTACCTAACAGCATTTATTCAGTATTAAAAGAACAATGTCATGTTCTTTTTATTATGTGTGAAACTGAGTGGGAAAATGGGTGATGACTAGATGTTTTATTTCAAAGATGTAGGAAGACAGAGGAGCAGAGGAATGCTAGCGTGTAGGAAGCGTAACAGTCAGAGGGTCACAGCGGGGGTCAGTCTGTCTGAGCCTCTGATGTGAGAGTCTCTAGGGGGGAAGGTGCTCAACTGCTCCGTCCCATGAGAACCTTCCATAAAAACCCACAGAGAATATGAAACTGAACAAAATATCACTGTCTAAGCCCTTGTTTTTTTATGTGGTTAATGCTCAGAGAATAAAGACCAGAGTTACATTAAAAAAGTAAGTTCACACATAAGGTCAAGGTTTGCCAATAGCCCCTGCTGGTAGTAGCCATCTATTCTAATGAAATAAAAGCATATAAACCAATATTTCAATATTTTGTAGTCAGTGTTGGGGAGTAACTAGTTACATGTTACGGAATTATGTAATTTAATTACAAAATAAATGTAATTGTAATTAGTTACAGTTACTGAGAAAAAATGTGTAATTAAATTACAGTTACTTTTGAAAAATGCCAGTGATTACAAAGGGGATTACATCTGAATTTTGTCACACACCCACCCCCACTTACAGATTCAGTTGACTTCTTTCATAAATTGCACTGACTGCTCTAAAATGAGACACCAATGTTTCAAGAGTTTAGGACACAGAATAGGACACATGCTTATTTGATAACTCTTTTATTTCCTATTTAGGTTTATGCATAAATGTATTTTTTTAAGATTGTTTTTTCCAAGGCATTGTTAGATGCTAGTGTTTTCTGTCATACACTGTGAAAAACACTTTGTTGAGTCAACTTAAAATAATTTGTAACCTGGCTGCCTTAAAATTTTAAGTTTAGTCAACTCAAAAAAGTTTATTCAACTTGAAATGTTAAATTATACTAAGTGACAACTTAGATATTTGAGTTGAATCAACTTAAAATTTTAAGGCAGCTGGGTTACCTACCCACCTGTTAAGTTTAGCAAACACAAATATCTAAGTTGTTACTTAGTACAACTTAACATTTCAAATTGACAACTTATTTTAGTTGACTGAACTAAACAAGTTATTTTAAGCTGACTCAACAAATTGTGTTTTTTATTTTTTACAGTGTAGCTATGCATCTAGCTATCTGTATTTAACCTCACAATGATCTCAAAGTACATAAGAGCTGTTAAGTCTGAATTTGGGGCGTTGGTGCCAATAGCCTCATGGTTAGTGTGACGACATATACCACAACTGTGCTCATGGTGACCTGAGTTTGATTCCCATCTTGAGGCCCTTTGCCTGTCATCTCTCTACTGTCCCATCACAATAAAAGGCATAAAAAGCCTCAAAAAATAAGTTAAAAAAATCTGAATTTGTGGTGGCTGTGCTTTAAATTAAATTATTACACAGCTCTGTGGAATGCTTGATTCTGATTGGTCAGTCATATCATTCCAAGGTATGTTATTCCCTGATAACAACTGGTAAAAACTAATAACTCAGACTCATTCGGGGCAACTTAAGTCAGTGCTTGATTGATGCTTGATAGTTTTTCTTGGCAGAAGCTTTGCGTTTGGTTAGCTAATAAAATATTAAAGCTTAATTCAATATTATGTGGACAATTTCTTAATTCTGTCATCCTGGTATCGTGGACTCGCTCTATTGTTTCATACAAACGCAGCTGCTGCCATTTTTTTTTGTACACTGTAATGGATTATAAGATAACTAACGAACTAGTACTGCTACTTAATTATTTATGTGGTGAAATGTTGTGTAATTAAAGTGGTATGACTGCACTGTATCCCTAAAATGTCTGTCTAGTTTGAACTTGCCACTTGCTAGCAACTGATTTCTTCATGGAAGCTTTGCATTCAAATATTTCAACTCAGATCAGTGCTTCGTGTCTAATCATTTTGACACGAAACATCTAAATAATCTATCAAGCAGCTGTGTAATAAGTGGGATAATGTACATCCAGCCAGTTGTTATCACAAAATAAAGATGTGTGTTATCCCTTACTTATTATAATCTTAATTCAAGTGATGAAGGACTTTGAAAGCCTGACAGTAATCAGTGTTAAGTGCTACTGTAAGGTTAACTCTACCCGGTTAAAATCTTTCAAAATGATGAACAGTTGAAAATATTAGAAATTTAGAAAAGTAATCAAAAAGTAATTAAAAGTAATAAGTTACATTACTTTAATAAAATAATTGAAAAGTTACACTGCTTATTACAATTTAAATCAAGTAACTTGTAATCTGTAACCTATTACATTTCCAAAGTAACCTTCCCAACACTGTTTGTAGTAAACCAGTGGCAGATTCTTTTTGAAGACCTTTTACAAGCATAAATATTTTTCCATCTACCAAATCAAAAATCACATCTCAGAATCATCACAAAGGTCTTAGGACTGCTTTCTTGTGGTGCCATCAAAAAATCTGTTTCGTCTGATTTTCTTCTGCCTCCAGACTGGAACACACTTTATGAATATGGCACATATTTATGCCATTATTCACAGTGCAGAAAGTCAGCCAGCCAGTAGACAGATTTCACCAAAAATTGCTGTTTAATAAGTACAGACCCCAGTTTTTACTCTTGTTAATGCACGTCAAAGACTGACACGGAAGAGAAGAAATGGCTGAATAAAGTTGTTATTGTTTTCTTTTCAGACAGAAACTATTCTTTTAGCTGGCTGTTTAGCAACCATGGTAACGTCAGTTACCAAATAGAACTTCATGTGCTGTGTCCCATTTACCTCAGAAGTCGGATACCAGAGTTTGGAATCACGTCACACCTAAGTGTGCTAACTAAGAAGTCCTAATCAACAATACAGTACATTACTACTGTTTCACAGATGTTGAGCTGCTGAGCAGCTATATTGAATTCTGAAGTTGGGTTTTCGCAGTTCCTTTGAGTTTCTGAGTCAAAAAGTCTAAAGAATCTAGCCTTAAAAAAAGATATTGTGCTGGAGCTCCCTACAATATAGTTAAATACATCTAAGGTCAGAAAACACTGTAATTTTCTCACAATATACATTTATACATAGTCATTTGTCAATGATTTCGAAACGATTCGTTCAATCAGTTCTGAGCATAAGGACTGTAAACCCCTCCCTTCCATAAGCCTACACGGCTTTGGTCAGCTGGCCAAGTCTGTTGTGATTGGCACAGAGAGGAGTACAGGAGCAAGTTAGCAAGCGCTACCATCTGTGTTGCCAATTCTGCTCTAGTTTTTGATGTCCACGGGTTGAAGCAACCCCAATAATGTTATAGTTAACCCCTGGAATGTGAATTTACCAGGGGAAGCCCGACAAAAAAAAGTGTATTTTACACCCCAGAATGCAGATGTTAAAGGAGAAGTCCACTTCCAGAACAACAATTCACAAATAATTTACTCACTGTAATAATTCGGAAATGTGATATTCCAAAGGAATTATTATTTTCGTTTTGATTAAAGAGTAAACCAACCAAATGTTTAGTGGGTAATGTCTTTATGCTCATGGGTTGTAATTAGAACGAGGGTACTGCGTGACGTACAAATAAATATACTCGTATGCTCCTACAGTGTGTCTGGAGAGCAATAAAGCTTGATGCGTGGTCTCAACCAGTCATCACGTCTCAGTCTGTTTACCAAAACAAGTTATTACACTCACCCCCTTGTCATCCAAGAAGTTCATGTCTTTCTGTCTTCAGTCGTAATGAAAATATGGTTTTTGAGGAAAACATTTCAGGATTTTTCTTCATATAATGGACTTCAGTTGTGCCCCTGATTTTGAACTTCCAAAATGTAGTTTAAATTCAGCTTCAAAGAGCTTTAAACGATCCCAGCCGAGGAAGAAGGGTCTTATCTAGCGAAATGATCGGTCATTTTTTTCAAAAAATAAAAACTTGTATACTTTTTAAGCACAAAAGCTCGCGTAGCACAGGCTCTGGGATGCGCGCTCTTGAATGATTCGTTCATTTTGAACGGCTCTTTAATGTGACTCGGGAAGAACGAGTCGTCTCGGGGAGTGATTCGTTCAGTCGCGCATGCGCAACATCCTATTAAGTTCTGTACTGGAATTAGGTCACCTGTTTCAAGTCTTCAAGTTTTTCGCATCGTTCGTTCATCTTATGGGGCTGTCACGTGATGAACGAATGACTCGAACCAAAAAAATTGTCAGATAAGAAGGTAAGCTAATCATAGTCTAAAGACTCAGGTAAACAATGAATTAATCTTTTCTGTTTCTTATAGCATTATAGTTTTGTCTTGTTTGTAGTATGATTAACGTTTGTGTAAGCAGTAGATGTGTTAGGGAAGTAACATGTAACATTGTAATTATATTTTGCTAAAATGAACGAAATGACTCGTTCATTTTGCTGAACGAGACTCAAAGGTCTGAGTCGGTAAAATGATCAGAACTTCCCATCACTACTACGAATCACGAAGTTCATCGTCTGTGTATTCCAGCTCAAAAAGGTAGAGAATAGCGAAAAACTCCATCTTATTTTCTCCTAC
The DNA here is from genome assembly GCA_012976165.1 of Labeo catla. NCBI lineage: Eukaryota > Metazoa > Chordata > Actinopteri > Cypriniformes > Cyprinidae > Labeo > Labeo catla. Next base: position 430,325 of record VONZ01000220.1, read on the forward strand.
AACTTTAGAATCGTCCAACATCGTTGTAGCTTTCTGTTTGTAAACAGCGTCTGACTTACTTGCACCTTCCTAGTCTTTGTGCGTTCGCTTTGTAAACACTGCACTGTAAAAAACAATTTGTTGAGTCAACTTAAAATAATTTGTAACCTGGCTGCCTTAAAATTTTAAGCTCAGTCAACTCAAAAAAAGTTTATTCGATTTGAAATTTTAAATTATACCAAGTGACAACTTAGATATTTGAGTTGAATCAACGTAATTTTAAGGTAGCTGGGTTACTTACCTATCTGTTAAGTATAGCAAACACAAATATCTAAGTTGTTACTTAGTACAACTTAACATTTCAAGTTGAATAAGCTTATTTTAGTTGACTGAACTTAAAATTTTGAGGCAGCAGGGTAACACATTATTTTAAGCTGATTCAAATCCTGTTTTTTTTTTTTTTACAGTGTGGGTCTGTAGTTCTGTGTGACCTTTTGACGTGATTCAATAGTACGTAGTGTTGTGAATGTGCATCCCAGAACCTGTGCTACATGAGCTTTTGTGCTTAAAAAGTATACAAATTTTTATTTTTCGAAAAAACATTCGCTAGATAAGACCCTTCTTCCTCAGCTGGGATCATTTAAAGTACTTTGAAGCTGCATTTAAACTACATTTTGGAAGTTCAAAATCAGGGGCACAACTGAAGTCCATTATATTAAGAAAAATCCTAAAATGTTTTCCTCAAAAACCATAATTTTTTTACGACTGAAGACAGAGAGACATGAACATATTGGATGACAAGGGGGTGAGTAAATTATTTGTAAATTGTTGTTCTGGAAGTGAACTTCTCCTTTAATGGGGGACCCCCCTCGAAATGCAATTGGGCTAGTTTAGGGCTAGTTTTGAGTAGCAATTGGGCAGGTTTTGTTGTTAAAACCTGGCAACCCTGGCTACCATTTACAAAGCATGCACCTTTACATAAAACAATAATACAGTGCTCCAATCCTTTCTTAAAATAATGACATAAAAAGCATTTTGTTTAACACTTATGCAAGCGAATTGTGCCCACAGTTTAGTTGCTAAACTGAAAACACTTAACAAAACAATAATGGTGGATACGTTAGCCAAATGCTAATGTGACTAAATGATGAAACAATACAGTTTGTAAACCAAAATGTGTCTATATTCTTTATTATTACAGAACAACAACATTAATCAACACATTCTTAGGAAATAGTGGGTTTACAGTGAATTATCAGAACTATTTCAGTAAGCAGTAATATTGTGGTTTACTTGGAAACCTGAAGCTGCACTAGGTATATATCATAAAAAAAATATATATTTTGAGCACTCAATTGAAAATGTACACATAATATCAATCATACTTATAGGTTGTGGTCCGCCCTATTGAAAAACAGAAACAGCATATGCTGGTTAGATAGGTTTTGATGCTGGGATGCTGGTTTTAGCTGGTCCTTGGCTGGTTTATGTTGGCTCTATGACAAGCTAAGAACCAGAATAAACCCGCTAAAACCAGCATCAAAACCTACCTAACCAGCATATGCTGGTTTTATCAACAGGGCGGTGACACTTGTTAGTCCAAATAAAGAAGATTAGAAGTATCGCTGTGCTATCGTGATAAAAATACATTTTAACCACTGAATCTTCACATCATCATCTTTTGGCAATGACAACAAAAACCCGCTTTCACAGCGCAGACCACAGTGTCTTCTCGATATGATGTAAACACACTAACTAGCGGAAGTAGGCAGGTCTTTCTTTTGAGAGACAATATCTTTATTTAACAACTCTGCAGACAGTTTACACTGAAGAATAGCTACGTTACAAACTGCAAAAAAATATTTTTAGAAAACCCATATGACCCGCTCTTTAAGGTGGGAACTGTTTCAGTAATACAGTTCCCCTTCATTAATATTGGCACCATTGGTAAATATGAGCTGTGAATATAAGATGGCTGTGAAAATAAATCTATATTGTTTATCCTTTTGATCTTTCTTTTAAAAAATTCACAAATCTAATCTATCATTGAAGTAAAACAACTGATATTAGGGGAAAATCTCAATATGAAATAACTGTTTTTCTCTAGCTCACGTTGGCACTCAATTATTGCAAGGTCGTTTTCCCAAGATAACAGCTCCGATATAGACACACATCCTTTTCCAGGCAGATTTGTAACATCTGTTGTTGATTTGTTGTTGATCTTCATTGTGAAAATGGGGATTTTCAATGCTTTTTCTTACAGCCACTTTCTATTTTGTAAAGCTCAACAATCTTGTTTTGCACATATGAGCTATATTCTTATAATAAAAGATCAAAAAGGTAAACAATGCAGTTTTGTTTTCACAGCCGCCTTTGTTCATATTTACCAAGGGTGCCAATATAAGTAGAGGTGTGGAGGACACTGTAAATGATTGATTCAAAAATACCTGTATCCTGGATTAAGTGCATGGCCATGAGCAAAGACATCATATTTCGAATCACATACTTCTGGAGGATCCTCCCGAGAAACTGTCTTTGATAAAAATCCCCACATATTATAGATCTCCTTGAGTTTAACTTGTCAAATAAAGCAATAAAACACACCTACACCTACACACCATATGTCAAGCCATATTTATAACAATATGCAGACGTGGGGAGTAGTGCACACCAGATGTATTTGTTAGATTTTGGTTGGCGTTTGCATCCATATGGGTCAGTTTAGGCTCATGCCGTGCTGGGTATGTGACCGTGTTGACTACACGTTAAACAGATGTACACTGCCCACATTATTACCAGGATGATCTTTCACTCTCCCACTTCACACTACAACAGCTTGAGGATATTTGGAAAATTACTGAGCCTGAGATAAACCTTGCAATCCAAGTAGACTCGGAGGATAAACTGCTGTGGAGAGCCAGACTTCTGGATTAGGACTCATAAATAATTTTCCATAATTAATCTTAACAAAATATTTAAATAGATTTAATGGTCTTAGCCAGATTTCCTAGAATCTCAGCAGGCTTAATCCAAATAAAGCAAGCTGTGAGTTTTTCTCCTTCAGTCAAACGAGATGACAATTCTCCCAAAAATCTCATTCTCTTGTTGTTCCATACCTTTATGACTTACTTCTGCAGAGCACAAAATAAGATATTAAATACGTTAACCAGACCATTCTGGTGAGCATTGACTTTCATTGTATGGGCCGTCAAACATGAAGCAAAATGTCATCTTTTATGTTTCACAGAAACAAAAGAAAGAGTTGAATGCAATTAAAAATATTTTAAAAATTACATTGCCTGGTGAGTAAATATAGAGTTATATAACTGAGTTTAGAGACTGGCACTGTATTGTATTGTAATCTCATTTCCGAATGGCTTTCGTGCATCAAATACCTATGAAATTGATTTTTTTTAAGGAGTTTACATTTTGCACAGATCATTACGAATGGAATCTGGAATCTGCTTTACAGAACTTTGCTGAACTTAGCTTAAGAAACACTGTGCATATTCTCAATAAAAGCAGCAATGCAGTCAAGTAAAACCAGAAGCATTCATGACATTCTGAAAAGATGAACAGAGAGACGAGCACAGTCGACGCCAAATGCCTTGCTCAATGACACAGTGATTGCTCAATAGTGATGCCAAACACATGCATATTAAAACAGAGTTGAACAGCTTTTCATATTTACACCCTCTTAGTAACCAAAACACAGACAAACTAACCGTTAATAACATCTGAAAAATAAATCAGAATCAATGGATGCTTTTAAAAGGCCATCATTTGAGCTAAAAGAGTTAGGCTTGCCAGACAAACCTTAACCTGTAAACTTTTTTTATTTATGGCAAGTACAGGGTAAAATCCAACACAATTAAATTTAAAAATAAATATGTGCTTCACAACCAGGATACATAACTTACACATAAAGATATATGTTCTATATTAGATTTTATAGGTGTAGATAAAAATTCCAGCAGTTTTTTTTTTGTTGATCACTTGGTCTGTGCGGCCTTGTAGTCAACAATAATAATTTTCTGCATTACTCTGCCCTCTGCTGCATGAGTTGGGATTTTTCTGTGCTCTGTCCTAAATCAGCTTAAAGGAGAAGTCCACTTCCAGACCAAAAATGTACAGATAATGTACTCACCCCCTTTCAGGGGAAAAACATTTCAGGATTTTCCTCCATACAATGGACTGATGAGGTGCCCCGATTTTGAACTTCCAAAATGCAGTTTAAATGTGTCTTCAAACGATCCCAAATGCAGTTGTAAACAATCCCAACTGAGGAAGAAGGGTGTTATCTAGCGAAACGATCGGTTATTTTAATTAAAAAAAAATACAGTTTAAATACTTTTTAATCTCAAACGCTTGTCTTGTCTTGCTCTGCCTGAACTCTTTGTATTCTGGCTCAAGACAGTTAGGGTATGTCGAAAAACTCCAATCGTATTTTCTCCCTCAACTTAAAAAATCATTTCAAAATCATCCTACATTGCCACAGAAGTACCGACACAGTCTTTGCAAAGTTAGCATGCAAAGAAGATCAAACACCCTTAACTAAAAAGGTAAAACAACAATATGGGACAGTTTTGAAGTTGAGGGAGAACATGAAATGGGAATTTTTCGACATACCCTAACTGTAAGGCAGACAGAGTAAGACAAGACAAGCGTTTGAGATTAAAAAGTATATAAACTGTATTATTTTTATGAAATAACATTGTTTTGCTAGATAAGACCCTTCTTTCCCGGCTGGGATCATTTACAACCGCATCTGAGATCGGTTGAAGCCGCATTTAAACTGCATTTTGGAAGTTCAAACTTGGGGCACCATAGAAGTCCACTATATGGAGAAATGTTTTCCTCAAAAAACATAATTTCTTTACGACTGAAGAAAGAAAGACAAATATCTTGGATGACAAAGGAGTGAGTACATTATGTGTAAATTTTTGTTCTGGAAGTGGACTTCTCCTTTAAGACGTGTTGAGGGATTTTAGCTGCTAAAAATTCAGTTCTGCTCAAATAAATGAAATATACAAAAATGGAGTAATCAAAAGTCAAACTCTTGTTTGACAAAAGTCAAAAGCTCTAATAAGACAGTGTTTTTGCCTAGTAACTCTACACACACATCAAAGTATTTGCTATGAACTCCTCCAAATGACACACGTGACAAATGTAAGACACAACAAAATCTTGTGTTAAACACAATTAAACACAAGAGATATTCATTTTGAATGTTGGGTCTAATGCAGAACTGTGGGAACAATTGTTTTATCATTTTAAAATGGTTAGAGCATCAGACTACTCACTACACACTTGGATGGGTTAAATGCAGAGCAGAAATTCTGAGTATGGGTTGCCATACTTGACAAATCTGCCACGACAATGACAGAACACTCGCAACTACTATGTAATTCTTCCTAAATTAATATCCTGGTGCCTGGGCAAACAACCCTTACGAAAAAGAAGTTTATTCAAGTGCGCTATTAGTACGACGCTATTACTGTGCTATTACTTTTATGTAATTCTCAGATATGTGCTTTATATACTTCTCAGAAATATACTTAAAATGACATTTAAGTATACTTGATTTATACTTAGAAAAAGTCTAAGTATCTGAGCTATGCTTGTGCCCTGAGAATCCGTTTTTTCATTGTTATACACTAGGGGCGCTATTTTACATCTTCCGTACAGAATTTCCAAAACACCAGTGAAGAAGAACCTGCTTCCCTGTGTAATCACAATCGTCAGACATAAAACAGCATCAAAACCCTAGATATGTAAAACTGTGTAATGCTATGGAATAAAATGTGACCCATGAAGAGGTAATAATGACTGTCATGATTTGGGGTGTTGATCAACTCCATCTACATTTTAAATATCATAATTAGTATTTTTTAGCGTTTTGTTCAAAATGTTGTTTATGTTATATTTATGCAATTTACCCACATTCAAGTGTTTATAAGAAATGGATGCATGAAGCTAGAATACAATATTTTGTGTACAAGCACATACCCTGTACTTTCTTTTGATGTTTTGTATGTTCAGATATTCGTATAACAAAATATATACAAATTGATACCTTGTAGTATACTTAAAGTATGATGTAAAGTTCACTTAAAGAAAACTTATGAGTACCTGCAGTATAAAACAATTAAACTAGTAGTTCACTAAGACTATACTTCAAAGTGTACTAAAAGTATTTAATTAGTAAACTATCAATATACTTATGTTTACTTTTAGTATACTTGCAGTACAAACTAAAAACATAGATGTAAAGTAGCAAAGTTTACTTCTGTTATCCCTAAAAGTATACTTTTCTATACTAGAAGGTGGGCCAATTTAGTCCCAAGGAGTATTGAAATAGTACATTTAAAAGTATACTAATAGTACACTGATATTTGTGTACTTACTACATAAAGTATACTTAAAAATAAACTTGAAGTATGCTTCTTTTTGTTAAGGGAATGCAAATGCAGAAAAGAGGTGTTGCAAAGAGGCGTATCCAAGAGTACAACGGACTCCTCTCAAAGACTAAAGAACAAACGCATGCAGATTGACAGAGAGTAACAAATCTCTTTCCAGTTTCTGTAGCTTCAGATTACAATTTTTCAAAGATCGGTTCTTATAAACAGTGTTGTAATTTAGTTATCTTTTTTAAAAGACTTTATTTTTGGTGTTTTATGCCTTTGTTTCAATAGGACAATAAGTGAATTGGGAGAGACAAAAGGGGGACGGGATTGGGAAAGGTCCTTGAGCCGGGACTTGAACTCGGGACAACTGAAGCACAACGACGCTACATGTCAGCGCGCTGTCCGCAAGGCTATCGGTGCTAAATTTCACATTTTAAGACTAACAACACTGTTATGTGTTCTCGTTAAAAATGAAATAGGAGTTTATCGACATACCTAACTGTCTTAAACCGTAGTGCACAGATGCGTTTAAAAGTGTATACATTATTTTTTAACCTTCAATCTGTTGAGCACCACTGAAGTCCACTATATGGAGAAAAATCCTGGAATATTTTCCTAAAAAACTTTCAATTCTTTGCGACTGAGGAAAGAGAGACGTGCTTTATCATATATCATGGTTGTTTGGGTGTTTAATATAATGATGATGGTGATTGAATGGCTAAAAATGTTTTTTAACCAACTGTTTTTTTTTTCTTCCACTCTACTATGCAGTGTTTACTGTTCTGATACCCTTGTTATTTCTTTTCCATGTTTACGCAGGACTAAGAGTGACATTTAAAAATAAAATGGTAATAAATGACTTTTTTTCCCATTTATTTATTTCTACAATTCTACAATAAATGACTTTTTAAACTGACATATATTAATAGACAAATTTAAGAAATCTTTTTAAATGCACAGTTGCTTTTCTAGGGCATTTTGCCAAATGTTTTTCTTTACCCATTTGTCATTAAAGTTAAATGCAGGACTAAGAATGACATTTAAAAAAAAAAAAAAGATAATAAATGACATTTTTTTTCTTTTCTTTTATTTATTTATACAATTCAGGATTTAATAATTCAAACATAACAGTGGACATAAATAAATTACATTTTAAACTGACATATTAACAGACATATTTATATATTTATCCATTCGTTGTGAGAATTAAAAATGATTAGCTGATCTAATGAAATATCGAAATATTTTTTGAGATTCTGTCTGAGGAGCTTTGTTTCTTCTTTCATTCTTTAGGCATGCTCCGCTCTCTGTGTGGACGCTGTTGACATAAATGTATATTTTTTTCTGTTAAGGAAACAAAAAAAAATGAGGTTTAATAAGTTGGAATGGGAGGTAAAGAACTGAATGCTTCTATTATTTTAACATGAATGGTCTATGAATTGAAAAATGTGGGATACTCATACTATATAATATAATACAAAAAATTTCAAATAGGAGACTGAGAAAACAGTAGCTTAGTTGAAAGGTTTAGTTTTTTGAATAAATCTAAAAGTAAAAATAAGAAACAGAAGGGACAAACCTGGTTTCCTGATCTTTAGGCATTGCCTCTGCTCAGGGTGTGAGGCTTTGGGGTCTTTTTTGGGGTCTCACACACAGCTTTTTGCGTGTAGGTAGCTGAACCCCATCTACATTGTCCTGTTGAAATAACCCACATCATCATGTAATGAAAAATACATATTGTTAAATATAATACAATAGATTACAATAGATACAACTGCATTTTAAAGAAATGTTAAAGAAATCTTAAAAGTACAAATAGATAGGCGGGATTTACCGAATCTCCAGTGCTCCATGGGCACGGCCTCTTCAGAATGTGCTGGGATCTTGAAGAGGTGTTTGGAACTTCTTCCACATGCTGTTTTTTATGTGGAGGTGGCTGAACCAAAAACATACATCATCATTTAATGCACAAGCAGTTTTAATGAATGCCTCTTAGACAAAATCTAAAAATCTCACTTCACCGAAATTAAAACTAAGAACATTTCCTGACAAGATGGACTGACCAGAGCTCCAGTGCTCCATGGGCAGAGCCTTTCCCGAGGTGCTCCCTGTGGCCGTGTGTCAGGTCCGGGTGCTCTCTTAAGTGACCTGAGAGGCACAGCTGCTTTCTCAGGGGACCTGTTGGGCCTAAGTGCTCTCTCAGGAGACCTGGGAGATGCTGTGAGCACAGGTTCTCCCTCAGGGGACTTGGCTGGAGCAGATGTTCCTTTTGGGGCCCTGGCTGGTGGAGGAGGTCCCATTGGAGGCCTTAAGGGCAGGGGTGTTAAAATGACGTCCCTTTTCAGATACAGCCTCATATTTTCTGGGAGTGTTATTTTTCTCCTCATTGAGGCCCTGGCTGGAGAAGGTGCTTCCTCAGGGGAAGCAGTGAGCACAGGTGCTCCTTCAGGTGCTTCCTCGGAGGCTGCTGTGTGAACAGGTGCACATTATGATAAGACATATCATTAAAATAATACCATGGATTTTAAACATAAACTACATTTTAAAGAAATCTGAAAAGTACAAATAATAGATTGGAGGGATTTACCGAATGTCCAGTTCTCCATGGGCATGGCCAATGGGCCTGTGGGACCTTCTTCCACACGCTGTTTTTTATGTGGAGGTGGCTGAAACAAAAAACATACATCATCATTTAATGCACATGTAGTTTTAATAAATGCCTCTTAGATGAAATGTAAACAAAAAGAGGGACTTACCAAAGTTCCAGAGCTCCATGGGCAGAGCCTTTTCCAAGGTACTCCCTGTGGGCATGCGGCAGGTCCGGGTGCTCTCTCAGGAGACCTGGTCGGAGCAGGTGCTTCCTTGGGAGATGCCGTGAGCACAGGTTCTCCCTCAGGGGACTTGGCTGGAGTAGATGTTCCTTTTGGGGCCCTGGCTGGTGGAGGAGGTCCCTTTGGAGGCCTTAAGGGCAAGGGTGTTAAAATGACGTCCCTTTTCAGATACAGCCTCATATTTTCAGGGATCGTTATTTTTCTCCTCATTGCGGCCCTGGCTGGAGAAGGTGCTTCCTCAGGGGAAGCAGTGAGCACAGGTGCTCCTTCAGGTGCTTCCTCGGAGGCAGGTGCACCTTCTAAGGACCTGGCTGGGGCATCTGCTTCCTCAGAGGACACAGTTGGAACAGATGTATCCTGAGGGGAAGCAGATGGAACAGGTCCTTCTTTTGGGACCCTAGCAGGTGGAGCTGGTCCCTTTGGAGGCCTTAAGGGCAAAGGTGTTAAAATGACAGCCCTTGTCAGGTACAGCCTCATATTTGAAGGGATCGTTATTTTTCTCTTCAGTGCGGCCCTGGCTGGAGAAGGAGCTTCCTCGGAGGATGCAGCAGAAACAGGTTCTTCCTCAGGAGACCTGGCCAGAGAAGGTGCTTCCTCGGGGGAAGCGCTGAGCACAGGTGCTCCTTCGGGGGACCTGGTCATAGCGGGTGCTTCCTCAGAGGCCGCAGTTGGAGCAGGTGCTCCTTCTGAGGAGCTGACTGGAGCAGGTGCTTCCTCAGGGGGCACAGTTGAAACAGAGACTCCCTCAGGGGAAGCAGAGGGAACAGGTGCTCCCTCAGGGGACCTGGCCTGAGCAGGTGCTTCCTTGGGGAAAGCAGTGGGCAAAGGTGCTTCCTCCACTATTCCCCAACACTGGCCTGAAGGGAGATGCTCACACTCACCCTTTTCAGATGAGGAGCGTAAAAGGTCTTCAACCTCCATGACCGCCCACCACCGCCCTGCAAGGAGGGCAGTAATGAGCTCATCATGCTCATCAATAGGGATGAAGTGTTTTGTAGACATGGCTGACATGCTATGTTATCCAAAACAAGGTGTATAATTTAGAACAGTTGTTTGCAACAGTAAAACTCTGTAAGAGAAAGAAAGAAGGTTGAGTAAATGCATCAAAGCCCAAAAACTCGTTGCTTTAGTTTACTAAATTATTGTTTGCATAATAGGCTGTACACCCAGTGGAGGTCCGTCAGAGGAAGCAAATGAGGCTGAGAGCTTGCTTAAAAATGTATATCTAAAATGTGCAAACTGATGAAGTTGTAATCAGTTCACATATTAATCTGGATAATGCAGAAGCATGAGAACATATGGAGCTTATTTTCCTTAGTTGCCCATAGCCATTTTGTGTATCATTATTATTATTTTACTTTTTAAACACAACAAAGTAAGTAAGATTAGTGCACAATTAGACAGTTTTAGGTTTTTGGAAAAACCCTCGACTAAACTGAAAAGCTGTATTGGTGATTGGAGTTGTATTGGTGATAACGTATCTTTAAATAACTGCTTTTAAAAGTCGGTGGATATCACTTGCATAGTGGAACACAACTGTCAGCAAATATATAAAAATCAAACCCAATTTATGCATTAACAAACTTAAAACGGACCACTACTGTGTAGTATGCATATTTATTTTCTCATTGCACCATATTTTTTGACCAAATACACACGAGACAATAATAATATCACACTGCTTAAACTGTCACGAAAAAATATTGATTAAAAGAAAAATAATCAAATCCAAGAAGAAGAGTATACTCACAATCACTCGCCGACTCGCTACAAATCTCAATCATGTCTGCGCTCCAATTTTCACTCACCAACGTTCTAAAAAATGCCACGTGATTCGTATCATAATTCTAGCTCAACTTTGTTATTTTTCAAACAGCTCAAATGCAGGTAGACTAAAATGCGTTTACAGTATGCCAAATACCTGTTGTTTTTTATTGTATTGCTTCAACTCTGGAAATAGCCTATGTGGAAATGTTACTATAAACAGTGAAGTCTATAAACAGCACGTTAGCAGAGGCCAGAGACGGGATAATATTCATATTAAAGTATAAGCGCTGCTTTGTTAACAATAATTGAAACGCTGAACTGAAACAGGAAACGCTACTGTTCCATAAGCACCACCTACTGGCAGAGAGTGAATTAGATTTTTTTAGCATAAAAACTGTACGATCGAATTAATATAATATAATATTAATATAAAAACTTTTACAAACAGAAGGGGTGAATGTTGATTATGCATTGAGACATAAAGCCTCAGCAAAATATTCACATCTGATATTGATTTAGAGAGAACAAGTGAATATTTTGGTTGTAGATCTGTGAGTTGTGTAGTGTGTTTCTTTTTGTTATTTGGTATGTTCATGTAAAGGAGCTTATTAATCATTTTAGGAAGATAAATAATGCACCTTGACTTGAATAAAAAAGTTAGTATGTTTTAGAATAAAGTTTTGCCAGGGTATAAACATTAGATGAGACCACTGAGCTTTGCTTGCAATCCATTGAAAACTGAAAGCAGAACAACATTTTGCTCTCAGCTCTTTTACTCCTTTGTTTTGCCAAAATTCAGTGCTTATGTGAATGTCTAGAAGCTGACAAGAGTAGAAAACAAAGTCCACTTTTAAAAGTTCATCGAGCCACTGTGATGTAGTAACTGTTGATCTTGTTTTTTCGACTTCTCCAGAAGGTGGTTTGATCCAGATGTTGCAGCAAGGCGGCAAAGATGAAAAACAGCAGTTTAAATCTCTTAAACCTGTCTCTTCAACATATGTCATGGAAACAGACGAATAAGATTACAAAACACCATTATGCTTGAAGATTAAATTAATCTTGGCTCAGTTAGCCTATATCAGAAATAGATACTTCCAATAAAGAGGAACATTCACCTAACTGTTAATTTAAAATGTACCCACCAATACTGAATATATCAATATTTATACAATGTCTAAAAACCTTGTCAAGGTTGTATCTGTAAACTGGAGTATCAGAATGCAAAAAGTGGGCAAGAAGTGAGACTTGAAGTGAGTATTTCCCTCAGCAGCTTTAATGTGGTATATACAAGCACTCTTGGTAAAAAAAGAACCTTTATTTTATAATTACACAATTATTAAAAAAACATCCAAGAATCATTACCAACAATTGACAATCGACTTCAAGTTACATTGTTATGCCAGTAGGTGTCGACAAGTAACCGCCTCATTAGAATCCCTCAAACGATTCGTTGATTCAATAAAAGAGTCTTAAATCATTTACTAATGATAGATAGATAGATAGATAGATAGAATATATAAGGCTTGTACTGAATTGTAAACAATATATTGGAAACCTTATTAAATTGCCAGTATAAAAGCAGCCTAAAAGCATCCAATTTTGCTTTTATAATACCACACACAGCTGGGCAAATGATACTTTGCCGATCATCAGGGAATTAAGTTAAAAATATTAATTTCATAATTCGTGTTATATTTGCACAATAAAGACCACCAAAAAATCTGACGCCAAACCGAGGCGGTGTTTCTCTTTCTTATCACATGAGAAGAACTTAAAACATGACTTTAACAAGATAAGTCAAATCAACCTTGTCTACATACTTTATTTGTTTAACATGTAGGAGCCGTTCTAGTTCCAACATTGTTAGCTTGGCATTGAAAATGGTAAACATATGACCGAAACGTTTGCCTTGTTTTCAGTAAATTGCTCACATTGCTTTCATCTCGCTTGTGACTGTTTGATTTTGGAGAGTGTGGAAATTCTTATTTAATACGCCTTTCCAGCTTTCTTTACTGTTATTTAATATGCCATGTATGCAACAATAATTCTTTTTTTTGTTTTTGTTTTTTTTTTTGCATTACTATGCCCTCTACTGTACGATCCAGTCACTGCAAAGTTGGGATTTTGACTTTTCTGTGCAGTCCTATCTACAAATATGCTTAAGGAAAATCTAGCTGCTAAATATGAAACATTTTAATTAAACTCTACTCAAATAAATGAAATAAACAAAATGACTTGAATAAATGATTTTGCTGAAGGGCATACAAAGATACTTGTCACTAAAATGATTCATTTTTAACTCTTATAGAAATGTAGGAATATAGATATAAAGGTGACTTGACTTGTATGCATCTTTATTATAAATTCACAAAGTACTGTTTCTAAAAACATTGAGTTTTGATTTCTAAGTGATCAAATTAGGTATATTTACACTACAAAAATAAATGCAAGAGGGTATTTTTAATCCTCAAAACATTGGACTTTTGATAACTGAACTAATTATGTAAAAATATTTTCACGTGATCATTGGGTGTAAGTAGTAAGTAAAGTTGCAGTGTTTCCAAAATCAAACACAAGAGCTGTTAGTTTTGACAGATGTCTAATGTAGAGAACTGTTTAGCATTTTGCAAAAAGTTTGTTTTTCAATTACAAAGCACATAATGTGGTCGCAGTTTTGCAGACGTGGTCTGAATATTTGGTATATGAGTGAATTGAGCCTGAAGTACAACGTTTGGTGTATTATCAGTTTTAAAAAACTGTAAACAACGACTAAGTTAAATGTGGCAGCAATTATAGTAAAGCGTTTTAGTCTGTTTGTTTTAACTTAAAAAATGGAATTTCAAATGAATCCATGTATAACTGCTACTTATTGGCAAACAAAAATGTTGTTAGCAATAAATAAAAATCACAAATATATAACTGCATGCAGCGATTCTCAGGGTTGAAGCGCTTTAAGGCATTAAGAACATATGAAAAAAAAAAGACTTTAGCAAGCCCATAGCCACCTAAATCAGTTTCAAAAGGCGTTTTTTGGCAAATCCAGGTAATTTACCATATGTTTATGACTGTTACAGCGCCAGCTGTGGCCCGATCTCTTTGCATGCTTGTTTAGAATCACCTGTCGCATGTGCTTTGTGAAAGTTTGAGTTTTACTGTAGGATTATAAGATTTTGGGTATATTTGGACAGGCCCCTTTTCTAAATGACCGCTTTATAGCTTCCCAAATGGTAAATTTGGTTTGGTTCCAATCAGGCAAACCTGGGACTAGTTCACAAAAGTAGGTTTTCAAAAAATGCGAAAAACCCAAAAAAGGTATCAGAATAAGGCAGGGGTGCCCAACCCTGTTCCTGGAGATCGAGCTTCCTGCAGAGTTTAGTTCCAACCCTAATCAAACACTCCTGTCTGTAATTATCAAGTGCTCCTTCAGATCCTAATTAGCTGGTTCAGGTGTGTTTGGTCAGGGTTGGAGCTGAACTCTGCAGGTAAGTCGATCTCCAGGACCAGGGTTGAGCGCCCCTGTTCTAAGGCATGCATTTTGTCCGGCGTGAGTGAAGGATTCTATACTGACGGTTTAGGAGTTATGAACGATTTCGTACTTTTGATCGCTGTAGCGTCTCCGTTAGGCCGATTGGGGCGAGGCTTGGTCACATTGTAGACTGTGTGAGTACTACCGTTCCTCCAAGTTTCAAGTCTCTACGGCTTACAGTTTGGTCTGCACGATCAGTTTTGCGTGGAGATCGCTGATCTGTGACCGTTCTAACAATTACAACAGGGTTTCAGTGTTAAGATAAACATTAAAGTTATGAAAGAGTTTATTTTTAGCGCAATGACAATGTGTCAACATATCAACATAACATATGTTTCATGACACATTACAGTAGTCAACATTTTAAGTAGATTAACAAAATAATAAAAGTTGTCCTAGGACAAGAATGGGTATTGTTTTGGTTTTAAAATAAGAAAAATTAAAAAAAAAGAGAAACTCTCTTTACAAACAAGGAAATAATTTATTACAAGAAAAACAGCAAATATTTACAGTAAATTTACAAACCTTTTGAACATGAACAATCAAATATTTTCTGAATTATTTAAAAAAATACACTGCACAAAATGCACTGTGACATGCAATAATGTGTCTGCAAAATCAATGTTTAGTTTATGCAAAATGTCAATAAGCTCATGCGGTTTATGGTGGATCAGCGATCCATAATCAAAACAATAATAATCATGAATTCTTTGGCTTTTTTGCTTTTAAACAAATCAACAGACAATAAAATATATGAACAACAAAAGTACAATGCACAAAGGTCCAAAAATACTGTACAAAATTTTTAGCCCAACACCAGACGCAAGTGTAAAACAGCTAACAGAGAATCAACATGCACAACAGAATGAAAAGGAAACGGACCAAACAAACATTCATTACAATCCCTCTGAACAGAGATTTTCCCAGATCCAAGACTTTAATTGCACAGTTTTTTTCTCCCAACCCAACGGGTTGGCAACTGCCTCAAAGTCTGAAAAGTGGTACCAGAATTGGCCACTAAAAGTCGTTGCCAGTGCGAGGAGACATTAGCACTGTCAACCAAAAACGGTGAGAAAAGGCACAGTTACAAACTTGTCAAAAAAAAAAAAAAAGTCTCTGTCTTGACAGCTGAGCTGCGATCTGCAGCATGAAGAACCTTCTCACAATGAGAAAATGTAATTAAAGCACCTTAGGTCAGCTAAATAAATATTTGAAATGTCAGATTAAAATGAATATTTCAATTTCTTTAGAAGCTTTGCAACCGTCAGTGTTTTAAAGCTACTGTTGGTATCAGCTGACATGGTGAACTGGTGCGTCCCTTTGTATTCAACAATGCATTTTGCTCAAAATCATTTTTATAAAGCATGATGGGCCACAAGCTATAAAAATAAATAGTTAAAAATAAACCAATTAGACAAAGGAAGAACCGACCGTTTTAATAGTGCAGTGCACATCTTTATGTACACATTATAATCATTAATTCTGTCCTTCACGTTTTACCTGAATAACAGGCAATTCATCTGGTAAATAATAATCGTCACATGTTGTAATGCTGCTTAAAGGTGCTTTGGACCAACAGTAACACACAAACGACATTGTCTTGAACATCAATAGCAGCTCTCGGTTTGGACATTTCAGTTGTTGTAAGTCACACACGTCGGTATGGGGAGCACATAGCGGCATCCGTAACAGGACATTTCAAGTGGTTTTTTTTGTTTTGTTTTTTTTTCAAGGGTCGCTGCTCTCGTCTGCTCTGGCACTAATGCCGTCACTCAAGAAAGCCTCTTTCTCAGGTGTGGCTGGTTCATTTGTCATTATGGGTTTGAAGGTGTTGTCTTCCGTGTCGTTACTGGCCAAGGCCGCTTCTGTGCTGTGCCAGATCCCATAGGTAAAATAAATAACAAAACCTAGAAAGAAACAAAGGAGGTCAAGGAGAGCAAAAGACCTTGTACTTGTTTTCTGTCTGTAATCATAGTTTTTTGTGATTATTAACTATATACATTTATTGTGTTTTATCATGTTGTTATTTGCCAATCAAGGCTGTGCATTTCACTGTCCTAAGCATAATCAAATCACAAAAGGTTACATGTGAATGAAGTATTTAGTCTGTTGTGCTGCGTGTTTCAGCACTGTGTTCGTTTACACGTGAGCAGCTCAGGACAGAGCAGCTGTTTTCAGCATCTCAGTTCAGAGGAAATACAGTGAACTCATCTCCATATGTGCTGTGAGTTTAACACACATTTGGGAATTTGGGATGCTTTATTCTGGGAGTTGCATAATTTAACATTTTTGTGGGCAGCAGTTTACAGCATTTCACTAGATTTTCAATGTGAAGCATTATAAACCTGTGACACAGAATCTTTAACCCTTGGTAGTGAAGAAATTAAGATTTTTTTTTTAGCTGCATTTATTTAATCAAAAATACAGTAAAAACAGCAACACTATGAAATACTATTACAATTTAAAATAAATACGGCTTTTTATCAGAATTGTGACTTTATTTGCGATGAAAGAAAAGTCAAAATTTAAAAAAGGCGGATTAAAGACTCAAAATTGCAACATTATTTCAGAATTGTGACTTTGCGACGAAAGAAAAGTCGAAATGAAATAAAAGTTGAAATAAAGATTCAGAATCGTGACATTTTTCAGAATTGCTACGTTATTTCAGAATTGCGACATTATTTCAGAATTGCGAATATTTGTGATGAAAGTAAATTAAAAGTCGAAATAAAGATTTTCTCAGAATCGCAACTTTAATCCTCAGAATTGCAACGTTATTTCTCATAATTGCGACTATTTGCGTTGAAAGAAAAGCTGAAATTAAATAACATTTGAACTAAAGACTCAGAATTATGACTATTTCTCAGAATTGCAACTTATTTCTGAATTGGAACTTTATTTGGAACAAAAGAAAAGTCGAAATAAATAAAGCCGGAATAAAGACTCATTTCTCAGAATTGCAACTTTATTTGTGACGAAATAAAGTCGCAATTCTGAGATTTGCGACTTTGTCTTGCAATTCAGACTTAACTCACAATAGTGAGTTTATGTCACGCAATTCTGACTTAATTTTTCAGAATTGTGCATCTTCAATTCTGAGAAATGAAGTCAAAATTGCTAATTTGTAATTGCAAGTTTGTATCATGCAATTCTGATCAATCTCAAGTCAGTATTGTGAGATAAAAAGTCGCAATTATCTTTTTTTTTTTCCTTTAATTTTTTATTCAGTGGTGAAAATGGGCTTTTTATACCAGTGTTACTTGATGCTTCTGAAATCAATAATTATTGGTGCTCAATTATTAATAATGTTGCTTTATTATTATCAACAGTTTTCGATGCTTATTCAAATATAAAACTCTTCGATAAATATATATTTGCTTTAAATAAATGACATAGAAATCACTGTATCATTATACATATTTTCACTTTTGAGCAATTTAATGTGTCCTTCTGGAATAGAAGTATTTTTTTATTAAAATAAATAAATAAAATATAAGTAAACCCAAATTTTTGACTATCACAGTTTCCACAAAATATTACGAAGATGTTTTCAACATAAGAACTTAATTAAAAACAGTTATTCTAAATTGTAATATTTCACTATATTTCTGTTACGATACTATATTTTACTATATTTACTGTATTTTTGATTAAATGCAGTCTTGGGGACAACAAGATTATTTAAAAAAGTATCAAATGTTTGCCTGGTAAATTATGTATAAAATTATTTTTTCATTTTACAGTGAAGCTGTATTACAATAGCAATACATTAATGTAGTTAAAAATGTAGTTACTAATGTAGTTACTACATAATAAGCTGATCTAGTTATCTAAAATTATATTATTAAATATATATTCAATTAGCTTGTAAATATAAATACTTTTTTTGTTTGTTTGTTTTTCTTAATTTTGCTCATAAAGTGCACTAGATCCATTTTACGTTCCATTTTCTTATAGGGAATCATGGCCCCTGACCCCTCTATAGGATCCTAGGTCTACCTACTCTAGTCCTGTATGAAATGGATTCTGGATCCCCTTTATTGTGTGTGGTTTAGACAGAATGTTACAGTAATTTTCCCACATTTAAAGCCTATGTGATGTATTACAGACTTACCTATAGCCATCCAAATGGCGAAGCGCATCCAGGTGCCTTTGTCCAGCTGCATCATCAGGTACACGTTAATAAACATGCTGAGGACAGGAAGGAACGGCAGCAGTGGAACCTGGGTACACACACATACATCCGCCCGTCTTTACAAACTGCTATAAACAGCGGTTATAAAACTCAGTGTGCATGCAGGGATTTTTTTTTTTTTACCTTAAAAGACAGTTTTGTCTTGCTCTCAGGCTGCCGCCCTATTAACATGGTGATGACAAAACAAACAACAGCCAGAGTGGCAAGAACCGCAACAGCCCAGATCTGAAATCCACCCTGAACTGCCACGACACAGAACACACACACCAAAACACCTGCGGGCGGAGGAAAGGAAACAGTGACTCACACTGTGAAGAACTCACAGCTGCTAAAGTGAATACATTAATTATTTTGAAATTTGCATCCGCACGTGTCTGACCTAATACACTGGTGCAGATGTTGACGGTGAAGCCAGAGAGACGAGACGGCTCCTCGTTTTTGGGAAACAGTAGGTTGCTGAGGGTGCAAAGATCTTGAGATCCAGGCAGGAAACCAGCACTGCTCTCGTTGATGGATTCAGCCTCAGTTTCCTCCTGATAACTGGCTCTCTGATACTGGACATTCACACTGGGCTGCTCTGGCTGGTACCTGAGAGAGAGAAATGTAATAGTCTACACCTTAATATGAATAACAGTTATTACAGTTTACTAAAACTATAGCCATTTTTATCATGACAAGGATTTTAACATGGCAATGGTAACATGACAATGTTAGTGTATCTGATCTTGGAGGAACAGATCTGCTACCGCTGGTTATTGCTATTGTTGTAGATTATTGCTGCTGCAAAGCAAGTACAGGAACTTGCTACTGCCAATACATATGCCGTTACGGTGCTGTGAGTATTTAAGAAGTACTGCTGCTGCAAAAATAGCGTATATAATAATAATAACCCAGCAGATCTATACAGGTGGAGCTGGGGAGGTGGAGGGTTATTTTTTGTTCATAAAAATGGAAGTCACTGGTAACCAAAATGGTTTTGTTACCAACAGTCTTCAAAATATCTTCTTTTATGTTCCACAAAAGAAAGGTTTGAAACAACATGAGGGTGAGTAAATGACCCTCATTTTATTATTATATTTTTTTTTTATGGAATGATACTCTAAAAATAAGAAACTAAATCGGCCAGCAGGTGGCGGTAAATGTATTTTTGAGTCATTTATTCATTCAATTCGTTCACATTGCTGATTCATTCAGGAACGAAGTAAATGTCTCTCTTTATGCAATGGGGTTTTGAATCATTGATTCACACGATTCGTTTAAAACGTGGATTCATTCATAAACTAAACACTGATGTGTTGCTCTGAGATGCGCAACAATTCTGCTATGGCTTCAAAAGTAATATGTTCTCTGTGATATTGAGCAAAAACATAGATTGTGTTTACAGTAACAAAATTTCAACTTCTTATTTGCTGAACTGTTGTATAAAATCACATTTAAGCTTTTGATAGATTGGGACAAAAATCAGCACTCGTGTCATATTGCTCTTGCTGCCTGTGTGATACTGTGTGATATGTGATACATATAAATATGAGACAAAACGCATACAGGGGAATTTTTCGCACCAATATCTTGAACTTTAGGGCATAACTGCATTTATGGAGTTGCTGCCCTGCATCATATTTGTCAGCAGTCAACTATATGAAATATAGTGTACAGGTCTGGGGGTGGGGCCAGCACATTAACTATGTTAAAATATTTTAATCGTGTTATTTTTTCATAACTAATTAATTAAGTTACTGTGTAAAAAATAAATAAATTGAAAATACAAAAGTAAAACAACAAAACAAAAACAAATTTACAAAACCACATCAAAATTACTCAATGTAACAAAAAACACTATTTAATTAACTATATTACACTAAATCATACTATTATACTAAACTAACGATTACATTAAATACATTAAAAGCAGGACTGTAAATTTAAAATTAATTTAGTGTGATTACGAAATAAGGCAAAACGATCAACAATTACGAAATGCAAACAGGACTTGCAATGTCAGCCTGGAGAAACATCAAACTCTTATATTTTATGATAAACAGTCATAGAAAAACTCCCTGCCAAAATGTTCACAGTAAAAAATCTGAAGCCATACCTCAAGACTAAGACACAGGCCGCAACTAGTGTGTACGCCAGAAGAGTGCCAATGGACATTAGATCAACCAGATCTTTCAGATCGAACAGGAAAGCCATCACCGCTGTGGAGACAAGAGAAGTGTTACTGCAAGAGAATGATTCAGCTGTTGTATTGACAGTAGGAGTAGCAGCATGAATATTAATACACTACATTTGAGGTTGGTAAGATAAAAAGCTCACAGAGGCTGTATTTAACTGATTAAAATACTGTTTAAAAAGAAGTGTCAAATTATTAGAGATTTGTTTAATTTTTAAAGCAATTTTAAAGACCCTAAAATATCTGTAATTTAAAAATATATATAATTTCACAGGTGAACAATTTTTAAAGCCTGTCTTCAGTTATTTATCCTTGTATTATCTGGGTGCTTCAAGGAAATCATTCCTAATATGCTGGCTTGCTGCTCAAAACATTTCTATCAAACATTTAAAAATAGGTACAATTAGCATATATATGTATATATATATGCTATTTTTTTTTTCCCACTTGTTTTTGGAACTGTGGAATGTTTTATGAGTTCTTTCACAAATAGACAAACCCATTAAAAATGTGGCTTTTCCTTGCAGATAAAAGGAAACTTAATTTCTTAAAAGAAAAAACAAACTCTTACTGACCCCAAATTTTTGAACAGTAGTGTTGTAGTGTTAACATTATTAGTGAACTGTAAATATATCCTTGTGGATTATATAACGTAATAACCAACAAGAAGTCATTAATAATACACAATGATCTGTTAAAATTGGTCAAAACCCAAATTAAAAACAGTTAATGATGTGTCATATTTACAAAGAAAACACTTTAGATTCTGTGCGGCCTGTGTTAGACATCTGACGTTGCATATCCTCTCTAAGCATTGCCACATATCCTGTTAACAGCCGGTACTTATAAAAACAACATCCTGCACTAGTAGTAATACAGAAATGTAAGTCTTACTAACAATGACTGTGTTTGCATTTAATGCTTAACATGCTATTAAAAGGGTTTAGGTGTGATTAAAAAGTTCAAACTGAAGTTTGATGGTAAATCTATTAAAAGAAAAAGAGACACATGAATCCTGCTATAAACTACGGGTTAATCCGTCTCTCCTCTACGCTTACCGGACAGAAGCCCGGCCGCCATGGTGGCGATGATGGGCGTCTTCCTCTCACTGACGCGAGACAGGAAGGTGAAGATCAGACCGTCATTTGCCATGGCAAAGATAATGCGTGGCAGTGGGAACATGGAGCCCAGCAGACTACACAAGCAGGGGAGGGAGGATGAGTGGATATATGATCGAAATCTGAACGTCAAACATGAGCCCAGTTCAGAGAGAAAAAAAACCAAAAAAAAAAAACAACCTCACCACTAAAGCTGAACATAAAGGAGAGCAAAAGCTCAATATACACCTTAAAGTTCAACTCCTCAATTAAAAAAAGGTTAATTTATCCAGTTCAGACTTTTTGTAATCATAAACATGACCAAACTCTATGCCTACGTTGTTTTGTTTAATCTACTGCAATTCTCTGAACATAAAGGCTTGAGTAAAGCCTGTTTCCATAAATAAACATATTCTAAAGCGGTTAAGGGTCAGTTCTCTGGCGTTGCTCGAGTTTAGTAGATGAGTTTTGTTCATATTTAGTCATGGTGCATTTTGAGAGGTCGTGGGCTGGATCACTGTGAGATCTCTGTAAGGGAGCGAGTCAGTTAGTGGTTTGAATGAGCGTTCTCACCTGCCACTATGCCTGAGGTTACAGTGGCCATTATGGGCGTTTTGGATTTTTCACTGATGTTGGCCAAGAACTTGAAGAGGAGCCCGTCTTCAGCCATGGCCCATATTACACGGGGCATTGGGAACATGGAGCCCAACAGACTAGTTAGGGGAGAGAAACAGATTCAAGCCATGCAATGCAGTTAGCTTGTGCATTTAACATCTACTGAAGCTAATTAGCTTTAATCAGGGAAAAAACAACAAAACAAAAAAAAAAACAATGGAGTGTGCCTTTAAAGTGTCATGAAAAAGCAAACCATATTTTTTGAGATCCTACAAATATACACTACCATTCAAAGTTTGAGGTATTTAAAAAAAAAAGAAAGAAATTCATTCTTTTATTTAACAAGAATGACAGTAAAGACATTCATAATTCAATTTCAATTTCAATTAAATGCTGTTCTTTTAAAAACACAAAATCTTACTGACCTCAAACTTTTGAAAAATAGTGCATGTATATGTTTGCACATGAGTTTAAACAGCATGTGACCAATCAGAGACCATGTATGGACTAAGCCCCGCCCACTCCAGGTCTCCCATTCCATTAAAATAACCATTGTCACTTACTATTTCTATAGTCATTCGTTATTTCTTGTGAGACATCACTGAAATATTCGTAACTCATATTAAATTAAAACATTAGAATTACTTCAAAACACTGCAGCTAAATTAACTTAGTAGTAATTTGTATATTAAGTTCTACACATCTTTACACCTCATAGTTCTGATATTAAAGGAGAAGTCCAGAACAAAAATGTACAGATAATGTACTCACCCCCTTGTCATCCAAGATGTTCATGTCTGTCTTTCTTTAGTTGTAAAGAAATTATGTTTTTTGAGGAAAAATATTTCAGGATTTTTCTCCATATAATGGATTGATATGGTGCCCCGAGTTTGAATTTCCTAAATGCAGTTTAAAAGTGGCTTCAAACGATCCCAAATGCAGTTGTAAACGATCCCAGCCGAGGAAGAAGGGTCTTATCTAGCGAACGATTGGTTATTTTTATTTTAAAAAATACAATTTAAATAATTTTTCATCTCAAATGCTCATCTTGTCTTTCTCTCCCTGAACTCTGTGTATTCTGGCTCAAGACAGTTAGGGTATGTCGAAAAATTCCAATTGTATTCCCTCAACTTCAAAAATCATTTCAAAATCATCCTACATCGCTGCAGAAGTACCAACCCAGTCTTTGAAATGTGAACATGCAAAGATCATCAAACACCCTTAACAAAAAAGGTAAAACAGTGATATAGGATGATTTCAAAGTTGAGGGAGAACATAAGATGGGAGTTTTTTGACACCCTGATGGTCACGAACCAGAACAAAAACAGAGTTCAGGCAGAGTAAGACAAGACGAGCGTTTGACATTAAAAAGTATATACATTGTATTATTTTTTATGAAAATAACCGATCGTTTCACTAGATCAGACCCTATTTCCTCAGCTGGGATCGTTTGAAGCCGCATTTAAACTGCATTTTGGAAGTTCAAACTCGGGGCACCATATCAGTCCATTATATGGAGAAAAATGCTGAAATGTTTTCCTCAAAAAAACGTAATGCCTTTACGACTGAAGAAAGAAAGACATGAACATCTTGGATGAAAAGGGGGTGAGTACATTATCTGTAAATTTTTGTTCTGGAAGTGGACTTCTCCTTTAAAGGGTACGGAAGCCCATTTCCGCCACTAAATAAATGTGAAGGCAAAAAGGTAATTGCAACTTTTTATCTCACAATTCTGACTTTATCGCGATTGTGAGTTTACATCTTGCAGTTCTGACTTCTTTTCTCAGAATCATAAACTCGCAATTCTTTTTTTTTTCCTCAAAATTATGAGTTTATATATAGCAATTGTGACTTAACTCAATAAGTTTGCAATTTTGACTGTCTCAATTTATGCCTCAAAAAACAATTGTGAGAAAAAAAAAGCCAGAATTGCTAGAAAAAAGTCAGAATTGCAAGATACAAACTCGCATTTGCGAGAAAGTGTCCTTATCTTGCAATTTGACTTCATTTGTCATAATTGCAGGTTTATATCTCACAATTCTGAGGAAAAAAGTCAGAATTACGAATTCGTATCACACAAATGTCAGAATTCTGAGAGAAGTCACAATAACCTTTTTTTATTTTTATTCAGTGGTGGAAACAGGGTTCCATAACATGGTCATGTCATGGAGAGACAGAAAATAATAATAATAAATAAATAAACGAATAAAACTTTAAATGCCATAACTTCAATGAGCATTTTGTGCATGTGTATTTGCAGCCATTTCCATTTCTAATCGAGTTTTCTGACGTTTGGTGCCGATAATGGCACTGAAACAACATACTGCAGCTTTAAAATAAATAAAGCTATGCAAATACACAAACACACAAAACCGACAACTTATATACCACCTGTGTAGTTCTTACCTGGTGGACAAAGCACAAAGGGAACCAACGGCTACTGCGTACGTCGCCCCTTCCCAGCCCACATATTTGAAGGCCACAGGAAGAGGGCTGTTCTTATCCAGCATGTAGTACGGCATCATCATTGTGAGGGCGGCTGACACGCCAAAGTAGGCGACGAAACAGATGAGAAGAGATGCTACAATGCCAATGGGTATCGCCCTCTGAGGATTCTTCACTTCTTCACCTGAAACATGGGAAAAAAAAATCTTATTTTTTAGCACATTTGACTTATTAAAATGCCTTCAAATATCACATCCACCTGAAATTTGACTTAAGTTATTTTTAATATGGTTTTATTGTTTTGGAATGCATCTCAGTTAGATCAGATCTAAATACGAACCTGTAGTGGCAATACAATCAAACCCCACAAAAGCGTAGAAACAGGTGGCGGCACCGGACAGAACTCCAGAGAAACCGAACGGCATGAAACCGCCAACACCCAAACTCTCTTCAGACGGCAACGGCTCTGATGTACTGCAAATACAACAAGCACTAATATAAAGTATCTCCCTCAGACAAAGATGACAATATAAACCATTTCTAGTAGCATTAAAATTGTCCTTTTTTCACATTATGATTTAGATTATCATTAAGATTGTCCTTGTAAAATCTCATTTGATTTTCATTACTGGTGTAGTATCATTTAAAAATTTACTGTAAAACAGCCTTTTTTTAAATGATATGCAAAAATTAAAAGGCAGTACAACAAATGCTACAATTTAAATATCACATTTATTGTCACAGTACAGTAATAAGATTAATATGGGGAATTTTAGGGGAAATTTGATTACTTTATATGCAATGAAAAATCTCAAAAACAGGCTCTGTTTTAAATTCTGTTTTTTAAACACGTTATTGATCTTGTAATGTTTAATCCTGTCATATTTCAATATTCTGGTGAAAAATGACAGACTTCTTTCTGGTGGAGAAATTACTAATGTTTTGAACTGGCTTTAATTTTCTTTTTTTTTTCCTTTTTTTAATATTTCAGGTCAGCTTTAATTTGTTTTTATTTCAGTTTTAGTTATGTTGGTTAGTTACACTGCCATTCAAAAGTTTGGGATCAGTAAGATTTTTAATGTTTTTTTTTTAAAGAAGTTTTTTTCTGCTGAATTTATTTTTTTTAAAAAATACAGAAAATACAGTAATATTGTAAAATAGTATTGCAATTTAAAATAGTGGTTTTCAATTTTAATATACTTTAAAATAGAATTTATTCCTGTGATGCAAAGCTGAATTTTCAGCACAATTACTCCAGTCTTTAGTGCCACATGATCCTTCAGAAATCACTATAATGTGCTGATTTATTATCAATGTTGGATTTTTTTATTTTTTTTTTGGAACCTGTGATACTTTTTTTTCAGAATTCTTTGATGAATAAAACATTAAAAAAAAACTGTATTTATTTAAAATAGAAATAGAATATAAAAAGATTGGGGTTTGGGGTTTTTCTTTCTTTGTTTGAAAGAAATTCATATTTATTTAGCAAGGACGTGTAAATTATTAAAAAGCGATAGTAAAGACTTATATTGTTAGAAAAGATTTCTATTTTAAATAAACGCTGTTCTTTTTTAACTTTTATTTATCAAAGAATCCTAAAAAGGTATGACAGTTTCCAAAAAAATATTAAGCAGCACAACTGTTTCCAACATTGATATTAAATCAGCATATTGACACTAAAGACTGGAGTAACAGCTCAAGAAAATTCAGCTTTTCATCACTGAAATCAATTATATTTAAAAGTACATTAAAATGGAAAACTATTATTTAAATTGCAATAATATAAAGTTTTTTTTTCTGCATTTTTGATCAAATAAATAAAACTTTGATGAGCAGAAATCTTACCGATCCTTAACATTTGAATGGCAGTGTACTAGTATTTTCAGCTTTATTTCTATGAACACAAATGATCTTTATTTATTTTAGTTTACAATAACACTGTGACCACATCTCAAAATCTAATCAAGAGGATAAAACTTAGTCCTTTCCCTACATGTTTGCCTTTACGATAATTCACACGATAAAACGCACTTTCAGTTTCTTTTCTGACCTTGCTCTGTAATAAAACACTATTCCACAAAATATATCGTGCCTCTATGAAAGGGAGGAAAAATTCTTTACTTCTCATAAAATGTGTGGTTGAGGATTTCGTTAGGATCCAGGTTCCAGTTTTTGAGGGTTCCTTTGATCAGGCCCGACACGACCACAAACATCAGCACCAGAACGTTAATGCAGGTGAACACCTTATTGACCATAGCGGACTCCTTCACCCCAAACGCCAACAAAGCTGCAAAACAAACAAAACAATTATTTGTTGCCTTCCTGAACACACACAGACTGAAGCATATTAGTTCAATCTGATTCCTAATGGCTTACCTGTCAGTGTGAGGATGATGACCACAGCAAACATGTCAGGATACTCTGCTAGCACTCCCGGGGCATTCATACTCATGTGTAACCTGCAGAAATTCTCTATGTGTTTCCCAATAAGCTCATCAAAAGTCGCACTCCAGGCCCGAGCAACACTGGATGTTCCTGAGAGAAGGAACATTACAATTGTGGTCATGCAACATCTTGATATTTGACATTTTTGAAATTACTGGCTTCGGCATACATTTTTTCTGTTAGGCACGATATGTTAAAAGGACTTTTATTTTGACAGTGCTGAAATTAGTTTACAGCCTCTGTTTAACAGTTCTAATTAACAAATTATTACACAGAACTTTAAACAAAGTTAGTATACTAAACGGTATTTGAAAATATTATGGTGTTTGCTTTTCTGTTCATAGATTCTATCCAAGACACTTGAAATATTCTCACCTATGATGTAAGACAGGATGAGGTTCCAGCCGGTGATGAAGGCCCACAGTTCGCCCACCGTCACGTAGCTGTACAGATACGCGGAGCCTGTTCTGGGAACACGCGCTCCAAATTCGGCGTAACACAGTCCGGCCATGACTGAGGCTAGCGCTGCTATCAGAAACGACAGGACGATGGCCGGACCGGCGTTTTCACGCGCCACGGCCCCGGCCAGCACATAGACGCCAGCGCCCAATGTGCTGCCCACTCCTAGTGCCACCAGGTCAAAGGTGTTGAGGCATCGGGAGAGCCGAGACTCTTCTGAGCTGCAGTCGACCACCTTCACTCGCAGAAGCTGCTTCCCAAAGCTTTTGAGGTTGGAGAAGACCATGTTGATCACTCAGACACACACGCAAACCCACACACACAAGCTGTTCACTGTAGGACCAATAACCTGGAAAAAATAAAACAAAGAACATAAGATAAACAGTACATTAGTTTGCTTCAAGTCAAGGTTGTTAAAGTTATTTATACTCATATTTAAAACTAAATATTAAATATAAATTTATAGTTATAAAGTAACTAAGGTAAATTGATACATCAAACTTAAATAATTCCAGTGTTTCCCCTGCCATTATATTAGGGGGGCGGCCCACCCCCCAAACGGCAGCCGCTGCCACCCTTTAAGGTCATGTAAACTTTATTTTCTATATAGCGCCAGATCACAACATTTAAGGTTACCTTTCCTATAGAACAGGTCTATACCTTGTTTTTTTTTTTATTAAAAAACGAAACAGCCTTCGTTTTAGTTATTTATCTTATTTACACAACGGCATGTCATTTCTATCTCAAAGGTTACGTGGTCACACGTCTACAATTTCTCCTCCGCTAAAAGGCGGACGGGATCGCAGAGTCCATTCATAAAAACGGAATTTACTCTACAGCGCGGGATGCCACACAGGGCTCGAAATTGCGACCGTTTTGGTCGCATATGCTCCCAAAATTTAGTCTGCGCGACCTCAAAATATATTTGGAAGCATTTGTGCGAGTGCGAGAAATTGTTGTGGTGCGACTTGTTTTCATTCCTTTACAAAACTTTCGCTAGCCTAACTACTGCCCAGACTGCTGTGAGCTGATATAGCTCTGTAGTATCATGCTTGAAAAATTCGGTCTCCATTTGCACTTTGAATATTGAGAGCCTAGCCTACTTTGATTATGGCTCCATTTATTATTTGCACTTAATACGACCAAAACAAGAACTGTGCCATTTATTTTTGTTATTTATACTGTAGATCGTTTAAAAATGCAGTGGTTGCCTCTAATTTAAATTGCTCTACATGTAATAGAGAAAATAAACATTTTATTCATGTACTCACATTAATTCTTGTCCCTGCTTAAGGCTTAAAATAAATATTAAACAAAGGCTTTCAGAATCAGCCCATTTGCTTGTAAAAACATCGGCAATCAGAATCGGCCATGAAGAATCAAGATCAGTGCATTACTACAAAGAAATGCCGGGCCGAGTGCTGGCTGTTCTGCTCAATTGGCAAAAGTTGGCAAAAGTTTGCTCAATTGGCAAAAATTGGCAAAAGTTGTGGTGCTCCTTAATATTCATTTGGTGCTCCTAAATTTTTTTCGGTGCTCCTAACTTTTTGAAGTTGGGAGCACCAGTGCTACCAAGTAAAAAAGTTAATTTCGAGGCCTGCCGCAGAATTCGTCAATTTTTGGTTTAATAAATGAAAAGTAGGTCTCTCACTTAATTCGGATTGCGATACGCGCTAGTGTCTGTGAATATTAAAACGCAACAAGACGGTTTAAATATGAATCCGCCATGTTCCGCTTGGCTCTGTATGAATGAATGGCGGAGACGCGGCTTTGTTTACTACACTAATAATGAAGCACACTTGACCCTCGCGGTTATTTTCGGCCTCTGCATCTCATTATATGACCACATAAACGCATGAACTTAATCTCCAGAACTGCTGTGAGAGTCACTTCATGTACATTTTGAAGAAAATTTGAGAAAATTAGCATCATACCGTAGTGTATACACACAAAAACTAACCGGCAACCTGCCAAAATAAAAGTACGGTTTAACATGTAACAGAAATGTATTAGTCTTGCATTACTTTTGTACAGTATAATGTAGGTGTTTAAATATTCCTATTTCTGGCAAATTTAATTAAACAATTACATGCAGAAATTATAATAATAACAGAAATAACAGAAAAACTATTTGTTTGGCAACAAATAAAAAGGTTTCATTTTCATATCAGAAAAATTAAAACACATGCATTTCTGAAAAAAAAAAGAAGAAAAAGAAAAAGATTGTAGGGGCCCCTATTCTTTAAAATGTTGAAATTGAGATTTTTCTAATTTTTATTTTTTTTTTCCCCCACTGAAATAAATGTTTTTGTTATTACACAGAGTAACATACCGAAAAAGTACCGTACCGTACCATACAGTTGGTAATCCCCCAATAATGTTTTCCCTCCATTTACCTATTATAGTGTTATTTCAGTACACAGTAATGTTCTTAACATAATGTTAGTTTATGACATCAATATATGTAAAAATATTCAAAGAAGATGTAAAAACAGTCTTTTGAACCTCTCAATTCTTAAGTTACTAAATGATGCAAGAAGCGCAATCCTGACATAAGCTGGGAGAGTCACAAGAGTGATGATATTTGAGCCTACCACCACAGCCAGCATGATTTCTCTTACTCATCGTTACTGTAATAGCTATGAGCCAAAAGCAGTCCGGAGGTAAGCCGAGGTACCTCTTGAACTTTACAGTAGGACCTTTTTATAAACACAAGTGCAAAGCTAACGTCACTGATCATATTTGGAGAAAATAAGACACACATGTAATAAATACACTGTGCGCCAATAAACAGATGAGCGTGCGCTTACGGGTGTTATTCCCTTTTACAGTCTACAGAAACAGGACACCTTATTTCATCAGCTTCTAATGGAGATGAAAAGCATTTGATATTTAGGTCATTCTAGGTCTAATTTCAATGCTAAATATGTATACATTTTATACTCTGCATGTTAATGGGTTATAAGTTTATGACAACCAGATTCATTCATGACTAAAACAGAAAGACTACTTCCCAATATTCCAGTCATATTTGATTACACAAACGAAGATAATTTAGTCATACTGAGTCTCCCAAAAGGCCAGTGAGAAACCCTTAAGCCTACAAAATAAATGAGTTCCATTGCATCATTTAGTGAGAAAAACCAATAACCGGTTTCATGGGAAACTCGAATAACATAAACAAGAAGACATCAAACCCACAGAGGCCGCTAATCAAAGCGCTATAAAGTTTCAGATCTTTTTCTTACCAACTCAAAATAGCAGAGCGAGGAAATCCTTAAATTACAAATAAAGTCCGGTGATTCTTTTCTCTGAGCTCTGGGATCGGTTCAGCACCTCCTCCAGGTATGAAACACAATGAAGATCTGTGAAGTAAAACCTTTGATGATGCCTTTTCTCTCTCGACTCGTAATAAATACAAGCAGGGGGAGGCGTTCAAACCTGTGTCTGTCTGTAGCATGAGTGAAATGCCTTTGTAGCAACTAACTCATTCAAAGCTCGGGCCACAAATAGCACGTTGTGAGGTCACGTGAAGACCAGCAGCTGTGGTGGTCACAGACAGTCCTACTGTCACTCTGCCTGTCTCTGCCTTCTGTCACAAAACACCTCTGACACTTAGACCAAGATAACAAAAGTTGCTGTAGATATTTCAACCTTTAAATGACATTTCATATGTATTATCTATCTATCTATCTATCTATCTCTCTCTCTCTCTCTCTCTCTCCCCCTCTCTATATTATATATATATATATATATATATATATATATGAGAGAGAGATATATATATATATATATATATATATATATATATATATATATATATATATATATGAAATACCATTAATACCAAAAATACCATTTAAATATGAATCCTACATGTTCTGTGTGTTTCTGTGTGAATGAATGGCGCAGACATGCGGTTTATTTTACTACACACATACTGAAACATTAAACTTGAAACATTAATATTTGCCAGAAAAATTATTTACCAGAAAAATGTAAATACACAAAAAAAAAGAAGAAAATGACAATAATTTAGTTTTTGTATACAATTAAATTATTGAATTTATAAATTATTTTGTTTGTGATTATTAAAATTTAATGAAACCATTAAAATTGAATTCAGAAAACTATTAAAACAAAGTCTAGAAAAATTAAAATGGAGATAGAGAGAGAGAGAGAAAAAAAAAAAAAATGAAAACTGAAGAAAAAAAACAAAAAAAAACAAAAAACAAATAAATAAACAGAATTTGGGAAAAAAAATAAAAGATTTCATACTCCCCTAATTCAATTTATAATGGCATACCAAAAAGTAAAGCCCTATGAAATTCAATTTTTTCCCCAATTCCGTTTTTTTGTTTTTGTTTTAATTTTCCTAGCATCTATTTTAAGGGTTAAATTAAAATGCATTAATCAAAAAGCATGTCTAATAAATTTAAATCATTAAACTTACACAATTTAACAGCAATTTATTCAAAATTTAAAAAAAATAAAAAAAAATCTTTTTTTTTAGACCCTAGGAAATGTTTTTCTTTTTTCTCAAATTCAGTTTTATTTTTACCAAATTCAGTGTTCTCAATTTACCAAAAGCATCTCTAATTAATTTTTTATATATATGATAGATAGATAGATAGATAGATAGATAGAATTAGTTTGTTTTATTTTAATAAAATTATTAAAATTTCCCCCTCAGAAATACTGTGTTGTGTATTTGCATTTTTCAGCTAAATACATTCTGAAATATATATATATATATATATATATATATATATATATTATTAGACGTATATAATGCATTTCTGTCACAGTTTTTTTCCAAGTTAAACCAAACTTTTTTGACGGGTTGCTGCAAAGACCTTTAAGTATATTAAAAATATCTTCTTTCCCGAAACCAAGAAAACAAGAGATACGGGTTTGGAACAGTATGCAATGACAACAGTATTTCCATTTTTGGATGAACTATTCCTTTGAAAGTCTTTCAGTATGCAGTAGCCAACATTTGAAGTGGATCAAAACCTTTCATGAAAGTTGTCCTAAAACCAAAACAATACCCATTCTTGTCTTAGGACAACTTTGAAGAACTTTTTTGATCCACTTCAAAATGTTGACTACTGTAGTTCAAAACCCAAACAAACAGTGCAGAACCTATTCATAGTCTTAACTAGTGGCTTTCAAGCACTTTGACTCAAAGACCCAAGATCTTAATGAGTTTTCCAGGTCTGGGGTTGGGGGAATTAGTATTTTTGACTTATTTTGAATCTTTTAAGCCATTTTGAGGCCTCCTTGAAAGTTTCCTGAGGTCCCAGACCCCTGGTTGAGTACCACTGGTCAAAACAAAGCAAAACGACTACTTATTTGGAATAAACGTAGGCTCTTCTGAATACATTCTCAGTGGATGCTTGTCGACATTAACATTGACATTCTGGGGGCTGTTTATTTGGGGCAGGGTAATGGAACAAAGCCTGCGCATTACACAGCCTAACGCAACACACGATTGCGCAAGGCACACTGGAACATCTGCCACTCACAGCCTTGAAGAGTAATATAAGCACCTCCATATCTAATTTAAACGGCTATAGCAACACAAGCATGGAAACTCGTGTTTCCATCAAGTGTAAATTCAGTAAGAGGGCTGGGAGAGGGCCTTGGCTCAAAGTCCACCAATCACAGCGCACCGACAGAAACGTGAAGCATCCGAATACATCAGCCGGTCACATTGTGCTCACAGTCACGCGTACATGCAACTCTTCAGTCAGGTCACGATGCCCAGGTCGGTTGACTCTGACTTTTGTTTAGGCGAATGTCAACATCTGATTAGATCAAAGTTGTACAGGAATCTGAGGCACATGGAAGTACATCTAGTACAACTACTATATAATGGTGAGAAACAAATGTACAGTATGTGAAACAAAGCAACAGCAAATGGCTGATTTTGTACTACCATCCTAGAGTTTGGGGTCTGAAAATGTATAGTGTTTTTTTTAAAGTTTCTTATGCTTACTAAGGCTGCATTTATTTGATCAAAAACACGCTGAAAACAGGATATCTAAATATTTAACAGTATAACAGCTTCATTTAACTTTAAATTGATGGCAAAGCTGACTTTTCAGCATCATTACTCTAGTCTTCAGTGTCACATGATCCTTCAGAAATCATTTTAATATGCGTATTTTGACATTTCTAAGATTATGTTGAAAGAATAAAGGAAACCTTGATAGATTCTTTGATATCTAGAAAGTTCAAAAGAAGAGCATTTATTTTGGTAAGATTATAAATGTCTTTACTGTCATTTTTACTCAATTTAATGCATCCTTGCAAAATAAATGTATGATTTTCTATTTTAAAAAAAAATCTTACAGATCCCAAACTTCTGAATGGTGGTATATACTTTTATATCTCTGACTGCTAGAAATAAAAAAAAATACTTATATATATACACATATAAGAGAGAGAGAAAGAGATAGAGAGCTTTGAAAGCCAGTTTGGTCCAAAATAAATACATATAAAAAAAAATTGCTAGGAAATATTTTGAGAACAAAGTCGAAATATTTCAAGAAAAAAGTCAAAGTTACGAGAATAAAGTCGAAATATTTTGAGATAAGGAAGAAATTACTTGAATAAAGTCGTCATTTTTCGAGAACATAGTTGAATTTTTTCTAAAATAAAGTCAAAATATTTCAAGAATGAAGTCGAAATGTTACAAGAATAATGTCCAAATGTTTTGAGAAAAGAAGTTGAAATTACAAGAACGAAGTCGAAATATTTCAAGAAAAGGTTGAAATTACAAGATGAAGTCTAAATGTTTCGAGAATAAAGTGGAAATTATGATTAAATCGTAGCAATTAAAGTTATAATATTTGAGAGTAGAGCCTGTGCATGCAAATGAGCCGGACTGGGAGGGACTGGGACTGCCAGGCCACCGGAATTTATTCGAATATATGTGCGATTATTAGCAGAAATCAAACCATGTGTTATACTCACAGTGACCCTATGCTTAGAAATAATATTCCACATCTTCGATGGCATTCATTAGGCCTATGTGTAGTGCGCCATCCACCCAATAATAGCAATAAGCTTTGTGCTCTTGGTAATTTTAATATAAAACAACATCTCAGCTTTCAAAATCTGTCAGCTGTACTGCAAAATACAAACTATGTGTCTTGCAATAATGTATTTTTCACGCTCTTTAATGTGGCAGGACAGATCACTGTATTCATGTGAATTAGTCGTCTTTTTGATTGCAATGAGCCATTCGTTTCAAATTATGCTGTCTTCTTTGTGAAAATTACACCACCTACTTTACAAAAAAACATCTGTGGAGTCCAATGTTTCATTCTTCACATGTATTTAATTTAAAACAACAATAAAATGTTCAAAAGGTTGAAGTGAAGAAACATGGGAAGGAATTTATTAAAAAAAAAAAAAAAAAAAAAAAACTGACTTCACATGCCGCTTACACTGAGGCGAACACAGCGATCTGTCACACCACATTATTGTAACAGACATATTGTTTGCATTTTGCTATAAAACTGACTTTTTAATATCTCCCGGTCCTCCCAGTCTGAGCTATTTGCATGTGCAACAGGCTAGAATATACTCTCGAAAAATATTGTAATTTTAATCCCATAACAGCTATGAATTAATTCATTATTTTGACTTTATTCTTCAAATTTTATTCTTGTAATTTTGACTTTATTGTTGAAATATTTTGATTTTATTCTCCAAAATTTCGACTTTAATCTTGCAATATTAGATTTTTAAAAATCTTTTAGCGTGGCACTAAAACGCCATCGTAGCGGCACAATATAATAAAAAAAAAAAAGCATGAATAATAAAAAAAAGTTATTTTTAATTAATTACTTTAGCAAACGAGAATTCTAAAGTAAAATGAAGTAACACAGTAAGATCATTTGAACACATTTAAATACATTTGAATGAATGTGCTTGTGTAAATAACCCGAGTCTGATGCAACATCCTTCTAGTGAAGCTGTGCATTTAAATAGTTTGCAAACTGGTAGAAGTAGTTTGCTTTTCAGTAGCGAAGCTATTTTAATGATTAAAATCAACAGTGTTGACACTGTGTGTGCAACTGATGTGTGTATATTATAACGAAGGCAGCTTATTAATATAGATCAGTGATAAAACTCACATCTTTATAGACGTTTAGTCCAATCAAACAGCAGAGGCCTACCAACACCCACACTGATCAAACCAGCCACATCATCATGCCAATATTAACACAGTCTCCTGAAATTTGAAGGGTATTAATAATGAAAAACCAAACCACCCTATGCTGGTGTGACACCACAGGCATCCTCAAAACAAAATAGTGATGACAGGTGATTTATTCAAGCAAGCCAAAGGGATTTCTGGGGTTTAAAACCTGCCATAGACACATGGCAACTTTATCTTCACATCTGACCCTTTTACTGTCCAAACTTTAACTCAACATGCCCTGCAAAGTAAACACAGTTTTACCCTTCAACTCCACAGCAACACTTTTTTTTAATACACTGTCAGTGTACTTCTGTCAATATGAACATAACTACACATTATAAATACATTGGTTTGAATTAAACCGAATCGGGGATGGTCACGCACAACAAACTTGCATTTTTACAGCTGCAACAGCCCATATCATACACACCCAAATCAACTCAAATAAAGATTCTGCATATAAAAACATGCAATCACTCATTGAATTTTTTTACATTTTAGCTCTACATATTTTAACACACAGGCATTTAAAGGCATTATATGGATGTCTACTAAATGTATTCACTTCTTGAAAATAAAGGTCTTCATTTTACAACTCAGTTCAATATAGCTTGCACCTTCCTCAAACATAATATTCAAACACGTAATAAACTAGGGCACAGTCACCTTGATCATTATGTTTGCAGTTGTTCATGGCTGTGTTTCAAGATACAGAGAAAACGATCAAACAACTTTGATTCTTTTCTCTGAATTAGTTCATATGGGATTTTAAATTCCGTTTAAACTCAATGCATCGTCACTCAAAAATGTTTACATCTTTCATTTTGCCTTTTTACTATGCATTATATTGGTGCTGCACATACAAATAAAAATGATTCAGTATAATACAAGTTTTACTCTTTTTAGATATTGAATCTAGTTCATTTACACTTCGTATCAAACACAGACATGAAAACCAAAAATATTTAACATCTTGACGATTTAATGTATAATATACAGCAGTCAAAATGATGCTTTAGTTAAATAAAATTAAGGAAAAGGAAAATATAAAAAGGCCTAATTGCAGAAACTGTTTTTCGCAAATAGCATGATACATGATAAAGAACTACCTCTTTTTGATAAAGATAAGATGTTTTGTAAACAGACCTAGTATCAGTGTACTCAGGGTAACTTTAAGCAATAAATCATTATTAAACTTTCTACAATGCACACCACAGATAAGCTGTTTTATATTTAAACATGAGGCTTAAAATGAAAATAAAGTTGTTTTTTAGTGTACACTAAACAATGGCATGTTAAACATTATAAAATGTAATGTTTGCTAATGTTATTAAAGGCAGTGCTACATTTGTATGGGAATCTACCACGATGTTGTTCTAAGGTGTGATAATAAATAATATTCTTACACACGCTTTGTGGTAGATATCTATATATGAATATGAGTATTACATGTGAATGGTGGGATCAGATCATCTCTATATTTTGCTACTGAGTTAACTAATACATCTTCATTTTCATTTCACATATGAAACAAAACGTAAACAAACGCTTACCACAGTTCGTTTTCTTCGCTTTTGTTCGATTCAAATGAATGGATATCTTGTTCAGAATGTCGTTTTATGCAGAAAGACGACGAGTTTGCAGATACACAATGTAGCAGACAAATTTCCCGCATTTTTTTAAACGTCATCAAATGGGAGGAGCTGGAGCTCTAGCTCCCCCTCGCTGGAGGTAATGGGTGGAGATAGACACCTAACCATACCCTAACCCTACCCCTTACCCTATCCTAAACATAACTCCACCCATTAGTTCACACGGAGGTGGAGCTGGACGTCCAGAGAGGGGGAGCTGGAAGCCATTTGGCTCTGGAGTGAGCAGTATTTGTAAAAAGGCGCACTTACAAGCTTAAAAAAGAAACAATGCAGACTGTCCACCGCGTGGTGATCGAATCGTTTAGTGAATCATTTGTGAATGGTTTAGTTCAGATGATTCCTTTCAATGAAGTTTGAGGGAAAACGATTCGCTTGGGTTGTCAAATAAAATGTCCTCAGTTCCCACAGTATGTCCTTTCTCTTTCCAATTTTAATGTTAAGTCGAGGTTTCGGTTCACATGAATTGGTTCATTTGAATTATAAAAAGAATCACTATTTTTTAGAAACCCGGGAAGATTCGGTAAAAAATACTTAAACTGCACCAACCAGTTTAAAACCACAGCAAATCATGCGATTGTTGGGTTTTGTTTGAGATTTGGTTATTCACAATTCCGCTTGCATATCCGGCTTACAGCAAATGAATTGCAGCCCACTACTACAGATCGTACGCGCGCTAGCTATTCTTAATTCACCCCTAATTCTAGAATAAAACAGTTAATAATCACACCAGACGTGCTTATACGACGCGAACGGATTCCTACAACAAGCAGACAGCAGATAGATAAACTTCTAAGTTAAATGAATTCATGCGATATCTCGTCATCTTTCAAAGTGGTGTTGCATCAGCCCATAAATGGAGAATGCCTGCCACACCACGTGTGCATAGCAGACATGAGAAAAAACAGAAAAAAGGCTTACAAAAAAATCGTTCTAAGTGTCAAAAAGTACACGTAAAAGAGGATTAGTGCCCAAAATAAAACAGTTGTTTAAATACACGTGCCTCATTCTTACCTCGTAAGGATCCCGAATTAAATTCACTCCGCGACCTTTAGAACTGTCACCTTCGAACACGACAAAAATAAACAAAAAGCTAGTGGACAGCTGGCAGCTGACTTTTTTTATTACTATTACTACGTTACAACAAAATACTATCCCTTCAACCTTGAATTACTCCCACCTATGGCCATGAGGTATCGTACATCCTTCCGTGTGGCAACACCCAAACGCGAGAGGACGGACTCATAGTGTGAGATAGCTGCTGATTTACATAGTCGCGTGTAGTGACATTCAAACGAGAGCTACCTTTTCTTCTCCATCTGTTTGCGTTGTTTCCTGCAAGTTAAACTGTTAATAACCTTATATAGCCTACTGTGTAATATTTGTTCATTAGAAGGTCTCTAAATTATGAACTTGATCAAAACTTTGAAAAAACAGGAAAAACCTGTTTTACTAGGTCTACTACATGCCTTCTGTAGATATAAATGTAGATTATACCTTTATTTATTTTATTTTATTTTTTAAAGAAAATAAATGGCCTTTTAGTGTAATTGTAAAAGTGCCCCCCTTTATATTGTGGTTCATCTGTCCTTTTGCTGTGAAATCTTTATTGATTTTAATAAAGTAAACATACATTTCATATTATTAGCATTATTTCAAGGTTTACTAGACTGAAGCAACTAAATTTATTATTCACATCATTTTTAAAGATTTTTTTAAATACATCAAATATGATACAACAGGTTTTTGAGAACGATTATTTGTTCCTTAATAATTATTGAATAGCATTGTATTATATGTTTTGCCCACATAATAAAAACTACAGAGTTTGATTATAAAATTAAGCATTTAAATGACATCTTAAGACATACAGTTGAGGTCGAAAGTTTACGCCCCCCTTTCAGAATCATTAAAAATGTTAATTATTTTACCAAAATAAGAGGGATCATACAAAATGCATGCTGAATAAGATATTAAGCATAAAAGATGTTTAAATATTGTCCACAAGAAAAGATAATAGTTGATTTTATAAAAATGACCCTGTTCCCCTTGATTCTTAATAATGTGTTGTTACCTGAATGATCCACAGCTGTGCGTGTGTGTGTGTGTTTGTTTTGTTTTGTGATAGTTCACGAGTTCATTTGTTTGAACATCTGAGGACAAATGAGGGACTCATTTGCAACTATTACAAAAGTTTTAAACACTGACTGATGCTCCAGATGGAAACACGTTGCATTAAAAGCTGGGGGGTGAAAACTTTTTGAATTTGAAGGTCAGGGTAAATTCAACTTATTTTGTCTATAGAGAAACATGTAAATATCTTCTGTAGCCTCTAAAGGGCAGTACTAAATGAAAAAATATGATATTTAGGCAAAATAGAAAAATGTACACATCTCCATTCTGTTCAAAAGTTTTCACCCCCAGCTCTTAATGCATGGTTTTTCCTTCTAGAGCATCAGTGAGTGTTTGAACTTTCTGTAATAGTTGCATATAAATCCTTCAGTTGTTATCAGTGTGAAAAGAAAGATCTCAAAAACATACAGTCATTGTTGGAAGGGGTTCATTTACACAAAAATGCTGGAAAACCAAAGAATTTGTGGGACCTGAAGGAATGTTCTGAAAAACAGCAGGTAGTTTAACTGTTCAGGACAAACAAGAGACTCAGACACAGCTGTGGATCATTCAGGTAACAACACAGTATTAAGAACCAAAGCCAGGTTAATTTTATAAATGTAACTATTATTTTCTCTTGTAGACTATATGTAAATGTTTTTTTTTGTATGATCCCTCTTATTTTGGTCAAATAATTAAAATTTTTAATGATTCTGAAAGGGGGGTGTAAATTTTTGGACCTCAACTGTATTGGGAGATACAGAGCAACAACTGAAGTTTGTATGCATTTTATGTAAATAGGCTTCTATAGACTTCAAGCTACCAGAATTTCATCTTTATGGCCATATATATATTAGAAATCGCATCAAATTGCGTTTTTGCCTGTTTGGGCCTCTGAATTCAATGTATGAGCTCCATATTTTCCTATATCATAGCTACTAGAGTATGTGAGCCTGATGTATCAAATATGATCCTCAGCAGAAATACACAAACTTAACCTTTCTCCACCACAACTAGTTACATAAGTAGTAGCTTGACTATACAGTATACCGTAGTATTTATTTATTTATTTATTTACTTATTTTGCAGATTTCACAGAGGTTTCAAGTTAATTTGATGCGTTGTCCAACAGCAAAGTGACTTCGGTGTGTTGTGGTTACATCACTACACAAGGTTTCTGTGAAGTTTCACCAAAATTTGTGCGAACCTTTAGAAGAATGTGTAATTTTAGAAGGCCTACCTGTTCTGTTGTCATTATTGTGCTTTGTATTTTTCTTTAGTAAGTGTCTTTGTGAAGGACATAAATGCTTTAAAAGTGTTTGTGGAAATGCTGTAGTTTCCAAAGTCAAGGCATGAAGTAAGCTAGCAATAAAACATCACTATTCACAGTTCGAGCTGTATGCTGTTGCAATCATCTTGCTACTCCGTCATTCTAGCAAATTTGTTCAAAGAAACCTTTGATATTTGATTTACTCAGAGTCTGACGATGGAAAAAGGCTCCCCCAAACATACACCTTATCCGAACTCAAAAACATCTGTAGGCTGACTCACTAATAACACAGGGTTTCTTTGTTGAAAGCAGCTGTGGACTTTCCCAGAAGTCTGTTCTGGGAGCGATTCTAGTGAACCTTCAGAGAAATAAACAACTTAAAAAAAAACATCTTAAAACAGAACTGAGCTACAGAACTGAAATAGCATGCATTAATGTGGGGAGTTTGGAGTAACTCTTTCTTCAAGCTATGTTAATATGTGGCAACAAGTGACTGTCTTAACGAGTTTGTTACTTCAAACTTTAACAAACCAATTTGTTAACACCAGGCCAATACACACACTTGCTTTCTTGACTATTTGAGAGTGAATTAATTAGATATAACTTATCATTTGGTAGTACAACATAATGCAAAGATGAGTATGTTTAAAACGTTTGCAACTGCTTTTTAACACCCCTAATAAGTATCTCAGTTATTAAATTGTGTCATCTGTTACCTATGGAAACTACTGAAAGAAACAGTTCACCAAAAAATTACAGTTTGTTGAAAATGTACTTACCCATGGGCCATCCAAGATGTAGATGAGTTCATTTGTTTCCTTAGAACAGATTTGGAGAAGTTTAGCTTCACACTTGCTCACCAATGGATCCTCTGCACTGAATGGGTGCCGTCATAATGAGAGTTCAAACAGCTGATAAAAACATCACAGTAATCCAAACGCAATCCAATGTCCAACCCCTGTTGTCCTTTAGTACTGTTTTGCAGTGTTTTTGATTGTAAAAGGTGCTTGATCTGTGCATATTTCGCTCCTGATTTAGACCAGATGACTTTTTCACTGGAAAACTTGGATAGAAAACTTATAAAATAAACGGTTTGAAGTTAAAAATGAAGAGTTCAGATGCAAAACCAGCTAAAAGCCATCTCGGTCAAAAAAGAGATTATGATACCGAGTGAATGCTCCTGACACATATTATACGTCCATCAAATACTTTTTCTTCAAACTCGCTAAAATAGCAGCCTCAGCCCAATCAGAAGTACCAGTACTTACATAGAAACCTATACATCTGAGCCTGATAAAAATCGTCAGATGGATTTAGCTGGTTTTGCATCTGAATTCTTCAAACGTCTTAATAGATTTGTTTAATACAAACATCTTTTCACATTACAAGATGTTAACTGATGGACTGGAGATGTGTGGATCATTTGTGGATTTTTATGATGTTATTTATCAGTTAATTAAATTCTCATTCTGACGGCACCCATTCACTGCAGTAATGGTAAGCAAGTGATGTAATGCTAAACTTCTCTAACTAACAGAATAAATCTGTTCTGATTAAAAAAAGAAAAACTAATCTACATCTTGGATGGCCTGAGGGTGAGTAAATTTTCATTTTTGGTATAACAGTTCATTTAATTACAAGCATGACAATTACTAAACTGTGTCATCTGTTTCAGAGGGACTGAGGAGACATTTAGATGTTTATCTGTGAATAAAACTCTATTAAAATGTTACTTACATTTTACTACACTGTGTTTTAGTTGCATCCCATCAGGTTAATCAAAAGTTAAACACACATTTGCAGTCTTCACACCCACTTGAACACTATAGGGAAATAACGAGAAGAATAACAACGCGCATGATTTGATAAACATGTTTGCACTACAAGCCAGTGTGCTCATAATTAAAATAATACATTAAAATAATATGGTAAGACACACCAATTTGCAATATCAAGCAGCAAAATGAGTTGTTTTGTACAGCTAAAAATAGCTGGATGCAGATAAGAGCACAAACTGTGCCCATAGAATTACAAACATCAAAAGTTGTGCAATAGTGAACCAGTTTCAGGTCAGAAACCTTTTTGTCATGATGTGTCCTTTTAGTTTTGTAGTTAATAACTGTGATCTCTTGCCCTCTGATGGTTGGTGCATTGATTGGGAATATATTTCAGTTAAAAATAATTTGTTTGAATAACCATGCTTTTGTGTATCAGCACTATGCTTTCCAAATCATGTGAAGGCCTGCTTTAAAATTCCTATTCTGTATTTATTTTATATTTACAAGTTGCACATTCACACAGTGTACTGAGAATCAAATGATTTTTTTTTTAAACTAGACCAAAGCTATTAAAAATCGTAAGCACAGAATTGACTAAAATCACCACAAGAGGTCAGTATAGTACTTATTGTCCGTAGCACATTCACACATGTACATACTAAGTACACAATATTTCATAGGCCTACACTGCAGTGTCTTACAATAAACATTTTTCTATGTATTTAATAAGCGCATTTTGAATATAGCACAAGAATGTGCTTTTAAGCCAAATTAAACCTTCCAAGATAAATAAAACACATGAAAATCTATTTTGCATGAGAGTATTTAATTGTCTTTTATAAAAATGGTTAGTTCCAGTCCTCAGTTCTGATTCAGCAGCTGTATTTTATTCACGACAAAGCACGGCTATGACTGCTTCACCCAGTGGTTCTACATATCACTGACCAACACCCTTAA
The DNA here is from genome assembly GCA_012976165.1 of Labeo catla. NCBI lineage: Eukaryota > Metazoa > Chordata > Actinopteri > Cypriniformes > Cyprinidae > Labeo > Labeo catla. The sequence continues at coordinate 474,248 of VONZ01000220.1, forward strand.
CATCATAAAAAAAATCAGTAATATAGCATCAAAACTGTTCCATTTACTATGTATTATGTACTGCTTGTTGTTTATGTAATAAAGTATGAGTGACCCCTGCTGGCCTTATCTTTTATCTTTAATTCTAAAACCACTTTTCTCATATGGGAGATTTGTTGATGTGTGAGCCCGTATGTGTGGAAGCCCACAGTTAGAGGAGAGAGTAATATGTTATTTATTAGTTTTCTGTTTCAGGTATGATTTTGTATGTCCATCAGTTTACATTGTAATGACGCACGCAAACTTGTCTAGCTCTGTGATGCGCATGCGTACTCTGTGTAATCCGGGTCTATACCATTAGGGTATGTTGAAAAACTCCCATCTCATTTTCTCCTTCAACTTCAAAATTGTCCTGTTTACAAACAAAAAGCTACAACGAAGTTGTAGGAGAAAATAAGATGGGGTTTTTGACCATACTCTACCTTTTTGAGCCGGAGTACACAGACGATGAGCTTCAACGTGATTCGTAGTAGTGATGGGAAGTTCAGATCATTTTACTGACTCAGACCTTTGAGTCTCGTTCAGCACAATGAACAAATCTTTTTTTCGAGTCATTCCATTCATTTTAGCAAACTATAATTAAAATGTTAGGTGTTACTTCCCTAACACATCTACTGCTTACACAAACGTTGATCACACTACAAACAAGACAAAACTATAATGCTATAAGAAACAGAAAAGATTAATTCATTGTTTACCTGAGTCTTTAGTCTATGATTAGCTCACCTCAACTCTTATCTGACAAGGTTTGAGTTGTTCGTTCATCACGTGACAGCCCCATAAGATGAACGAACAACTCGAAGACTCGAAACAGGTGAACTAATTCCAGTACAGAACCTAATAGGATGTTGCGCATGCACAACTAAACGAATCACTCCCCGAGACGACTCATTCTTCCCGAGTCACTTTAAAGATCTGTTCAAAATGAACGAATCATTCAAGAACGCGCATCCCGGTGCCTGTGCTACACAAGCTTTTGTGCTTTAAAAGTATACAAATTGTTATTTTTCAAAAAAAATGACAGATCGTTTCGCTAGATAAGACCCTTCTTCCTCGGCTGGGATTGTTTAGAGCAAGGGGGTGTCAAACTCCGGTCCTGGAGGGCCGCGGCCCTGCAGAGTTTAGATGCAACCCTAATTAAACACACCTGATCCAACTAATCAAGTCCTTCAGGCCTAATTGAAAACTGAATAGTATACATGTTGGAGCAAGGTTGGAACAAAACTCTGCAGGAGTGTGGCCCTCCAGGAACTGAGTTTGACACCCCTGGTTTAGAGCCTTTCGAAGCTGCATTTAAATGACATTTTGGAAGTTCAAAATTGGGGGCACAATTGAAGTCTATTATATGAAGAAAAATCCTGAAGTGTTTTCCTCAAAAACCATAATTTCTTTACGACTGAAGACAGAAAGACATGAACATCTTGGATGACAAGGGGGTGAGTAAATAATGTGTAAATTGTTGTTCTGGAAGTGGACTTCTCCTTTAAGTTTCAGGGCCATAAAGAAACAATGGAAAATCCGAGGTTCTCATTGGTTTGATGCTGTTGATGCTGCAAAACTGGTAAAATGATGTGCCAGGGGTACTTGTAACACTGATTCCAGGTATCCTGAGAGGATGGGCAGTGGAATTTGGAATTTATTTTATAATTCAACATTCATTTTCTGGTTGTCATACTCTCATTAAGTTACAATTTTCACCTGCTCAGGCAGGAGTTTAATGTCATCTTCTGATACAGCAAGGAATCTCTGGCTGAAACCAGCTAACTTTCAAGTGAGTCCATGCTAACGTACAAATTAAATAACTAACTGTTCTCACGTCATGTACAGTGTAGGTCAAAAACACATAAATAAAGGTCGACATTTTATTGCCTCTCCATATTAAACTGGTTAAATGTAAATTAATGTAATCTTACCCCGCAGTACATGAACAATGTTGATCCTGGATGTCGTCATCTGCGATCTCCCGCTGGCATATTTAAGTCCCACTTGAATGCTCCTCGACAATAGTTGATCCTTCTGTGTCCAAAAATATATCAAAAACGTATTGGGACAAGGTTTTCACACTGACAGCTGTCATTGTAAGACAGTTAGCAACTCTGTTTGTTTGAGTTTGCAACAGTAACTTAGGGGGGCAGGGCTTACTGATAAGTGACTTTCAGACACACCTTATTTTTGTATCAGTATTGTGTCTGTTATGTGCTATTCACTTTCATACTGTTGCTAAAGATATGTTACTTTCTACACCAGGGGTTCTCAGAGTTGGTCCTGGAGGGCAGGTGTCCTGCAGAGTTTAGCTCCAACCTGCCTCAACACCCCTGCTGGGAAGTGTCTAATATGCCTAGTAAGAGCTTGATTTTCTGTTTCAGATGTGTCTAATTGGTTGGAGCTAAACTCTGCAGGACACCGACCCTCCAGGACTAACTTTGGGCACCCCTGTTCCACACTTTTCTTATAAATGTCCTGCAAAGATGTCACAAAATGTACTCGCAATTGCTGTAGTTGTGTTGTAGACCAAACATGATTAAGATCGACCTGGATGCATCAGTGAATGATGAGATATTTTGACTAAATACAATGATCCTGCCAACGTTTCAGTGTGGATGGAAAATGCTTGAAAACATGAGAGCATTTTAAAATGAAAATGTTGTTTTCAAATGTATGTTATGGATTAATGTAGAAATAGCCTCACTGAATTTAAGCATGGTGCTGTGATAGGATGTCACTGTTGCAATAAGTCAATTTGTGAAATTTCAAATCTACTAGATAGTCCATGGTTGACTGTAAACGGTATTACTGGAAAGTGGAAATTTTTAGGAAAAGCAGCCACTTGGTAACAAAGCATGAGACCACATAAAGTCACAGAGCAAGGTGCTGAGGCGCATAGTGCATAAAAGTTGCCAATGCTCTGGTGATTCTATCCACAAGTTTCCTACACCCCATGAGGCCTTGTAACAAAAGTGGGAGCGTCTTCCGGTTCGAGGTAAACAAGCGGGACTTGACACTCATTCATTCAATGGCTGACAGTAGTGATGGACAAATAAAGCCTTGTGAAGCACTGAAACTTTCCTCTGACTGTTTCCGGAAAAGATTCAAAGCTCTGTTTGGCAGACTGATGGGTGAGTCTAAGTTTGGTGGATGCCAAGAGAACGTTACCTGCCTGATTTGTGTCAGGTGTAAAGTTTGATAGAGGAGGGATACTAGAATGGAGCTGTTTTTCAGGGGTTGGTCTAGGCCCCTTACTTCCAGTGAAGGGAAATCTTAAAGCTTCATCATACCAAGACATTTTGGACAATGGACCTTTTTTACATTTCCGGGTTTCTCAGCAGTGAAAGTCATCATAAAATCTGAGAACAGTGAATGAAAATATAAAAAACTTTCAATGATTTATGATGCTGATGACCATTGAAACGTGTCATCTCAGTCTTGTGAAAACGGTCCATGCTATGCTTCCAACTTTGGTGCCCTTTTCTATTACAGCATGACTGAGCCCCAGTGCACAAAGCAAAGTTTATAAATATATGGTTGGATGAGATTGTTGTGGAAGAGCTTGACTGGTCTGCATAGAGTTCTGACCTCAGCACCATCCAGTTGGGATGAACTGGAAAGAGCCAGGCTTTCTCATTCAACGTCAGTGTTTGATTTCACAAATGATCTAATGGATGAATGAGCACAGAAACACTCCAAAATCTTGTGGAAAGCCTTCTCAGCTGCAAAGGGGGAAACAAATGCGTATTATTTAGTTGAAAGAAATTCTATTTATTTGAATGTCATAAATTTGAACTAACTGAACAATGCTTGTTCCACTGCTAGTTTGGCCTCATTTTAAAGAAAACAAATGGCAGATTATTGTTGAAGTAGAAAAAGCTTAAAAAGTGAAACCAAATAAAGTTTTAGAGGCTTAAGTTTCTAAAAAAAGGTTTTATGAACAATATTTTATATTAAATATATATTTTACGAAACATGCTGAACTCTAAACTCGCTAGAAAATCAAAGCCATAAATAAATTTGAGGTTGATACCTCAAAAAATTAGCTTTCAGTAAGACTTTGTTTGGGCGCAGTACCAGATTTTCTGCATTAGATGCCAGCAAAACCGGTGCACACAGTGTTTAAATTTGTGATTTGCAGTAGAGTTTTTCTCTCTCAAATATTACAAGAACACACACACATTTCTTTTTTTTATGACACACATACAAACCACACTCTGACATCCATACCAACACACCTACACAATTACAGCTGCATTATTTATCCAGTTGCCTCTATAATATGCAGAAGCAGAAAACAGGAATAAAGTGAGTATTTGCTTTATTGGCCAAATCTGAAAAAATGGCACCATCTGGTAAAAAATGGTAAAATAAAAAAAATAAAAAAATTGAAGCCTTGCCAACAAAATGAACACACATTAACAAAAATTGCATAATTTTACAGTTAAATGGCATTGCGATTAAAAATAGCAGTTTTAATGGGTTTCAATGGGGACATTTTTGTCCCTAAGGTCCTGAGGGGAACTATTTTTTTGTGCCTAGTGCAAAATAGATTTATTAAAGGAAATAGGCGAAATAGTAAAATTCCAATAAAAATAGACACCTGTGCCAAAATGTATGCAACTGGCAATAACACTAGCAAAATGATAAAACAAAAGGACAAAAATGTCCAAAATATGGACATATAAAAATATGATTATTTAAATAAAATCAAATAGATGTAAATAAATAGTTAAAAGGATAGTTGACCCAAAAATGAAAATTACCCCATGATTTACTTACCCTCAAGCTAGGTGTATATGACTGACTTCTTTTAGATGAATACAATCGGAGTTATATTAAAAAATGTCCTGGCTCTTCCAAGCTTCATAATGGCAGTGAATGGCTGTTGAGATTTTGAAGCCCAAAAAATCCATCATAAAAATTGCTCCACACTGCTCCAGGTGGTTAGTAAAGGCCTTCTGAAGCAAATCAATGCATTTATGTAAGACAAATTTAGATTTTTCAAAATTTATATAAACCTCCCAGAGAGCTTTCGTCTTGCTGATTTCAGCTCCAACCCCAATCACCTGAACCAGCTAATCAAGGGTTTTCAGGGTTACTTGATAATCACAGACAGGTGTGTTGGAACTGAAGTCTGCAGGACGATTGCTCTTCGGGAGGAGGGTTGGAGATCCTTGGCGTAAAATATCTTTTAGAAACATTAGACACAGGGTGCTGAGTTACTGCTACCACTAGATGGAAGCATTACTCCACGGACTCTGAGTATAAAGCCAGTGAGAAGTGACAGAACTGTGCATTATTCACAGTTACCTTCATGAATATGAGGACAAACCACAGCCAGTGTCCCACAAAGAAAGGCCAGCAACATCTGAATAACACCTGATCCCTTTGTAACCAGTGGGGAACAGGAGCTCTGACAAAATCCAAGCGAAATTTCATTAGTACACCCATTTGCTGGCTCATCAGTGAGATAATGCAAGTTTATCCGACCCACGAGGGAAACGCAAGATAGATGCAGCGCACATTCTTCAGTACTACATTAAAGGCCAAACATACATCACAAAAGTGTCAATGAAAGAGGATGATTTACATGGTGCATCAGTAAGTGGAGACGGAGGAGCAGATGAAGGAGAGCAAAAAAGGAATTCGAATAATAAGCATAAAAAAAGAAGCCATTGTCCACATATCTATGACCTTGCGGGGGAGTCTGAGGTCACAGCTTTCTTCAGTCGCTCTTGATTTCCACACAGTGACAGAGGTGATTAATGACGAACAGCGGACTTGATTAGCTAAAAAGACGGGCGAAACAAAGCGGTCCCAGCGCTCCTGTTGACTCCCCCCGTTTAGATTAACACATTCAATTCAAGAACTCTAATGAAAATGCCATTGGTCAGGATGAAAGGTACGATTAAGCACAACGTCCTTCTTCAAATTCACAATGGTCCTTGTGGAAGAGGCAGATATTTATGCAAAGTGGTCCTCTCAAAGCTTTTAGCATTACAGCGAGTGATTTTAAGCCCTTTTGGTGTTACATAAAGGTAAATGAGGTGTTCAGAACTTGCGTTAAACTGATGGGTTTGGAATATGAATGTTTTCTTGTGCTTGGCCAAGAAAGTATAAAACTGACCATATGGTTTAGCAGTTAACATAAGGCCGTTTGCAACGGAAACTGATCAAATGGCTTTACCTCTGGTATTGTGCACTGATTACAGTGGAAATCCATTCCTGCCTCTATGGTTTTTTTTTTTTTTTAACAAAAAAGGTTATTGTACTGTTATTGTACTATTGTATTGTGTAACTGTACATAGCACAATTGCAAGTTTGTCTCTTGTAGTTGATTTTATATTTCTCAGTGTGACTTTGATTTGCAATGTGACTTTGTTTCTCATATTTGCATTTTTGTGTCTCACATTGTGACTTCTCATAATTGAAAACTTTTTATCTCAGTGACCTTATATCTCACAATGTGACTTTATATTTTGCATTTTATCTTTTTTGTGACAATGAAACTTTATATTTTGCAATTATGAGTTTGTTTCTAGCAACTAAGTATTTCACAATTGCATGTTTATTACTTGTAGTTGACTATATATTTCTCAGAGTGACTTTGATTTACAATGTGACTTTTTTGTATTTCACATTGCGACTTTGTAATTCTTGTAATTTCCTCCTATTTGCATTTTTTATCTCATTTTGTGATTTGTTTTTTTTTTTGTAATTGAGTCTTGATCTCTCTTGACTTTTTACCTCGATATGTGATTTTATATCTCTAAATGTGACTATTTTGTTATTGCGACTTTGTTTCTCATATTTGTCATTTTACCTCATAATTGCTACATTGTTTCTCATATTTGCTTTTTTATATCTTACCATGCAACTTTGTTTCTTGTAATTGAGAATTTATCTCACCATGTGACTATATTTTGCAATTGCGTCTGTTTGTCAGATTTGTTTTTAACTCACAATTAAGACTTATTAATAGCTCAATTTGACTATATTACACAATAAAACTATATATTTCACAATTCTGAATTTGTTTCTTCTAATTGAGACTTTTTCTCAGTATAACTATCTTTCGTAATGTGACTTTGTTTCTCATTTTTGCTTTTTTTATCTGACAGTTGAACCTTTTATTGCTCAGTGTCACTTTATATCTCATGTTGCAACTTTACATTTTATACATGTGACTGTTTCTAATTTTTGCATTTTTATATCACAACTGAGACTTTTTTTCTTGAAATTGAAACTTTTTATCTCTCAGCGTGACCTTATATCTCACGACTTTATATTTTGCCTTTTAATCTCATTTTGTGACAATGGTACTTCACATTTCACAATACAATTGTGAGTTTGTTTCTTGTAATTAAGACTTGTTCTCAGTTTAACTATCTCTCGCAATGTGAAGTTTTCTCATTTTTGCATTTTCATCTCAGAATTAAACCCTTTATTGCTCAGTTTGACTTTGTATCTCTCAGTTCAACTTTATATTGTTTGTAGTTGACTTTATATTTCTCAGTGTGACTTTGATTTACAATGTGACTTTTTTGTATTTCACATTGCGATTGTAATTCTTGTAATTGCGACATTTTATCTCTCAGTGTGATTTTATATTTCACAATGTGACTTTATATTTTACAATTGCCACTTTTCTCATATTTGCATTTTCTAATTTAGTGACTTTGTTTCTTGTAATTAACTCTTGATCTCTCAGTGTGACTTTTTATCTCTAAATGTGACTATTTTGCTATTGCGACTTTGTTGCTCATATTTGTGACTTTATCTCACAATTGCTAATTTCTAGGGATGCACCGAAACGTATCGGCCGAAATGCTTGCGCGGTTTGTCAGTAAAGCCGGTTCTGTAATCAGCGGTAAATGCCATCAGGTGCGTGATTTCACGTTGAGCCGTATATACTACACACAGCCGTTGTTCACTGACGAGCTGCGCAAATCCATGTTCATTATCAGTGTGAATTTGCGCAGCTCGTCGGTGAACAACGGCTGTGTGTAGTATATACGGCTCAACGTGAAATCACGCACCTGATGGCATTTACCGCTGATTACAGAACCGGCTTTACTGACAAAACGCGCAAGCATTTCGGCCGATACGTTTCGGTGCATCCCTACTAATTTCTCATATTTGCTTTATTGTATCTCACATTGCAACTTTTTTTCTTGTAATCGAGAATTTATATCTCACCATGTGACTATATTTCACAATTGCATCTGTTCCTCAGATTTATTTTTATCTCACAATTATGTAATTCTATAATGCAACTGTCATTGCAAAATTATCAACTTTGCTGTTTTATATTTCACGTTGCAACCTTGTTTCTTCTGAGAATTTTTCTCTCCCAGTTTGATTTTACATTGCACAACTTGCGACTTTGTTTCTCATTTGTGATTTTATCTCATAATTGCTACTTTGTTTCTCATATTTGCTTTTTTATATCTCACATGGCAACTTTGTCTCTTGTAAGTGAGAATTTATATCTCTCAGTGATTTTACAGTATATCTCACCATGTGACTGTTTTGCAATTTGCATCTTTGTTTCTGATATGTTTTTTTTTCTCAAAAAGTGACTTTATATCTTACAATGAAACTTCATGTTTTGCAATTTATGTTTGTTTCTTGTAATTGAGGCTTTTCTCAGTGTAACTTTATCTCTCGCAGTGTGACTTTGTTTCTCATTTTTGAGTTTTTGTCTCATAATTGAATCTTTTATCGCTTAGTGTGACTTTATATCTTACAGTGCAACTTTATATTTCACAACTGAGACTTTGTTTCTCATAATTGAGACTTTTTATCTCATGATGTGGCTGTACATCTCTGAATGTGACTTTGGTATTGCATTAACTAAATTATCGTTATCAATGTTGTTTCTCATATTTGCTGTTTTATATCCCACACTGCAACCTTGTTTCTTGTATGTGAGAAATTTTGTTTCTCATATTTGTGATTTTATCTCATAATTTGCTACTTTGTTTCTTATATTTGTTTTTTATATCTCACATTGCAACTGTTTCTTGTAATTGAAAATGTATCTCACATGTGACTGTATTTCACAACTGCATCTTTGTTTTTATCTCACAATTGAGACTTATATTTCACAATCGTTAATTTGTTTCTCATTTTCGCGTTTTTAACTCACAATTGAACCTTTTATCGCTCAGTCTCACATTGCAACTTTATATTTCATATTGTGACTTTGTTTCTAATTTTGCATTTTTATATCACAACTGAGATTTGTTTGTTTATCTCATGATGTGGCTCTAAATCTCTGAATCTAATAATATTTTGCAATTGTCATTGCAAAATTATCTACTTTGATTCTTATATTTGCTGTTTTATATCTGACATTGCAACATTGTTTCTTGTATGTGAGAATTCATATCTTCTCTCAGTCTGACTTTATGTTCCACAATTGTGACTTTGTTTGTCATAATTGCATTTTTATATCTCACAATTGGGACATTTTATCTTGCAGTGTGGCTTTATATCTCCTAGTGTGACTATATACTTCATAATTTAGACTTTATATAGTCTGACTTCACATTTTGCAACGTGACTTTACATCTCACAATGTGATTTTTGTTTTTCTTGCAGTGTCACTATATCTCACATTTCTAACTTCTCACATTAGCCATTGGAGCTTAATTTCCCACACTAGGATGATCATTTTCAACGTGACTATACACTTTACAACTGCAACGTTTTAATGTCTCATAATTGGGACTTTATATCTTCTGATGTGAGCATATCTTCTAATGTCATTTTATGTCATTTTTGACTATTTTTTTTTTGATTGCAAAAACCCACCATGGTGCTCTCATGCCACATCATGTCCTCATGCAGTGAAAAATACATTGCAAAGCAAAAAGAAACTGACAATGTGCCAACAAACAAGACACAAAGTCTTAGCTTTAAAATTCTGTCATTTGCAAAAGAATTTCAAACAATGAATAAGTTTTGTGGGTCTTTCATATGTCGTGACACATGTATATAAATATATTAATATAAAACTGAATTGCTTAAGACATCATAACAAGTAAAGCCACCGTGAAATAATTTCATTAACTAAATGTTGTGTTTTCGTATCTGAGGTCTCCCCGCACATTCCCATGACATATTTCTTCAGACTAACACTAAAAATAAAGGCGACAGGTTAAGTAAAATATAATGAATGTAATACAGTGCTTCTCTCTAGAGTTATTTTTTTCTAGCTATCGAGTTTATGTACAGTGAATGTCTTTCCTGAGGTAAATGTGAATTTACATGGCAATTGTGCATTTTTGCCTCTTGACGTCTTTCTGTGGCTGAAAAACCACATATATTGTAGAGTTTGTGATAGAATTGACAGAATTTGAAACCTGTTACTTTATTTCTGATTGAAAAGTAAGCACAGAACTTACTGCGATTATTGGATGGCAGGAACGCTGAAAATGATGAGAGGAATTAAAGACGTTAAGTATTTCCAAGTATTTACTCTCCAAGCAAGATGACGAACAGAAATATTAAAGGGGTCATCGGATGCCCATTTTCCACAAGTTGATATGATTCTTTAGGGTCTTCATGAAAAGTCTATAATATACTTTGGTTAAAAATTCTCAATGGTAGTGTAAAACAACACCCTTTTTACATTGTCAAAATCAGCTCTGCAAAAATTATCCCATTCTGATGGATTGTTCCTTTAAATGCAAATGAGCTCTGCTCGCCCCGCCCCTCTCTTCACTCTGTGGAGTGACAAGCCTGTTTACTTTAGCCGCATTTAGCTACTAAACTTGCTAACTAGCACATTATTAGGAAAGGCGATCACAATGATTCATAAAAAACCCCTTATACTCACTTCTGATGTAGGTGAAGCTGGATCATGAATGATTAGCGTGAACATAGACGGATATATGTAGATCGGGAGCTGCATTCCCTTCACAAACAAACGCTCAGATGTCGGGAGTAAATGACGACCACTACGTTCATTATTACATCCAGCAACACAACACCTCAATCGCTCAACTCTTGTCTAACTTACATCCCTGCTCTGGCATCAAAACATAGAGGTTGGACAGTTACAACTGATCTGTGGTAAGACGCTAATGTCAATCAACTATTGTGGGAGCGGCCTCTGTGGGTGTGGCGCAACAATGACAGGCATCTAAAAACAGCTCGATTTGAAAAAGGGGATATTATTTTTACAGATTAATTAAAAACCACCGCATGGATTTTTATCATTATAGGGTAGATTTGTACATACACTGCCAACACACATTAATGTTCAAACAGTATGTAAAAGTGAACTTAGCATCCGATGACCCCTTTAAGGGAATACTTTAAGACAGGTATATACCATTATATACCATCATCTCTCGTTGTTTCTGAGAGAATTTGTGCTGTTAATGCAGTGTTAACCGTTGTTTCTTTTTTACTTTCACTTTAATAACTCTTGCGCAAAGTTTGCGCATTGCTTGCATGTGTCGCTTAACCCCTCCCCATAATAATTGTTTATAGGCCACATTATCCTGCCCGAAAAGACCATAAATGTTACAGTTGGCGTCTGCAATAAGTAACTAAAAACGAATCATGTCCGAGCAAATCTTTTCACTTTACGCCTACCTTTAACTAGGCGTAAGATTTAGTCTCAGACGTAGCACTAGGCCGAGATGGTGCAACGGGTATAAATTCTAGCACGACTTACAGCGCATTTTATGTCCAGCCTAGTCTTACAACCGGGCGTACGCCCAGCTGGTGCAACCAGAAAGTTTTAAATGATGTTTTATTAACAAGGTTCGGGAGGAGCGGGTCAGATACCTAGCCTAATTATCACAAGAGGAGCTCACTCAAGCTAATCAACGCTACAAATTTAAATGCAGCTGACTTACCTCTATACATTTGACGGTTTATCAGCATCCCTCCACCACCCCATCTCCTCACTCCGAGTTCTCACTACACCTAGGGGGGTTCTCTGGGTTCAGGCATTCCCGAGTTCCGAGCCCTTCCCCGGACAGCACGCCAAATATGCATTACTATTCTCTGGCTAATTACATGTAAGCGTGAACTCGTGAACTGCACAAAGATGTAAATAAACACCATTTTCAAGTGGATTGTCAGAAAAAAAAATGGCAGATTTGGCATTACGATTGGTCGGATTGCCTGTCAATCAAACTGCCTGTAAAGGGTCAACGCAATGTTCTCCTCACAATTCCTTTTTTACTTTTCACTCTAAGGCCGAAACAGGTTTCTATAGATTACCACAAAAATATTATTCAAAATAAACATACACTGGCTGAGTTACATAACACTTTAATGGAGTAAGCTATCAAGGGCCTTGAATAAGTATATCAGTGTGTGAGGATGTGGTTTGTTGTCTGTTTTCGAGCACTTTAGAGACTTGATCTGCTAATCTCAGTGATAAAGATGTCACTGTCACTGACAAAGCCTTTTTAAACATCTCTATATACAATCACTGCATTAAGCCCGACGAGCTCTCAGTGCAAATTTGCCTGCGATCAATGGCTCTGAAAGCACATACATCCTGAGTAACAGGAAAATATCTACCTTAGAAGCACTGCGAGCTGCATAAATCTTACAATATAAGAGAGAGTTCTGGTCCTGGCTTCTGATTGGTCAATACGACGATAAAAATCTACGGTATACGAAATCTTCGAGATTCTTGAGTTTGTTTCCATTAGCTAAAACGCTAAAACAGGCTATTTGATGCTTGTTTAGTTCTAGAAGAGGAAAGAACAAGCCAGTCTTTATTTCAGCAGTAGTTTATTTCAGTTTAGTATGGCTTTCATACACAAACGGCAGTTTTTAATGTTGCACACAAACATTTATTGACCATCAAAAGGACATTCCAATGACTTCGAATTAGATTTTTCAAACACTTTTTTGTTTGTTTTCAGAAATAAAGCTTTCTCATTAGTTGCTATATTTTCATAATAACAGAAATAAGCAGTGGTGATGAATCTTCATTCAAGATGCTTTCTAAAAAGCCGTTTCTCAGTATGACAGATTACGCTACCAATTACTCTACATCTATGTGAGAATCAGATTCACTGAGGGAAAATTTAGTTTTTTTTGAACCACAAAACAAGACGACAGGGGAAAATGAGCAACAAGTGTGTCCAATGGTACCTTGAGGAAAGCAGCTTTAAGATTATAATAATAATTTTCATATATTTTCACACGCACAGGCTTGGATGTCGATTAGGGCTACAAAAGCTTAACGATAAAAAAAGAAAATATACTGTAAAAGAAGTTTTTAACTGAAAATTACACAAGCTATGTTAGCTTTTATATTATAAATGAATGAAAAATGTAATTTAGTCAAATTAATATTCATCAAAACCTAGTTATGACTGAAAAGTTTTGAAGGCACTGAAAAACAGCCTGTCAGAAAAAATATAACTTAGATTTTATGACTTTACACAGAGTTCATGTATTAAAAATATATAATTCAACTCTGTTGACGAGCTCAGCACTGAACTGACATGTAATCAATACATCGCTCTCAAACGATTTTTTTTTTAACTTGGATGAATTAATACATGACGCACATAAATATTTATGCAGAACGTAAATCACACACACAGAATGTCAAAAAGTGCTGGTGTCAAATTAAACAGCAGACAGATCAAACGTATGTAAAGTAATTATATTTACCTTTCACAATTACAGTATTACAAATACAGTGCTGACTAGTATTGCTTATAATAGTGACCACAGTTCAAAGTGATTTTTTGCTTCAACATTATTCACTGTTGAATAGCAATTTCAGTAGTAATTAAGATATAACCTTGGCAGTTATGTTTGAATTTGAACATAACAGGGTTTGAAGATTAAACTTCAGCTAAGTTGGGCAGTGGGATATTGACAAACTAATACTTGATAATCAATAATGACAGAAAAAAACAGGATAGCAGGTATTCATAACATCTTGCACTCAGTTGAGTTTGGAGGCGGTTGACGGGAAAATGTGGGCTTTCTAAAGAGATGATGGCAAACACGCTGTGAATGGAGGTAGGCTGAGTCACAGAAGTGTGCTGGGTTTCCATCTCGCAGTGAATCGCTGATTGTGTTTCAGTAGCAGTAATCGATTTCCTCGTTGGCCAGAACAATAGCGGTTCTGCAGGGAATGTAAACCTGAGAGAGTGGAAGAGCCAAAGACAGAAAGAGATCAAAGGGACGCAGCATTTGTTTGAGGCAATGTAGCACATTCTGAAACAATGCATAACATAAAAAAGTGTAAATGTCTAAAGTACTGTGGAATGTGAAAGAAGTTTCAAGCGAAAGTTAGACCACAGTTATTATTTTCACATTCATGCGGCAGGAATGTGAAATGGATGTAAATGTGAAAGAATTGCTTAAGTATTTCATAAATGTACATGGAGACACAATGTGCAGGAATTTCTGTGTTTGAATTCACGATCATTAATTCAATAATAATAAAAAAAATAAATAAATACAGGGACAGTTCACCCCAAACTTTAAATTCTGTCATTATTTTTAAGACCTTTGTTTATCTTCAGAACATAAATTAAAAGAGAAGTCCACTTCCAGAACAACAATTTGTTTATGTCTTTCAAGTTGAACTTCCAAAATGCAGTTTAAATGCAGCTTCAAACGATCCCAGATGCGGTTGAAAACAATCCCAGCCGAGGGTCTTATCTAGCAAAATGATCAGTTATTTTCATAAAAACAATACAATTTATATACTTTTTAATGTCAAATGCTCGTCTTGTCTTGCTCTCCCTGAACTCTGTGGATTTTCTTCACTCTCACACAAAACAGACGCGCTACCTCTCGCTTACATGTGCGCGCTCAGAAACATAAATCAGCGCATGTGACAACAGATGTCAATCAGTATTTACATAGCATAACAGTAAATGCATCTGTCTCACACGTGTCCCGCATTGTCCCGCAAAATCACCTCTATGTCCCACAACAGATCTATTGGCAGGTGGTCACCCTAAACAGAACTGACACGTTTAAGGCCAAGAAGGGTAGTAAGGACATTGCTGAAATAGTCCATGGGACATCAGTGGTTCAACCGTAATTTTATGAAGCTATAAGCTTGCTTTTTGTGTGCAAGAAAATAAAAATAATGACTTTATTCAACCATTTCTTCTCTTCTGTTTTTTTTTTGCACACAAAAAGTATTCTTGTAGTTTCATAACATCACAGTTGAATCACTGACGTCACATGGACTATTTTAACAACGTCCTTACTACCTTTCTAGACTTTAAATGTGTCAGCTGTGTTGCCAACTCTTGCAAGCTAAATAAGCAACTGCAGCTTCAAAAACATGGCCAATATTATTATATTATTTATTATGATAAATATTATTTATTGATGATAATAAATAATTAGCTTTAATATAGCCACATATTTATAATTAAAAAAAAAAACCTTGAACCAAGTATACTATTAGTATTACTACTAATAATTAATGCAATATAAAAACACCCCCATGCACCGTTCACCTTCATCCATGTTTCCTCCATCTCTGTACATCTCTGCTGGTTGCCTTGTTTGTCTATTTACATCTACTAACTGTAAAATGCAAGTTAAACTCCAATAAGGGGAGGGGGGTAATCAATGAGTAATCAATGACTGAATTTTCATTTTTGGGTGAACTGTTCCTTTAAACGATGGAAAGTGAAAACATTGCATGTTGCATGTAGACTTTATCTTCACTACAATTCAACTGTACATTAAAATGAAAAGGTTTGTAATTTAATGAAAGAATAACAGTGTTTTACTTTCTGAGCAATTTAAAGCTGCTGTCATACAACCGAAATATCTGAAAAGTGCAAACGCATTAAATGCAGCAATGATAGTCAAAAAGAAAGAAAGACATAAAAAATTAAAAATCCCTTAAAACTCTAGCTAAAACATGCAAAGTTATTAGAAATGTATTTTTTTTTTATTATTTATGCTGGCTTCTTATGCATTTTCAAAACCTTTTTTAAGACTTAGATTGTATAAATAAATAAATAACCTATTAAAATGTTGACATTTTCTTTGATATGAATACATTTAATTGTGTACATCTTAATTATTTTCTTTTTTCTTTTCTTTCTTTTTTTTTTTAAATTTAAGTTCAAGTTTTGACATTTTACAACCTGAACTGACCTTGCCTTTTCATTACAAAGATCAAATTATTTGATACTTAATTTAATGACTTAAACATCTTATCATAATAATTTAAACACAGTCATAATAGTCTCCAGTTGTTCTCTTTATGATATCATTTCATTTTTTATTTTCCCTGCATGTTTTGGCATGCTGGTTGCACATGACTTTAATTTGGAGGACAAATGTTTTAGAAAATATGAATAATATTTAAAATATTCGAATAATAACAAAAATTGCTTCTCTGCCTTTTTCAAAAAATAAAATAAAAATAAAAATAAAAAATAAAAGTAAATGTTTATTCTTTTCAAAAATGTCAATCTTTCAACAAGGCTTTTTTATTCATTATAAAATCAGGTTGTATGACATTGACATTTTTGACTTTATGCCTATTAAAATATCCAATTACTCACATGTCCATCATAGAATAGATACTGTTTGCATGAACTGCATTGTTAATGTATTTTTGAAAAAAAAAAAAAAAATTCTGATAAAAAGTGTCTCATACCATTGACCCATACTACTAAATGTGATAAAAACACTGTGAGAAAAAATAGATAGATAGATAGACAGATAGATAGATAGATTTCAAATCTATTTTGAAATATAGTAATAGTATTTTCTTGTATTTTTACTTTTTTACAACGTGGGTGGTCCCAACACATGATCTAACCTTTTCAACCCCATCTATTCTATTTCCCAGAAACATGTTTCTCCTGCACTACACCTCTATAGGCGTGAAGGACATGTATGTTCACACTGCAGTTGTGGATCCCTGACCCGTGTCTGCTGCTCATCGAGCGTCGCTCCTCTGTAAGTCAGCTCCCCTCAGCACTCAAATCTCAATATCTCCTCCCTCGCCCAGTGAGAACACCTTTAGAACATGTTTGCTCGCTGCGAATTCCTCCGCCGGCGCAGCACCACAGGAGCTCAACGACTCGCCGCCGCAATGCTGACAACCGACATCGGTGACTAATTAAACAGACTCGGCGGGGAGAGAAAGAACCGCAGCGCACCGCTGCCGAGAGACAGAGCCAGAGTGAATCACCGCACCTGCCGAGACAAAAACTACCGCCACGCCGCAGCCGCCGTGTGTCAACAACATTTACTTTCCGGAGCCGCGTAAAACAATGGTGACAAATAGCGGATTAATCGGCTAACAAAGAACAGCAGAGGTCTCTAATGTCATTATTACGGCACGCCACACACATGCTGATTACTGCAACCAACGCAATATGAAGCTCATTAATAAAATGTGATCATTTCAAATTAGATTCTGGCTTTTGAATATAGATGTGTTTGATTAAATGCGCAGTCTAGAATATGCAGTGAGGATCAAAGGTTCGGACTCAAACTTAATTGAGATACAATTGGTATTAATTGCAGTTGGATTAAAACTAGGATGCATAATGTTGGGTCAGTGACATGATGCTTAACTATTCATTTATTCAGAAATACATTAAATATGCAATTCGTACATACAAGCAATTGAATATTCTGTTTCATGATTAACTTTCGTATTTTTTGAACTCATAAAGACTCAAACGTTAAGGTGATGCAACTGTCCTGATATTATTATGAAGAAAAAGCCTCATTAATTAAGTCAATAATTAACTAAAGTATTTTAAATGGATCTGAGCTAACATGAACTATTTTTCTTCTCATGATACAGTGGAGATCAAAATTAGAGAACTTCCTATAATTTCCTAAAATTCAAGGACACTGCTTAGTCCTATTTGAAGTTATCCTAACAGGAGTACACTGTAAAAAACAATTTGTTGAGTCAACTTAAAATAATTTGTAACCTGGCTGCCTTAAAATTTTAAGTTCAGTCAACTCAAAAAAAGTTTATTCAACTTGAAATGTTAAATTATACTGTGACATAAGTGACAACTTAGATGTTTGAGTTGAATCAACTTAACATTTTAAGGCAGCTGGGTTACCTACCCACCTGTTAAGTTTAGCAAACACAAATAATTAAGTTGTTACTAAGTACAACTTAACATTTCAAGTTGACTGAACTTATTTTAGTTGACTGAACTTAAAACTTTAAGGCAGCAGGGTAACAAATTATTTTAAGCTCACTCAACAAATTGTGTTTTATTTTTTACAGTGTAGAAGGGCAGTTTTTAAGCATATTTTAAAATCTTAATATTAAAAAAACTTAAATGAGATATAGAAAAGTTAGAGAACACTTGCAGATTATTGGTGTTAATCTGGCACCTGGTGCTAATTTCCTTAATTATATGACAAACCATATTTAACTGGCAGCATTCTTCCAGTTTTCACTGAGATTGCTAGATGGCAGGCCGCTTTAAGGTGACTGAAACCCTGTGACAAGAGGTTGTTCAGATGAAGTCTAAAGGGATGACCCTTTCAGTCACTGCAAGAGAAGTTGGTCGTTCCAAATCTGTGATTTCTTAAATATTGCAGTTTTACAATGACACTAATTCATTCAAGTCCCCCAAAAAGGCTGGTCGTCCATGCAAGACAAATGCATGAGAAAGCAGGATAATGCAGCGAGTCTCAGTGGGGGATCGGTTCAGCACTGCAGCTGGAATTGCTTGCATGTCGAGTGCTGAAATGGATAAGGATCTGTCTCGGGCATGTTTAAGAGAAGTCGGAATGAAAGTGCACTCTGAAGTGACCAAACCTTTCATCAACAGACAAAATCAAAAGGCTAAGCTCACCTTTGTCGATAAGCATGCTGTGTGGAGAGAGGAGAACTGCTCCAAGTTCACTTTAGTGATGAGTGCAAGTTTATTTATTTGGGTCTGATGGGAAACATTTTGTTCGGCATCAAACTGAGGAAAGACTGAAGCACAAGTGCGTAAAGAAGTCAGTGAAAGGTGGAGGAGGAAGTGTCATGGTTTGGGGGATGTTTTCTGCAGCAGGAGTTGTGCCTCTTGTACCGCTACATGGCAGGGTGAATGCAAATGTTTATCAGAACCTCCTTCAGCAACACGCAGTTCCTTTCCAGCAAACATCCCAATCAGCCTGCAATTTTCATGCAGGACAATGCCCCCTTCACACTGCAAAATGGGTAAAGCAGTTCCTTAAAGCTAAGAAAATTAAAATAAATATAGCTGCGAACAGCAATTACCGGGGTTCAAGCACTTAAGGCTTTTAAGCATATAAGGAAAAACACATTACATATGATTTAGCAAGGCTATACCCACCCAAACCAATGATTAAAACACATTTTTGGCAAATCCAGGTAATTTACCATAGAAATATGCTGTTTTTTTTTTGTTTTTTTTATGACTGTGGTCAGATCCCCTTAAGACTTTGCATGCTTGTTTAGAATCACCTATTGCATGTGCTCAGCAGGTTTTGTGAAGTTTGAGTTTTCCTTTAGGCTTTATAGGATTTGGGGTAAATTTGGACAGGCCCCTTTTCTAAACGACACCGTTATAGCTTCGAAAAAGGTAAATTTCAACTTTTTTTTTGGATAATTATTGGCCTGGAGAGTTTAGAGTTTAATTGAGTGAAAAACCTAAGACTAGTTCGCAAAAGTACGTTTTTTACATCTTCTCAATCATTTAACAAATGATTTGATTAACAGCAGTGGTTCTAGAGGCAAAGTTGTCCGGAAGGAGGAGGTCTATCGCATGATACAAATATTGTGCGCATGTTCTAAAACACGTGCGATGTACAATCATTTACAACTTTGAAAAATGCGATATCACCCCCCCCCAGTGGCTGATTTCTTTCAAATTTCTCTCTGACCAGGCTCCTCCAAGTTTCATTATGATCGGCCTCTATTAAACTTGTCTAACAGGTGCTCAAACTTCATTTGAGATACGCAGATGTCCTTGCAGACACTTGTGTCACTTCATATCGAGACTGTGCTCACCAATTTTCATGTTGATAGGACAAATGGTTGCGTAGTTCTAGCCATTTTTATGTTTTTTTTTTTCCTCTTACAGAACCACCAAGTGGCCAAGCTCCTGGATTTTTTTTTCCCGTGACCTCAAATTGAGCTCTTGCATAAGTGTTCTGAGTTATATCTCTTACGGAGATATCTCTTTCCTGTTCAGGGGTTATAGGTATTTTACTAAAGTGGAAAAAAGTCGAAAGTTCAACTTTTCCAGAGAATCTGGTTTGGTTCCAATCAGACGAAAAACCTAGAACGAGTTCACAAAAGTATGTTTTTTACATCTTCTCAATCATTTAAAAAACAATTTGACTGACAGCAGTGATTCTAGAGCAGGGATTCTCAAATCTGGTCCACAAGATCCACTTTTCTGCAGAGTTTTGCTCTAACCCTAATCAAACACACCTGAGCATGATAATCAATGTCTTTAGGATCATTAGAAAATCACAGGTAGGTGAGTTTGATCAGGGTTGGAACTAAACTCTGCAGCGCATTGGCCCACCAGGGAAGAATCTGAGGAACCCTGTTCTAGAAGCAAAGTTATAATAAGGAATAAGGAGTTCTATCGTATGATACGAATATTGTGCATATATGCGAAACACCATGCGATGTACAATTGGTTACACCTTTGAAAAATGCGATATTACCCCCCAGTGGCTGATTTCTTTCAAATTTCTCTCAGATCTTTAGGACCATGAGTCGAACAGGCCCACTGAATTTTGTTCTGATCAGCCTCCATTAAATTTGTCTAACAGGTGTTCAAATTTCGTTTGAGGATACGCAGATGTCCTTGCAAACACTTGTGGCACTTTGGACCAAGAACATGCACACCGATTTTCATGTTGATAGGACAAATGGTTGCGCAGTTATAGCCATTTTTATGTTTTTTTTTTCCTCGTATAGCGCCAACGAATGGCCAAGCTCGTGATTTTTTTTTCCCTGTGACCTCAGATTGAGCTCTTACATAAGTGTTCTGAGTTTGACAGAGATATCTCTTTCCTGTTCAGGAGTTCTAGGTATTTTACTAAAAGTGGCCCTGCCCCTTTACGAACGTTTTGGCTCCCCTTTGCAACGGTGAGTCGAAAGTTCAACTTTTTTTTGATAATTATTGATATTCACTCTCCAGAGAATCAATCTTCACTGCTTTGGTTCAGATTGTGTAAAAAACCTAGGACTAGTTCGCGAAAGGAATAATTATTTCAAAAAATGCGAAATACCTGAAAATTTCGCCAGGCTTAAGATCGAATCTGATGGTTTAGGAGTTATGAGTGATTTCATATTTTTGATCACTGTATCGCCCCCATCAGACCGATTGGGGTGAGACTTGGTCAAGCTGTAGGTGGTGTGAGTACTACCATCCCTCCAAGTTTCAAGTCTTAACTTACGATTTGGTCTGCACGAGCAGTTTTACATGGAGATCGCTGATCCGTGACCATTCTAACAATTACAATAGGGTTTCAGCACTACACGTTTGATTGAAAATCTCTGAAAAGTCTTTGGCAACGAAGTTATGGCTAGGAAAGCCACTACAGTTACCAAACCATGGAAGAGAGTGGAAGAAGAGTGGACCAAGATCACACTAGCGCAGTATGAGAAACTAGGCTCATTATAGATGTGATTTATTGGTAAAATTCAGTCTGTTTGCCTGACGCAATTAACACTACACAACTGGATTCGTGGATGGCACAAATAGCTGAGTTAAATGAAATTTGATGTGTTTTTCTTCAATAATTTCTTTGTGGATGACTAAAATTGAATTGTTTTTATAGCTAATGCTATGAACTACTGTACATCTGTAGGTACTCTGTGAGGCTCTGAAGCCTCTTAAATTTATATTTTTACATAATGGAATGACATTCAAGTGTCAAAACACATTCTGGGTCCATTTTTTTTCAAACCAACTGTACAAACAAACAAAAAAAAATCTTTTTTGAAAATAACATTTCAAGGATTGCTGTAAAAGCTGTGGAAAGGCTGGCAGGAGCTATATAGCAGGTGTCTGATGGCACATGTGGTTTATTGTTCGTATTATGCCGAGCCGCTTTCTGTTTCAAGGACAGCAAATCATTATAACTTCTCTTTGTGATCAGCATGAAAGAGAATTTGGAAAGTGAATGAAAGGTACGGGGCCACCGTTTGATGCATAAACAAATTGAAGATGTTAGAGAAATAGACTCGAAGAGGGATTCTGCCTTGAACATTATCTTGTGGAATGGCGAATCTCTTTGCCACAGCGGGTTTGTGAGGTCCAGAGTTTCAAGGAAGAATCAGAAGAGCCTTTGGGCAACGACGTTCCAGCGGGTTGACGTTCTGGCGAGCCGGATCAGTGCACATCATGCGCAAAACAAGCTCGGTTCACGCGCCTCGGGGGGATGTCGGAGTCTTATGATGACCTTCTGAAGACGGGCACGTTGTGTAACCTTAAAACAAGAACACTCCAAAACAATCCACTGCCTCTTTCTCCCCCTCAAATCTGTGTTCACGGGTCTCTGGTGAATAAGCTCGCCGACTAAACTCTCGCACACACCTGTCTCTTATCTCGTCCCTGCTTTTCAAGTGCTTCTTGACTGAAGCAGAGCAAGAAACTTCAGCTGGATACTGATTTATGGTGCGTGGACACAGAGATTGAGAAAAAAAATGGTTACGTGATACACTTACACATTCGTCGGTATGCAATTAAATCCATCAGTCTGAGATAAAATCGATGCTGAAAAAAATTTTGTATGAGATATGGTAAATGATTGATATGCAGGTGATGCTGAACTCTTAATGGTTGTTTATCAAATAATGAAAAAGAGCAGAATATGTGCGCAATCAATAACTGAGTCACTCAGATATCTGCATTGTATCAAACCATGTAAATATCAAATTAAATTATATCAAATTAAAATGTTTATGCCTAATTTTCATACCAAATATATGTCTTTGTCTGAACAGGTCTTTCCGTAAAGGAAAAGTTCACCCAAAAATAGATATACCGCATGATTTACTCACCCTCAAGCCATCCTAGGTGTATATGACTTTCTTCTTTCAGACAAATACAGTTCGAGTTATATTAAAAAAAACAATGTCCTGGCTCTTTCAGATTTATAATGGCTGTTGAGATTTTGAAGTCCAATAAAGTGAGTCCATCCATCATATAAAGTACTCCCCATGGCTCCAGGGGGCAGTGTTGCCAAGTCTGCGGTTTTCCTGTGGAATTGGGCTACTTTAACACTGTTGCGGCGGGTAGTTTTTCATGTCTGCTGGTTTAAGTGACCCCAATAATGTCATATTTAGCCCCTGGAATGTGAATTTACCAGGGGAACGTCGACAAAAAAAGTGTATTTTACACTCCGGAAAGCGATGTTTAATGGGCGACCCCCCTTTGACACGGGATTGGGCAAGTTTTGAGAAGCAATTGGGCAGGTTTTGTTGTGAAAACCTGGCAACCCTGCCAGTGGGTTAAAGGAGAAGTCCACTTCCAAAAGAAAGATTCACATATAATGTACTCACCCCCTTGTCATCCAAGATGTTCATGTCTTTCTCTTTAGTCGAAAAGAAATTGTTTTTTTGAGGAAAACATTTCTGTATATTTTACCATATAATGGACTCGTATGGTTCCCCGATTTTGAACTTCCAAAATGCAGTTTAAATGCAGCTTCAAACGATCCCAAATGCGGTTGTAAACAATCCCAGCCGAGGAAGAAGGGTCTTATCTAGCAAAACAATCGAGTATCTTCATTAAAAAAATACAATTTAAATACCTTTTAATCTCAAATGCTCATCTTGTCTTACTCTCCTTGAACTCTGTGTATTCTGGCTCAAGACAGGGTATGTCGAAAAACAATCGTATTTTCTCCCTCAACTTCAAAAATCATTTCAAAATCATCCTACATCGCTGCAGAAGTACTGACCCAGTCTGTGCAACGTGAACATGCAAAGAAGATCAATCATCCAATCATCAATCATCAATCAAAAAAGGTAAACAGCGATGTAGGACGATTTCGAAGTTGAGGGAGAACATAAAATGGGAGTTTTTCGACATACCCTAACTGTCACGAACCGGAAAAAAAACAGTCCAAAAAACATAATTTCTTTACAACTGAAGAAAGAAAGACACGAACATCTTGGATGACAAGGGGGTGAGTACATTATTTGTAAATTGTTGTTCTGAAAGTGGAATTCTTTAATAAAGGCCTTCTGAAGCAAATCGATGTGTTTGTGTAAGAAAAATATTCATATTTAAAACTTGATAAACCATAATCTCTAGCTACTGCTAACAGTTGTAGGCGTGTTCACGAGAGGGTAGCGTAAGCTCTGGTGAGAATATGCTAGTCATGTGAGCACCAAGGAAAACCAGTCTCCTCTTGGTTTATATCGAAATCCTCTTACATTCTTCTTTACACATCCACGTTTTGTACTTCTAATTCGTGACTAGTGTTTTGCGCTTCTACGTTAATCACCGTGATCATCTACGTCCTACATCATTCGCTGAAACACCACTCAGTTAGTGGCAGCTAGTT
Organism: Labeo catla; assembly: GCA_012976165.1. Taxonomy (NCBI): domain Eukaryota; kingdom Metazoa; phylum Chordata; class Actinopteri; order Cypriniformes; family Cyprinidae; genus Labeo; species Labeo catla. The sequence goes on from VONZ01000220.1 coordinate 498,791, forward strand.
TACAGTGTATAAAGTTTTAAATCTGGATATTTTTCTTACACAAATGCATCGATTCACTTCAGAAGGCTTTTATTAACCCTCTGGAGCCATGTGGAGCAGTTTTTATGATGGATGGATGCACTTTATTGGACTTCAAAATCTCAACAGCTATTCACTGCCATTATAACGCTCAGAAGAGCCAGGGCATTTTTTAATATAACTCAGATTGTGTTTGTCTGAAAGAAGAAAGTCATATACAACTAAGATGGTGTGAGGGTGAGTAAATTATGGGGAAATTTTCATTTTTGGGTGAACTATTCCTTTAAAAGGGTCATCTGATGCCCATTTTCCCAGTTGATATGATTCTTTAGGATCTTAATGAAAGGTCTATAATTTACTTTTGTTAAAAATTCTCAATGGTAGTATAAAACAACACCCATTTTACCTTGTCAAAATGAGCTCTGCAAGAAAATCATCCCATTCTGAGGGATTGTTCCTTTAAATGCAAATGAGCTCTGCTCGCCCCACCCCTCTCTTCTCTCTGTGGAGTGACAAGCCTGTTTACTTTAGCCACGAAACTTGCTAACTAGCATGTTATTAGGAAAGGTGATTGCAGAGATTCATTAAAAAACCCTTATACTCACTTCTGCTGTAAGTGAAGCTGGATCATGAATGATTTGCGTGAACATAGACGCATTTATGTAGATCGGGAGGCGCATTCCCTTCACAAACAAACGTAATCCACTGCATCTTCAGTGGCTCAGATGTCGGGAGTAAATGACGACCACTATGTTCATTATTACATCCAACAACACAACACCTCAATCGCTCAATCTGAGATATTCTTGTCTAACTTACATCCCTGCTCCGGCATCGAAACAGTGGAGGTCGGACTGTTACAGCTGATCTGAGGTAAGACGCTCATGTCGATCAACTATCGTGGGAGCGGCCTCTGTTGGTGTGATGGCTCGATTTGAAAAAGGGGATATTATTTTTTACAGATTAATTAAAAACCACTGCATGGATTTTTATTATTATAGGGTAGATTTGTACATACACTGCCAACACACATTTATGTTCAAACAACATCTAAAAGTGAACTTTGCATCCAATGACCCTTTTAAGAATATAAGTTAACAAAGACCGGTCTTAAAGGAATAATTTAACCAAAAATGAATATTCTGTTATTTAATCAGCCTCATTTGACTTTCTGTACCAGTTTGATTTACCTTCTTTCATGAAACATAAAAGGAGACAATTATAGCCAAAAGTCCAAACTGCTCAGTTTTATACAATGTAAGTGAATGGTGACCACGACTCACTTTTCTACTTGCTTTTCAAGGCAAGATTTCAAAGAAAAACTAATTTAAATTCAGTCTGTTGCTTAAAGCTTTCAAAATCTAGAATATTAGCAGTTACAGTTACTTTCATAATGTTTTATGCCTTTTTTTCTTGTTTTGTATGGAAAAGAACAGCTTGGAAATTCTACTAAACAACTTTTGTTCTCTACGAAAGAAACAACATGATTCTTCGTAATGACATGATTAAATCATAATTAAAGGGGTCATCAGATGCCCACTTTCAACTAGTTGATATGATTCTTTAGGGTCTTATAGAAAAACCTATAACATACTTGATAGTGTAAAAAACACTTTATACCTTGTCAAAATCATCTCTGTTCAGAGGAAGCTTTTTTGGTTCATGTCTCTTTAAATTCAAATGAGCTCTGCTTGCCCCACCCCTCTCGTTCGTGGAGTGACGAGCCGTGCTCTAAGAGACTGTAAGCTTTAGCTGCATTTAGCCGTGAAACTTGCTAACTAGCACATTATTAGGAAAGACAATTTGCAAAGATTCATAAAAACCCTTATACTTGCATCTTCTGTAGGTGAAGCTAGATCACAAATTATTTGAGCGAACATAGACGCATTTAGGCACACATTTATATAGACGCACACAATGCACATTTATGTTCAAACAACATGTACAAGTGAATTTTGCATCTGATGAACCCTTTAAAATCACAATGATTTACGACGACAAAAAAAATCGATAATTTTGACCTATACAATGTATTTTTGGCTATTGCTATAAATATACCTGTGCTACTTAAGACTGGTTTTGTGGTTGAGGGTCACAAATAAGCCAACAAAGGACTTAAAAATGAATATTCTGTCATTTATTCAGCCTCATTTGACTTTCTGTACCCGTTTGACTTACTTTCTTTCATGAAACATAAAAGGAGACAATTATAGCCAAAAGTCCAAACTGCTCAGTTTTATACAATGTAAGTGAATGGTGACCATGTCTATCATTTTCAATTTAGCCGGTTTCTCTTACAAAGCTTTCAAAATCTACAATATTAGCATATTAGCACAAGTTATATGGACTACTTTCATGATGTTTTGTTTTTATGCCCCTTTTTGTAAGGAAAAGAGCAGCTTGGACATTCTACTAAACTACTTCTTTTGCTCTCTATGAAAGAAAACATGATTTGGATTGACATGATAAAATCATAATTAAGAGAGTAAATAACGAAAGAATTTTCATATAATCTCATAAGCACACTGTACCTTGACATAGGAACCCGAGTTATATTTAGGACCCAGAATATAAAAAAATGACTCTTATAAACACTAAAAACTATAAAATCTGTCTGGAGTTTTCTTCAAAGACAAACTTTAAGAGCTAAAAACTTTTTAGGCTTCATTTAAAAGATACTAACTAATACAAAACTGCAAATTATACAATCTATTACGCACTTAGAGATGTGTTGAACAACTAGAAAGTTCACTGCCGGACATTATTCATATTCTAATTTACTGAATTTCATGTTTCTGACGGAGGAGAGCTAAGCAGTCTCGTTAGCTCCGGCAAGACTCAAAAGGGGGGCGATTCGCAGGCATTTCATAATTAGCGCCTCATGAATATCATTGGAATTCAAACAATCCATTTCATATGCAAAACTTTAGGAAACAGACGTAAAAGCGCAGACGACGCTCACGCCAAATTGATGCCGGGGGCAAGAAATTCATATTTGTTCATCATTGCAAAGTGAAAGGCTAGAATTTTTCACTCGCTCGGCAGTCAGACTCCGCATACCTGATTCTGCCGAATGCGCGGAGCGCGCCGCGTGTCAGCCTTTGCAACGCCTTCAGACAGCAAATGAGAGTTTATTGTCACTCATGGAAGCGGAGGTGGTGAGCTGATGGACCCATTAAAGAGAAGAAACAGGAAAGAGGGAGGAAAAGTTTACGCGTGCTCGCGCCGGCTTTGAAGCTGCGGCCCTTAAATAAATCATGGAGAAAAATTGCGCGGAAAGGGACCTTACCGTGGCACCTGCCAGCGATCACAATGATTAATTTCTATCCTATGCAGGTGTGTCAGCTCTGAGCTGCGGAAAAGACAAATATCAGAGCGAAATCATCGCCAAATAGCGTTCTGTTGTCTGTGCGAGACTCGCTTTATTCCCTGCTGGGAATGCTACTGGTCGCACACTTGTTAAAATAAACTTTGCGTTTGGCAGAAAGTGGGTGGGAAGCGATATAGTGCTTTCTGAATTAATAAAGTGCTGCGAAGAAAGAAAAAAGAGAATGTGTAATTTTGGGGGTTTAATTGATGAAGGCTGTCTTAATGCAGCTGGGGCTTCCAGAGGAGATAAAAGAGGAGGTTTTGCACAGGGAGCAGAAAGTCTTGCGCAGAACCCGATGTACTTTACATGAGGGTGAAAGTACAGTTCAAAATATATGCTGGGGATGTGCTGCAGAATACGTACTTTAAAAATCGAACAACTCTGAGCAACTACTAATCAGAAGCCCTGTATCGTTAGGATCCAGAAGACCCAAGATGCGGTGTTGCGTTCAAAAATAGCTAGCAAGCTATGGCTTGCAACCGAATGAAACTGAATGCATTTTCTTTTAAAATATATATTATTGAAGGTGGTAATTTTGTCCAAATGCTTCTTTGATATCTGTAGTACCTGTGTTTGTAGAGCGGACGAATTTAAAGATGAATTTAAGATGGGATTTAAACATGAAAACTCTCTGTATAAAGTATTTCAGCACTACATCTTAAGCATTAGTGATATTTTATTATTTATGTACTATTACAGTATAATTTTACAGTGTAATTTTAGTTTAAGTTTTAGTCATTTTGCCATGGACTTCTGCAATTTATTTTTTTTTATTTTTAAATATTTCTATTTAGCTTTAATTTATTTTATTATATTTATTTTTATATGTGTATATACAATTTTAGTACCTCAAGTTAAACAAAATTTCTGTTATAGGAATATAATTATAATTTTCATTTAAGTAACTTAAGTTATGTATGTGTTTCAACTTTTTTTTTATTTTATATGGTTACATATGTATGTGTATTAAATAGTGTTTGTTTTAGTTAACAGTAACAGCACTATCCCTCCTGCAACATGGTAAATAAATAAATCAACAAACATACATTAAAAATGAACTTTGATGTATTTTTATTTTGTTTTAGTTAACAGTAACATCCCTGGTAATTTTTTTTCTTTTAATGTGGATAATAATAATAATAATAATAATAATAATAATAATAATAATAAATAATGGTAAATGAATGAATGAATGAATGGATACATACATAAATAAAAACCTTGAAAAAAACTAATTTAATGGATAAATAAATAAATAAATAAATAAATAAATAAATAAATAAACAAACAAACAAACATTAAAATTGTACTTTAACTTAATTTTTATTTCATTATAATTTTTTTTATTAATTGTTTCTTAGTACTTCCAGTTAAACTAAATTTCAGTTACATTTCTAATTTTCATTTAAGTAACTTAAGTTTGTGTATGTGTTTCATCTATTATTTTTATTGTATTTAATTTTACTGTATTTTAAATATATATGTATGTATTTTTAAATAGTGTTTGTTTTAGTTCACAGTAGCAACACTGGTAAGGTTTTTTTTAATGGGGATAATTTAATGGATAATAAATAAATAAATAAATGACAATTAAAAAACACTAAAAAATAACTTAAATTTATTTTTAATTTTATTATTGTATTATTTTATTATTATTTTTTTAATTTATTTATTAATTGTTTCTTAGTACTTCCAGGTATACTAAATTTCAGTTACATTTCCAATTTTTATTTAAGAAACTTAAGTTTATGTATGTGTTTCATCTATTCTTTTTAATATATATATATATATATATATATATATTTTTTTATTTAAATTAGTGTTTGTTTTAGTTAACGCTGGTAAGATTTTTTTTTTTCTTTTAATGTGGATAATAAATATGGCCAAATGAATGTATGAACGAATAAATGAATGAATGAACCATCAAAAATAAACTTTAATGGATAATAAATAAATAAATAAATAAATAAAATTATTTTTTTATTTATTTATTAATTGTTTCTTTCAGTTACATTTCTAATTTTCATTCAAGTAACTTAAGTTTATCTACAGTATGTGTTTCATCTATTATTTTGAATTTATTGTATTTAATTTTATTGTATTTTAAATATATATATATATACACACACACACACACACACACACATACATATATATATAGTCTGGGTCACATCAATTCACTTTCATAACCACAACATATTGTCCACTAGTTAGCAGTAATGCTTTCATATTCATTTGCAATGAGAAGACTACTGTACATCTCAATAGAGTACTTTAACACAACTCTATTTCCTGCATGAAGTATAAGCGGCACTAATAAGTAAATCTGCAGCACTTACTGTATCCTTGACACTCTGAATACCAATGCATAAAAAAAATTAAACCATCACAAAGTCAATTTTACTGAATTATGTATTTAGCTCAGAGTTTCGCTGCTATTTTCTGTCAAAGGCCTTGAGATCTCTTCAACCCCTAAGGTCTTCCAGAGTAAGTTCTGCAAGTTTAATAGTATGAAAATAATACAGTTCATAAATAATGCAGCTTTAAATGATGCCTGTTACAGTATCGGAGCACCTGCTATGATATCAGATAGAACATGAAGACTGCCAGCGTAAGTAATTTAAATCTCACATGTGGCTTGCGCAGGAACAACTTGAGAAACATATTTGGTGCAGCACTGAACAAGACATGTTGTTTGTGAACAAGTATGTTTAAAGATTTTTTTAGTAGATCTAGACAATTGATAATGAGACTTGATTTGGTTGACTCAGTTAATGAAACAGTAAAGTAAATGATTCAATGACTCACTCATAACCAGCGTTATTTTAGTATCATTGAGATACCATTATAGTTTTTTTTTTCTAATATTATGAATTAGGTTTTATTTTTATCTTTTTCATTTCTATTTCTAAGTTTTAGTAAAATTATTCTAAGTAATTTTTGTAATTTTTTAGGCTTTTGTAAAGTTTTGGTCATTTTTATATATATTTTTTGTTTATATAGATTTACTAACTTTATTTTAGTTTTAATTTGAGTTATTTTGTAATTTTAGTAATTTTAGTTCAAATGCAAATGAGAAATTATGAGTTTAAAGTTTTAATATTTTGAAAATAAAGTTGAAATTACGAAAATAAAGTCGAAATAATTTGAGAATAATAAAGTCAAAATGTTTTTTTTAAAGAACAAAGTCAAAATGTTTCGAGGACAAAGTTGAAATTTTGAGAATAAAGTCGAATGTGCAAAAGAAAGAATAAACTCTTAAAATATTATAACTTAATCTCGTAATTGCTACAAATTAATTTTCGTAATTTTGACTTTATCTTCAACACATTTTGACTTTATTCTCGAAACATTGTGACCTTATTCTCGAAACACTATGACTTTATTCTTGTCATTTTGACTTTTTTGTTGTAATATTTAGACTTTATTCTTGTAATATTTCAACTGTATTCTAGAAATATTATGATTTTTTTAGTCTCATAATTTCGACTTTATTCTCAAAATATTTTGACTTTAATCTCGCAATCTTAGATTTTTTAATTTTTTTAACGTGGCACCACTTTGGCAACTAGCTGAAATATAAAAAGAATGTTTTTTTTTTATATATATTATTTTAGCAGCTAATAAACCGAAAGTCTCGCCCATAGGCTTTTTAAGAGATTAAAGTTGTAATATTTTGGGAATAAAGTTAAAATATTTTGAGAAAAAAGTCAAAATTACGAAAATAAAGTCAAAATATTATGAGAATAAAGTTGATATTTCAAGAATAAAGTAAAAATGTTGAAGATAAAGTTGAAATTTCGAGAATAAAGTCGCATACGCAATAGTCTAGAATAAACTGAAAATATTATAACTTACTCTCTTAATTGCTACAAATTAATTCTCATAATTTTGACTTCATCTTCAAAACATTTTGACTTTATTCTCGAAACATTTTGACCTTATTCTCGAAACACTATGACTTTATTCTTGTCATTTTTACTTTTTTGTTGTAATATTTAGACTATTTTGTTGTAATATTTAGACTTTATTCTTGTAATATTTCAACTTTATTCTAGAAATATTACAACTTTTTTAGTCTCATAATTTCAACTTTATTCTCAAAATATTTTGACTTTAATTTCGCAATCTTACATTTTTTTATTTTTTAAAGTGGCACCAAAATGGCGTTGTACTTTGGCAACTAGCTGAAATAAGAAAAGAATGTTTTTTTATATATATATTATTTTTGCAGCTAATAAACCGAAAGTCTCACCCATAGGCTTTTTAAGAGATTAAAGTCAAAATATTTGAGAATAAAGTTAAAATATTTTGAGAAAAAAGTCAAAATTACGAAAACACAGTCAAAATATTATGAGAATAAAGTCGAAATGTTTCGAGAATAAAGTTGATATTTCAAGAATAAAGTAAAAATGTTGAAGATAAAGTTGAAATTTCGAGAATAAAGTCGCATATGCAATAGTCTAGAATAAACTGAAAATATTATAACTTACTCTCTTAATTGCTACAAATTAATTCTCATAATTTTGACTTTATCTTCAAAACATTTTGACTTTATTCTCGAAACACTATGACTTTATTCTTGTCATTTTCACGTTTTTTTGTCATAATATTTTGACTATTTTGTTGTAATATATCAACTTTATTCTTGTAATATTTCAATTTTATTTTAGAAATATTAAAATTTTAGTCTTGCAATTTCGACTTTATTCTCAAAATATTACGACTTTAATCGCATAATCTTTTTTTAACGTGCTAGTATAAAAGTACCCAAATAATTTTTGGTGTCTATGCACCTTGTTTGTCCTGTAAGAGCGGATGCCATTTGTAAATTTTATGGGTCTGGCTTCTGTTCTCATCCGCATCCAGAGCTGATTTTGCTGCTTGATATTGCAAAAGAGTATGTCTTACCATATTATTTTAATGTACAGAAATATCTTAATTATGAACACAATGGTTTGTCATGCAAACAGTTTTACTTTTAACCGCACATTGTTTTTCTTCTCGTTATTTTCCGATAGTGGCTAATAAACCGTAAGTCTCGCCCATAGGCTTTACCGTGTTGAAGAATAAGATAAATATGAGCTTTTAATTTATTGTAGGAAAAGAGCAGCTCTATAAATTTGATCTGTCACGCAACTAAGCAAACCTGAGAAAACAAACATCAGTTATGAACATCTTTATTTTGGCACCTTTTATCTACAAGCTCAAGATTGGTCCACATGCTCTGCTTAACAATTACTAAATTATGTTGACAACAGGACAAGTCAGCAAAACAGTAGGTTTGCTTTTGAATTTTTATGGATCTTATTAAATCGTCAGCAGGCCCTTAGGTAAGGAGATGAGGGGGGTGACAAAGAAAATATGAGAAAAACGAGGGAGTGCGAGGAAGCGAGGGAGGAATGAAGACTTGCGGCCTGAAATGGGGGTTTAAATTTCACGCTATGCATTTAATTTCAATAAGGCCTCTGGAAAGAGAATACACAATATGACAGCTGGAACCCAAGAGATAGAAGAACTTATCAGATTGAGACACGTGACTCGCTAGATTAACTGAACTATGACTGCTATAGATAGTGTTCCACTTGACTCCCATTTATTACTGCTCCGATAAACAGCTTACTACACAGAAGGAGCCTAAATAACAGGAACTTTATATAGCGACATTGCACGGTTTGAAATGTGTACATGCATTACTCTAGTAATGCACGGTTTAAAATGTTGTAAACTGCTCTAGTTCAATTACAAAGTCTTGCCTTGAGCTTCAATGAAAGCTCTTTCAGTTTTCAAACACGGAAGGCATTTTGTATGCTAATGCAGGAAACTAAAACAATAAAAAAAAAGAAAAGTTCTTTCAGGATGCATTGCAGTACAAAGCTTTCCAGGTTTAGAAATCACACTTAAAGGAATAATTCACTCAAAAATGTGCTGAAATGTATTCACCCTCAGACCATGCAAGATGCAGATGAGTTTGTTTGTTCATCAGAACAGATTTGGAGACATTTAGCATTACATCACTTGCTCACCAATGGATCCACTGCAGTAAATGGGTGCCGTCTGAACGAGTCCAAACTAGTGTTGCCAAGTCTGTGGTTTTTCCACAGAATTGGGCTACTTTAACACTGTTGACACAGGTTGTTTTTCATGTTGAAGCCAGGCCCGCAGATAGCACTAGGGACGGGGGGGGACATGACTCCCCCCAGATTCATAGTGACCCGATCCGTCCCCCTCACTGTCCCTGCCACTGCTCCTTAAAGGGGTCATCGGATGCCCATTTTCCACAAGTTGATATGATTCCTTAGGGTCTTAATGAAAAGTCTAATATACTTTGGTTAAAAATTCTCAATAGTTGTGTAAAACAACACCCTTTTTACCTTGTCAAAATCAGCTCTGCAAAAATCATCTCATTCTGGTCGAGGCTGCTTTAAATGCGAATGAGCTTTGCTCGCCCCGCCCCTCTCTTCTCTCTGTGGAGTGACGAGCCTGTTTACTTTAGCAGCATTTAGCGCATTTGGCCGCTAAACTTGCTAACTAGCACATTATTAGGAAAGGCGATCGCAAAGATCCATTAAAAAAATCCCTTATACTTGCTTCTGCTGTAAGTGAAGCTGGATCACGAATGATTCGCGTGAACATAGACGGATATATGTAGATTGGGAGGTGCATTTCCTTCACAAACAAACGTAATCTACTGCATCTACAGTGGCTCAGATGACGGGAGTAAATGACGACCACTATGTTCATTATTACATCCAGCAACACAACACCTCAATCGCTCAATCTGAGATATTCTTGTCTAACTTACATCCCTGCTCCGGCATACAAACAAAAAGGATGGACTGTGACAACTGATCTGAGGTAAAACGCTCATGTCAATCAACTATCGTGGGAGCGGCCTCTCTCGGTGTGACGCCACAACGACAGGCATCTGAGAATGGCTCAATTTGAAAAAGGGGATATTATTTTTACAGATTAATTAAAAACCACTGCATGGATTTTTATCATTACAGGGTAGATTTGTACATACACTGCCAACACACATTAATGTTCAAACAACATGTTAAAGTGAACTTAGCATCCGATGACCCCTTTAATTATTGCCTCCACTGCTTCAGAATCAGCACGCTGACCAGGTCTCTAGATTCATTCTTTCCACGGGTCGCTCATTTGCGACTTTCTCAGTTGGCCACAGGAGCACATAAATTTGTCGCTTTTTTTTTGGCTACAACTTTTTATCAATGCATGCTGATTAACTTTTATCATAGTTTATAGTTATATGGCAATGAAAGTGGTTAACCCTCAACCCGTACGTTTTTTTTTTTTCATCAGTAGTATTTTTGGTTTGAATTTTGTGAACGGGAGTTCCTCTTTTGTTATAAGTTGGGATTCAGACGCTTTCGCTTTCGAATTTGCGATCTTGTCACGTTTTACAAGAAAATATTATTTTCTGTTTTGCTTACATTTATACACCTTTCACTTTTAAGACTAAAACAAAAGATGGATTCATTGGTAGCCTATTCTTTATTAAAAGCATAACAACAATAAAACAGGATACAACACAAACAAGATGAAGCATGGCATACACCAGTTTTTAGTGCAAACCATTAGCCCAAATTATGCAAAGTAACTACACTGTAAACAAAAAAAATAAATAAAAAAATGTTGAGTCAGCTTAAAATAATTTGTTACCCTGCTGCCTTAATATTTTAAGTTCAGTCAACTCAAATAAGTTCAGTCAACTTGAAATGTTAAGTTGTACTAAGTGACAACTTACATATTTGTGTTTGTTAAACTTAAATGTAAGGTAGGTAACCCAGCTGCCTTCAAATTTTAAGTTGAATCAACTCAAGTATCTAAGTTGTCACTTAGTACAACTTAACATTTCAAGTTGAATAAACATTTTTTTTTTTGAGTTGACTGAACTTAAAATTTTAAGGGAGCCAGATAACAAATTATTTTAAGTTGACTCAACAAATAGTTTTTTTTTTGACAGTGTACTTGAGCATTAGTTAAAGCCCAAATTAAGCAAAATACATAATTGAGTTGAAATCATTTGCTGACAGCTTGGTCCTCCCCAGTTAAAAAATCCCATCTCTGCCCCTGGTTGAAGCGACCCCAATAATGTTATATTTAGCCCCTGGAACCTGAATTTTACCAGGGGAACCCCACCAAAAAACATGTATTTTACTCCCTGGGACGTGATTTTTAATGGGGGACCCCCCTCGAAACACAATTGTGCTAGTTGTGGGCTAGTTTTGAGTAGAAATTGGGCATTTTGTTGTGAAAACCTGGCAACCCTAGTCCAAACAGCTGATAAAAACATCACAAGAAAAACTCCAATCGTATTTTCTACCTCAACTTCAAAAATCATTTCAAAATCATCCTACATCACTGCAGAAGTACTGACCCAGTCTTTGCAAAGTAAACATGCAAAGAAGATCAAACACCCTTAACAAAAAAGGTAAAACAGCAATATAGGATGATTTTAAAGTTGAGGGAGAACATGAGGTGGGAGTTCAATGAGAATAACCGATCGTTTTGCTAGATAAGACCCTTCTTCCTTGGCTGGGATCATTTACGACCACATTTGGGATCGTTTGATGCTGTGTTTAAACTGCACTTTGGTAGTTCAAAATCGGGGCACCATAGCAGTCCATTATATGGAGAAAAATGTTGAATTTGTTTTCCTCAAAAAACATAATTTCTTTATGACTAAATTATTTGTAAATCTTTGTTTTGGAAGTGGACTTATCCTTTAATAATGTATTTTTTTTTTTTTACAAATACACAACTTTTTGCCTCACAAGATGTTAATTGATGGACTGGAGTTGTGTTAATGATTTGTTGATTATTGTCATGTTTTTTTAATCACTTGTTTAGACTCTCATTCTGACGGCACACAGTCACTGCAGAGGATCCATTGTGAGCAAGTGATGCTAAATGCTACATTTCTCCAAATTTGGTCCGATGAAGAAAAAACTTTAAAACACTCTTTACATCTTGAGGGTGAGTAAATTTTCAGCAAATTTTCATAAAGAAATGATCAATTCCTTTAAACAATCTCATATATGCAGGTTTTTCCAAGATATAGTATGTTGTGGGTTGAATTAGAATACAAAATATCTTGATTTTTAGTTGTTTTGACTTTTAAACCAACTATAGTCACTTTAAAGCTCCCTTACAACTTTGTTGAGGCCTCCTGGAAAGCTAATTTAATTACGCCTTGCTTTTTAGGCAAATTCCAAGAGCATCAGATCACTGTACTTGTATATAGTATAATATAAATACCAATAATAGTATAGTATATAGCAATAATGGTATAGTATATAAAGAACCTGATAGTGTAGTACTGCTGTTAGGTATCTGAACACCACTGTTTACTTCATTTGCATATTTGTTCTGTTGTTTTCATTTGATCAAGTTCTTGTAATGTGATTCTTTAATCTTTATTTGATTACTGCATGTCTACTTGAGTAATTAAATGAGAATTTGTTTACTCGTTTTTAATTACTTGGGCAATGTTTACTTAATTAGAAATGCTTAAAGGCTACATTCCATTACTTTAATTTAATTTGTATATTTATTTTAATGTAATTAAAGGGCGGGTTTAATACCTAATAGTTTTTGCTGTGGTATTAAAATCGGTACTGAGAAATTCACTCCGAGCTGCATTTAACAAACATCTTCACATATTTTCCACCACAATCAGCACAGATGAAGAAAAACAGACTCTGTTGACATATGAATGCTGTATGATACTACAGTACAGTATGTGTTTATGGTAACAAAAGTACAAGTTTGCTTACCAACATAGAGTTGGGTAGATTGCTGAATTCCATTGGCTCAGTGAAGAACTCTGTGTTGTGGTCCAGTCTGCCATGGCCTCCATACTGGATTTCGTCCGAGTCCAGTTTTATCTTATATCTGGGGCAGAGTGTGGTTAAGGAACCCAACGAGATACTGGAGACAAAACTTACGAGAACTAGAAGATAAATCGATGATTATGATGGACAAAGCATCAACTGAGGGATCAAATAAACACATGGATCCATCTATCCATCAAAATGCTTAGATGTGATGGTTTTAAAGTTATAATTCAGCCAAAAGTGAACTAGCTGTTATTATTTACTCAAAACAAGCTGCCTTCTCAATGGTGTCCACTGGATGTGAACTGGTTGTCCACTTTCTAGAGACGTTCTTCAGCTCGTCAGAATGCAGAGCTGCGCTCCAAGTCAACAGCACTGATTGCTTTGAGCTCCTCCGAGACAATGACACACATTTGTCCCATATAAACACGCGCGGCAAAACCGATGAGCCACCGCATCAACAATTCCAGGCAGAATTATTTATCCATTTCAAAATATTAATAATGTATTCCATCAAAAAATGTTTGAAACAACACCAAACGTGCACTCACACAATTTCGCTCCGTCTGTGCTACACTGACTAAATTAAATATTAAAAAAAGTAATTGCCTAGACTCATGACCGGAATAAGAAATATCTTTGACAGAGAGCATAAAAGAATAATGAAGACACATTTAGTGAAAACTGGAAATCTATTTCATGCTTTTGTGTTTTAAGTTTTTTAAGTCATACACACTCACAAAAATGGACAGATGCCTTAAAAATTTAAGGTGGTGAGCTCGCTGAACATCTGGAGTGCCTCATAGATTTTCATTATAAGTGCATTAATGCTGAAATTATTATCTGTGCTAATTTACAGCATGTCACAGATGCTGTTGATAGAGTGAAAGTTAAATCGAATAATTATTTAAAGACAACATAAAACACTTTAACTTCCAGTGTCGTTTTTTTCCAAGTGAAACAATATTAAGTGGAAAATAATGTGGGATAAAACTGGTTAATTTTACTTGTCTTTGCCAATGTGTACAAGAAAGGCCATCAAAAGACAGAGAAAGTATGGAAACCCATTTTCTCCAATGAATAAAACATAAAAAAGGTTATTGTGACCTTTTATCTCATAATTCCTTTTTTTCTCGCAATTGCAAGTTTACATCTTGTGTGACAGAAACTTGCAATTGCAAGTTGTAAAGTCAGAATTATGAGATTTATTATGATAAACTTCCAATTCTGACTTTTTTTCCCCAGAATTACAAGTTTATATCAGCAATTGTGACTTTTTTTTTTTTTTCACACAGTTGTGCAATATTAAGTCTTGTGAGAATTGTGAGATAAAAATTGGTAATTCTGTGAACATATAAGTCTTTTTTTTCCCATCAGAAATGAATTTTATCACTCACAATTGCAAGTTTATTTCTCACAATTCTGGAAAAAAAATTAGATGTAAACATGGAATTCTGAGAAAAAAGGTCAGAATTGTAAGAAAAAAGTCAGAATCACAAGTTTGTTTTGCACAATTCTGAGGTAAAAATGAGATGTAAACTGAAAAGTCAGAAAAGTCAGAATTAGGAAAAAAGTCAGAATTGCGACATATAAACTCACAATTGCAAGAACAAAGTCAGAATTGCAAGTTTGTTTTGCACAATTCTGAGGAAACAAAGTAAAAAGTGCGAGATGTAACCAATTCTACAGACCCGTATTTCAGAGAAAAAGTCAGAAACTTGCATTTGCGAGAAAAAAAGTCAAAATTGCGAGATGAAACCAATTCTGAGAGAAAGAGGTAAGAATTGTGAGAAAAAAAAAGTCAGAATTGCGAGATATAAACTTGCAATTGCAAGAAAAAAGTCAGAACTGTGAGTTTGTGTTGCACAATTCTTAGAAAAAAAAGTCAATAATGCGAGATCTAACCAATTCTGAGGGGAAAAAAAGTAGGAATTGTGAGAAAAAGGTCAGAATTGCGAGATACAAACTTGCATTTGTGAGAGAAAAGTCAGAATTACCAGTTTGTCAGGAAAAAAAAAAAAAAACACAATTACCTTTTTTATTTTTTATTCTACTTTTTTTCTCAGAATTGCATGACAGAAACAGAAATTTGAGATATAAACTTTCAATTCTGAGAACATACAAGTCTTTTTTTCCCCTCATAACTGGATTTTACAACTCCCACTATTGCGAGAAAAAAAAAGTGACATCTAAACTAAAGTCAGAATAGCGAGTTTGTATTACACAATTCTAAGAAAAAAAGTCAAAATTGTGAGATGTAATTTTGGAATTCTGAGGGGAAAATAAAGTCAGAATTGTGAGATATAAACTTGCATTTGCGGGAAAAAAGTCAAAATTACCAGTTTGTATTACACACATCTGATAAAAAAAGGCTGAATTGTGAGGAAAAAACCCCACAAATTACCTTGTAATACTCTTGAAATGTCAGGGGAAAAATGTCAGAATTGTGACAAAAACTCGCAATTACCTTTTTATTTTTATTCAGTGGTGACAACAACAACAACCAAAAGAAAACAGAAAATAATAATAATAATAATAATAATAATAACAAATGAATTATTATTAATTATTATTAGTATTAGTAGTATTATCCAGAGTTGTGGACTTGAGTCGCAAGACTTGAGACTTGACTCGGACTCAAGTTCTGATCAATAGCACTGATTTTGGCACTGAGCCAGAGAGGGACTTGCTAAGTGATCACTTGTATTTTTTTGTCCACATAATGTTTAGGATATTTAATGTTTTAGACACTTAAATGACACATAATCATTATAAACCACTTATAATATTAAAAAAAATAATAATAATAAGAAGAAACACCAATGTATATTGAAACAGAAGTAGCCTAATAATTGTTTTTTTTCTCACGTCAAACACTTGTATGTAGCCTACATATAAAATTCAATCTATTTTTCCTGTTTACCAGCCACTTACTGTCATGTGTTCAAAAAATGGATGAATTCATATGTTGTAAATCGTACAGGCTGTTTTTAATGTTAGGAATGAAAAGGAAGGAAAGCATGTGACGTATTGTCAAGTTTCGCTGTGAATAAGAAGGACTAGCCTATATAAAGAACTATAAATAATGTAGAGCTATACGAAAACGTATCATCCAATCTGTCTTTTAAACCCATTCACTGATTGTTTCTTATATTGTTATATATTTACTTTTACACTTAATTTAATGCATCTTTTTGCCCAGTAATTAACGTTCTGTGACGTATCAAGTACCATAAATGTTTTGTACTGTAAATAATACCCAACAATCATGTCAGTCAAGCTGTTTATTTCAGTAGGTGGTGATAAATGAACGTCTGTATTATGTATTAGCAAGTTATTAAATATTTGACTCAATTGATTCATTAAAATCACTGAATCGTTAACAAATGAAACAATGGATTTAAAATTAATTATTCATCCAATTAGACATATATTTGTTCACAAACAATGATTAATTCCTCAATGAAACACTACTAATTATTACATTTTTTAATTATACTTAATACAGACTATTATTGACTTTAAATTCACTGTAGTAATAAATACAGAGACACTAATTTGGGAAAACAGTACTAATGACTTGTTTAGGACTTAAAGTTGAGGACTTGAAACTCGACTTGGACTCGACACGGGACTTGAATGCAAGGACTTGAGACTTACTTGTGACTTGCAAAACAATGACTTGGTCCCACCTCTGGTATTATCAATATTTCATCTTTTCTGTTTACTTTTGGTACTGTTAGTTCGCCATAATAAGGGTCCTGAAGTAAAACCAGTTCTGAACCACAGCTACATGTTGTACCAAATGTGTCTACAAATCTAAAGAAAGCAAAAGGAAAATACAAAATGTTTTAGTTATGTGACACTTCAAAAAAAGTTCTGTGACTTTTGCCATTTAATTGCCATGTAAATATACAGTTTTCACCCTCGAAGTGTAAGCAAACAACTGTATTTCTGTGGTACAAGGAAGGAAAAGATAGAGAAGCTGAAGTCCCCAGTCTCTCCACTCCTGCTCTATCTCTTTTTCTGTTTACCTTGGCCTCTCAGGGGTTTAAACAGTTGTGAGTTGTAACAAACATGCAGACAGGCGTCTAATTGGCTGCTTGAATAATCACCTCCTATCCCCATGGGCTAGCGGTGGGTCTTCGTGTTATCCTCAAACGCTCTCTTATTCTGCCCCGGAGCTGGAGCACACTTGGCTTTTACTGCCAGCTTGCCGGCTTTGATAGCGATGATTAAAAAGAAGTGTTGCTTGGCGTATTGTTCCTGCTGAGGATGACGACAGATGCCCCCCCCCGATCCTACTCCCCCATACTCCTATTTGCATTGAATCCTCACACTGATAGAACAAACTTCCTTTGTTATGGATATTTCGGAGATGTTATCGGGAAGAGAGTGAGAAAAACAAAATGATCTGATGCCGCCTTTTTTCTCAGAGAGAATTAATGGAGGCTTCATGGAAGTTGCTTACTGTCAGGACTTGCATGCAAGCATGCAAGTTCTCCTCAAGTGCAGGAAACACCTTACATTTATGAATTAAGCAAGCCAATTTTGTTAATTTGCAATTCAAATATGCTAATAATAAACACTGCTTATATATCTTACACTTTGGAAATGTGCCTCTATCTACATTTCTGCAAAACTCCAAAAACATATATATACATACAATTCACTGCATTCTCCAGTGAAATTAACAACATTAAAATGGCAAAAACATAATTATAATTGCAGGGGCCGATTATCGAAAAAGACTTATTTCATGCATAACACTATGTGGTCTCAAAACACTTTTACCACAGTTCATGATTTATGAACTAAAACATTATGACGTTTGTATCACACAACCAGCTCCATATGCATGAAGTAAACTTGCTCAAAAGCGCACCCGGTGCCACTGCATTCGCGATAGCAAGCATTGGGGTACGAGTCCAGTGAAACATGTTAAAACATATAAGCTCAAAGACTTACAGAAGCAAGATAAAATGACATGGTAGCTCATGATATGAGATATAGTAACGATATACACTCATGGCTAAAAATATCGGCAATTCTGTCAGAAAATGCAACACTTCCCTCAGAAAATTGTTCCAATTGCAAATGTTTTGGTATTCACATGCTTAAGGTTTTTGTTTGCACTGCAACAACACAAAAAAAAAAAAAACTGAGAAGAAAAGTCAAACTTGATAAAATTTCACACAGAATTCAAAAATGGACTGAACAAAATTATTGGCACCTTGTCAGAACTGTAAGAAATTGCTTTTCAAGCATGTGATGCTCCTGTAATTTGTATTTAGACACACCTGTGGCAAGCAATAGGTGTGGGCAATATAGTAATCACACTTGCAACGAATTAAAATGGAGAAAAGTTGACTCAACCTTTGTGTTGTGTCTCACACTGAGCATGGAGAAAAGAAAGAAGTGTAAAGAGTTGTCTGTGGATTTGAAAGAAAAAATTGTGGAAAAACACGGACAATCTCAAGGCTGCAAGTCCATCTCCAGAGATCTTAATGTTCCTGTGTGCACTGTGCGCAATATCACCAAGAGGTTTACAGCCCACGGGACTGTAGCTGACCTCCCTGGACTTGGACGGAAGAGCAAAATTAATGAAAAATTACAACTAAGGATTGTTCGAATGGTGGATAAAGAACCCCGATTAACTTCCAAACTACTTTAAGCTGATCTGCAGACACAGGGTACAACAGGGTCAGCTCGCACTATCCCTCGAAAAGTGACGCTATGGTAGGAGACCCAGGAGGACACCACTGCTGACACGAAGGCATGAAAAAGCAAGACTGGAATTTTCTGGGAAAACGTACTGTGTACAGATGAGACAAAAGTAGAGCTTTTTGGTAAAGGACATCATGACACTGTTTACAGAAAAAGAAATGAGGCCTTCAAAGAAAAGAACACATTCTCTACAGTCAAACATGATGGAGGTTCAAAGATGTTTTGGGGTTGCTTTGCTGCTTCTGGCACTGGATGCCTTGACTGTGTGAATGGCATCATGAAATCTGATGATTACCAAAGAATTTTGGGGTGCAATGTAGTGGCCAGTGTCAAAAAGCTGCTTCTCCACCAGAGGTCATGGGTCTTCTAGCAGGACAATGACACGAAACACTTCAAAAAGCACTCAGAAATGGTTACAAAGCGCTGGAGAGTTCTGAAATGGCCAGCAATGAGTCCAGATCTGAATCCCATAGAACACCTGAGGAGAGATCTCAAAACTGCAGTTGGGAGAAGGCATCCTTCAAATCTGAATGACCTGGAGCAGTTTGCATAAGAAGAGTGGTTCAAAATTCCAGTAGAGAGAAACTCATTCATGGTTACAGGAAGCGACTGATTTCAGTTATTTTTTCCAAAGGAGATGCTAACAAACATTAAGTTAAGGGTGCCAATAATTTTGTCCAGTGCATTTTTTGGGTTCTGTGTGGAACTGTATTAGATTTGACTTTTCTTCTGTGTTTTTTTTTTTTGTGTTGTTCCAATGCAAAATAAATAAATAAATACAAAAAAATAAAATAAATCAATAAACACATGAGTACCAAAACATTTGCAACTGCAACAATTTTCTGAGAGAAGGGTTGCATTTTCTGACAGAATTGCAAGGGTGCCGATATTTTTTGGCCATGACTGTATATATACACCACAATATATATATATATATATATATATATATATATATATATATTTTTTTTTTGTGCTTTAAATAAAGTCTTTATGATATTACATTTTTTGAATGTTGAATGAAAATGTTAATTTCTTAAAAAAAAAAAAAAGAAAGAAAGAAAGAATAAAAATGTACTGACCCCAAACCTTTAAACAGCACTTAATATTGTTAAAGATTTCTATTATTTCAAATAATTTTTTTAAACTTTTATTTTCTGGATTTCTGACTAAATAAACGCAGCCTTGATAAGCATAAGAACCTTCTTTAAAAAAAAAAACATTAAAAATCTTACTGATCCCAAACTTAACTATAAACTATACTATAAAACACAGCATATTCTTCACTTTGTAAATTAAATATCTATTTGTTCCTATTAAAGGTAAATTAAAAGTGATTCAGTCAATAACTGAGATTTTCTCTCTTTTGTCGTTTGATTAACATGAATGACAGACAGCAGGAATATTACACTGCTGTCACTTTAAGAGCTGCTCGGATCCAACATACTGCTACACATCTGTTTTCTTTCTCAGCTGTTTGCTTTCACATAAGACCGAAAGTACTATGTTTATGAGGATACATGCAAAGACGGCTATTCTGACACATACAAGGTTGTGTATTTAAGTTCTCTTTCACCGCTGATTGCCTTTCAACTCACTTGTTCAACTCACAACTAACATCACTTATTTTTAAACCAAAATGCTTAAAAACGCACGCAAAGAAAAGTTTTTGTGACCATGTAGCTCGGTAAGTTCACGTGAGCCTGTAACCGTGATAGAAACGATAGTCCATATTTTTTACCACTTGACAAATTTCTACCGGTTAATCACGTCTACTGTTATGTCACCAACCCCTAAATCATAATATAATTTTGTAGAAATGTCGCCACAGGCACTTTTTTCCAATGAGCCTTGGTTGGACTATTAGAAAGCAGGCTGGACCACTGACTGAAATAAAACATGACTGAACATCTTTTACTTGTGACTACAACTGAAATGTAATGCAAAGATGCATAAAGAACCCTTATACTCACTTCTGCTGTAGGTGAAGCTGGATCACAAATTATTTGTGCGAACATAGACGCATTTATGTAGATCGCCGGGCACATTTTCTTCAAAACTGAAAGTAACGCTAATCCTCTGCATCTTCAGCGTCTCAGATGTCGGGAATAAATGACGACTGCTATGTTCATTCTTACATCCAACAACAAAACACCTCAATTGCTCAATCGAGACATTCTTGTCTTCCCCTGCACCGGAGATGACACAATGGCAGACTGTTCTCAGCTCAATCAGGCCGGGTCTAAGGTAAGACGGCAGTGTCAATCAACTATTGGGGCCTTGGTCTGTGTGACGTCACACAGACAGGAAGCTGAGAATGGCTTTATTTGAAAAAAGGTATATAACAGAGTTTCCAAATTTTGAGTTCCCAAAGAACTTTTCATTGAGCAGTTCTTAAAATAACCATTTTTTTTCTTAGTTGTGAAGAACATTTTAATAATCCAAGGAACTTTTTTTTTCATTATAGAACCTTTTGTGGTTCAATGGATGTTATATGTTCTATAAAGAACCATCAATGCCAATAAAGAACCTTTATTTTTAAGAGTATAGGGTCTCCTGGCCAGGGGTAGCTAGGTGTTGTTTGCTGGTTTTTAAGCTTGGCCAGGTATAAAGTCCATCTTAAACCTGGTAGCCTGGTATTTTTGGCAGGGATATGCCTGCCTACCATTGGAAATGTATTTTGAAGCTGTTTTGAAACCAATAAGGCTATTATCGATGCCAACATCTGATGTTGCGGCTCCAGAGGAAGAGCACCAGAAGCAAGATGCAAGCAAGAAGTGCTGCGTTGCAGAATATCAGTTCAGAATATCAGATTATCAGACAGCATGACTGAGATCCATAAAAAGACGTCTACAGGGAGACAGAGAGAGAAAGAGCATAAATAAGGCTCAGGGATCCTTTATAAAGAGGAAGTCTACCTTAAGCATTCACGCATTGATCAATAGCACCCATTCCCATTAGACAAGCATGAATGTCACCCAGGACCAAAGCATACGTGACAGGCAGCACAGAAAGCAGCGCGTGAGTGTGTCGGAGGAATACTAAAAGTATGTGTATGTGTGTAGATGAGCGCCAAAACGAACAGACAAGACCCAGAATGGCTAATTCAATGTTCCCTGGCAAGCGTGCCAGTGTAACAGCAGTGGCCCTCTAGCTGAAATTGGCAGTTGGAGGCTTTTAGCAATTATGTTTTTGTTAGCGCTTACAGATGCTTGTCTCGGAGGCCAGGCAGCGCTGGCGGTGAAGCACTGTAATCAACCAAGCCTTGCTGAACAAAGGGGAGGGCCTGAGATCAAAGTCAATTTGCTCACAGGAGGGAAAAATAGCGGGTGAGAGGGTGACAGGTCTAAGGACTGTTGGACTCTGAAGCACTGATGACCTGAAGAAAATGTGTGCATGATCGTGATTGGGAAGAGGGTCGTGGTATCGTGCCTTTCTCGTGTAAGCGGCAGCAGTAATAGCGGCCTGTCCTTTGAGGGGCAAACGGGTCTCGGCACTGGAAAGCATTCCGCGACCAAATTTCAAAATGATGCTGTTGCGATGTGTATCATCTCAGCTGTATTTTGTATCCTTTTTTTGTAGAAAACATTAGCCAAATTGTCCTGGCATGTTGAACATAGGGCTGAAATGAGGCTGAAACTTTTCTGAGGTGGTTTCATAACTTTTTGTGATAGTAAAGAAGTTTTGAGAGTTGTTTTGCAACCTGACTGCCATAATGTAAGATCTAAAACCATGATTTGTGTCATTTTGTACATTTCCTCTAAGCTGCGCACATGTGTGGTCGCACAATTCTTACTTCGCAACTGCGCCGAAAAGAGATGCAAAAATTCATTGGGAAAGCCATTTGATTTTATTTAAGAAATTGCAAAATAATTCAGCCTGGTCTCATTGTTAATATGTAGGTATTAATACAAACTTTTAGAAGCACAAAACGTACATTTTTGTATGTTCTTACTGATGCTAAAACTTACAATTTAGATGTATTTCAACGTTTAAAACATACAAATCGTTACGTATTTTTAGCTAAAAATGTAAAATATTTACATATCTTTTATATCATTAGGATATTCATATCAATGCATTTTTAATAACTTTTATCAATATGCGATTTAAATTTTTAGCCCCCTTAAGGAGTAGTTCACTTCCAGAACAAAAATTTACAGATAATGTACACACCCCATTGTCATCCAAGATGTTCATACATGTCATAAAGAAATTTTGTTTTTTGAGAAAAACATTTCAGGAATTTTCTCTATATAGTGGACTTCTATGGTGCCCCCAAGTTGAAACTTTCAAAATGCAGTTTAAATGCAGCTTCAAAGGGCTCTTAATGATCCCAGCTGAGAAAGAAGAGTCTTATCTAGTGAAACGATTAGTTATTTTCTAAAAGAAATTAAAATTTTAACCTCAAACGCTCATCTTGTCTAACTTTGAATGAATTCTGTGTATTCCGGTTCATGACAGTTAGGGTATGTCGAAATCTCCCATATAATTTTTTTCTCCAACTTTAAAATCATTCCACATCGCTGTTTTACCTTTTTTTGTAAAGGGCATTTGATCTTCTTTGCATGTTCACTTTGTAAACACTGGGTCAGTTCTTCTGCAGCAATGTAGGTTGATTTTGAAGATGGAGGAGAAAATGTAATGGGAGTTTTTCAACATACACTAACTGTCATGAACCGGAATACACAAAAAGTTCAAGCAGAGCTAGACAAGACAAGCATTTGAGGTTAAAAAGTATATAAATTGTATTTTTTGAAAACCAATCGTTTCACTAGATAAGACCCTTCTTCTTTGGCTGGGATCATTTAGAGCCCTTAGAAGCTGCTTTTAAACTGCATTTTTTTAATGTTCTAAATTCGGGGGCACCATAGAAGTCCACTATATGGAAAAAAATTCTGAAATGTCTTCCTCAAAAAAACATAATTTCTTTATGACCGAAGAAAGAAAGATGTAAACATCTTGGATGACAAGGGGGTGGGTAAATTATCTGTAAATTTTTGTTCTGGAAGTGAACTTCTCCTTTAAGTGGTGTAAATAACGGATAATAGGCACAGAACGCTAAAAAAAAACTCCAGGTGTAGTAGTGTGCAAACTCTACTACATTGGGATGTTTTGGATAACTGTAGAAAAAAAATCATATGTGCACATTTTTTCAAAAAAAAAAAAATTATTAAAGATTTTTTTTTATATTATAGTATTAGGGCTGTCCTCGACTACACTGTAAAAAACAATTTGTTGAGTCAACTTAAAATAATTTGTAACCTGGCTGCCTTAAAATTTTAAGTTCAGTCAACTCAAAAAAAAAACGTATTTATTTTGAAATGTTAAATTATACTAAGTGACAACTTGGATATTTGAGTTGATTCAACTTAAAATTTTAAGGCAGCTGGGTTATTTACCCATCTGTTAAGTTTAGCAAACACAAATATCTAAGTTGTTACTTAGTACAACTTAACATTTCAAGTTGACAAAACTTATTTGAGTTGACCGAACTTAAAATTTTAAGGCAGCACGGTAACAAATTATTTAGGCTGACTCAACAAATTGTGTTTGTTATTTTTTAGTGTAGTAGTCATTTATTTCAAACATTAATCAACTATTAGTCGCACATTTATTAATAAACCATATAAATCATAATAATGAGCCTTTTGTTTTCGGCTGAATAGATGAAGTCGGTGACACTTACTCGTCATCTCCGCATTAGTAATGCGCCTGTATGCATGTTTCATACTGATTACATAATCTAAGAATATTTGTTTTCCATTTGAATTGGTTCATTTGAAAGTAGATGTTTCACTCTCTATAGATACCCTATATTTTTCATGTTTTTAAGGCAACTATACACAGAGTTTAGAAATTTCATGCTCAGGTTCACAGAGACAGAGACGGTAGAAAGCGCATCCTGTTTGCTTTAATTATTTTACAAAAGCACAATGTTTCGTTGTTAGCATAAGTGCACATAAATAAATGTAGAGTCTTTACAGATTCAAAAGATGTATTATTATTATCCGTATGACCAAAAATGACGGGCAAGTGACGGCACCGGTGCCTGCAACTGTAATACAGTAAGCACGCTACTGTTTAGCTTCCACACTCCGCATAGACACTTGAATTGTGCACATTTTACTAGGTTAACATTAGATTGAGTGACAATGTAAAGTTGCAACTACTTACATATTTTATATAATAAGCCATATTTGAGGTTGATGATGAGAGACAGTTTTTTTTTTTTTTATGCGACGATGCAACTAATAAAATTTTGGTCATCAAGCCTCTTCTTGTCACTAATGGTTAGCCCTATATATCATATTATGATTAGGACCGTCAAACGATTAATCATACAAAATGAAAGTTTAAGTTTGCCTAATATATATGTGTGTGTACTGTGTGAAACTATTATGTATATATAAATACACACAAAATAATGTGTATATTTAAGAGAAATGTTATGTACAAAATATTTTTATTTATACATAATTTAAATTATATAAAAAATATAATAAATACATACTTGTAAATATTTCTTAAATATATACATGAATGTGTTTGTATTTATATATGCATCATAATTATACACAGTACACATATTTGAGGCAAAATCAAACTTTTATTTTGTATGCGTTTAATCACGATTAATCGTTCGGCAGCCCTAATTATAATATATTTTATATATAAAATATTACATTAATATATTTCCTCAAAACTCTAAATGGTAGTGTGTACAGTATATATTAAAAGAGTAAATCTTATATTTTTATTGTTTCCAGTTTCCAGCTTCCACAATGATGTTTAGTAAGATCAGAAGTGGAAAACTCATCAATGTAAACACAGTATGAACTGCTCTTCAAGAAAATCTACTCAACCATAATAAGCTCGTATGACACACTGACCCTCCTTACAACACTTTCCCATGATTCCCATGAGATCATCTGTGTTCTGCTTCATACATAATCATAATGCATTTTCCTCATTTCCATCCTTTTATCACATTTATTACACAATTCGTCTGTATAAAGTCATCAAGCATCTTGAAGCTGTAAAGCGTGCTGCTGTTTCGCCCGAGGACAAGCCTGTTACAGATTCAAGGAGGAATGCTGATATGCTTGAATTATTTAGAATGGCGTTCAGGTAAATGCCCCTGACAGATAATAGGAGAATGATGACCTGACACAATCACAGACGCCTGTTGGCACGCAGCGTATCAAAGACACATCAGGGCTGACAGGATGTGCTTTCATGATGGTACCCAACTGGGATTCACAATACTCCATCCATCTGAAAGGAGAGAAGCACCTGAAGAACGCGCCCATCGAGAGCAGAGAACCAAAGATTGAGAGGAGAGGAAAAAAAAAAATGCTTCGAAGGTTTGAGCTCCTGTCAAAAGCTGATGTCGACAGAATTTTAATGGCTGATGTTTGTGGTGGAGTGCTTAACTCAGGGAAAACTTTGTCTTTTTTTTTTTTTTAAAGAGAGAAAAAGTCTGAGGAACAAAACTGCTGCTCATCCTGCTGAAAGGACATGGGAGACACTTTTGAGGACATCGAAGTGCTTTATCTCTTTCTAGAATCCAAATTCATGTCCACGCTGTCCTCCCTAAAGCTTTTTTTTTGGCTTACACCTGTAGTAAAGTGTCAGTTTGCGACTGCACTTGTTTACAGAAATATGGCATTTGCAGCTGTCATCTGATGTGGCGGGAGCTCACGCCAAAGTGTATTTTAATGTGTAAACAGTCAAAAACCCTAATTTTGGCCCATTTTACACATGGTATTGAATATAAGCGTAAACAGGCTCCAAAATATTTTGTGCTCCAATGTTTCAGGGACACATTTGGCATCCTAATGTGTTCCAGACTAAAAAAAAAAAACCTACTCATCTGTCATGCAAACTGGTTAGCTTAGAGAAAACAAAAAACATCCAAGCTGAACATTTGTAAAAGTACATGTAACTTCTCAAGTTTGCCTAATATAAGAGTTTAACTGAAATTTAAAAAAAAAATCATAATTGCGGTAAGATTACAATTTTCAAATTAAATTTTGATTAACAAATGAAGTGATTTGTGATCATATGATTCAACATTAAAACAAGAAGAAAATAAATTATTTATAAAAAAATAATGTATAAAAAAAGTAATCCTTTAATAATAAACATTTAAAAAAACCAAATAAATGAATACACAAATATTGTGACTGATTGCAATATATTATTATTATTATTAGCTGCAACATCGTAGTGTATCGCTGGCACAAATATAGTTAAAAATCCAATAAAAGATTGAATAATAAATAAAAGATAAATTAAAAGACTGGATAAATAAATAAAATAGAATATATAATATACATTAAAAAGGAGAAAACAAACAAACAAAAATAGTATTATTTATTGCTAATATTATGCTTATATTATATTATATTTTAAAAAATGCATGCTGTTGAATAAAAATACTGGGAATAACTAGTGTTCATTATTACTAATAATATTAATGATTCTTATTGTTATAATTATTATTATGTAATATAATACTATATAATATATAATGTGGTTATATTATTAAATTCTTAATCATTTATTTACTTAATAAACCTATGTGGTTAAATAAAAATATTTGGAATACCTACAGTGTTCATGATTTGCTGTTCCCCTTCAGTCGTTTCACTACGACGTTACATATGGGGACTCGCTTGAGAGTCCAATCATCTCCAAGCCTTATTCAAAAGGCCAATGAACATTCATGAACATTGGCGAGTGGTATTTGCATGCCGAGCCACTCCCCCGTACATACGGGTATATAAGATGGTGGCGTGCAACCACTCATTCAGACTTTTGCTTTTGGAGCCTCGTCTTCTGAGCCATTTAAAAAAAAAAAAAGAAAAGAGTTCCTGAGTTCACACTCTCTCTGCTGGCGTGCTGCCGAGCTACTAAAAGAGCTTCATCTAAAAGAGCGTTCGGCAGCCGCCAGCCTAATCCTGCGGGCTGCCGTTTTCACGGCATTCAAGCCTCCCGCACTCCAGCGAGCCCCGCCCGTTTGAGAGCACAGTTGTGCCGCGGTTTCTCCCTGGGCGGACCGGGATTTCAAAAGAGTGAATTTCTCGCGGCTGTCGAGGACATCTTCCCGGTATGTATCTCCGGCCGTGCGCTTCCGGGTGCGGTAGTTTCCTCGCCTCTTTGGACGGACATGATCGCTGTCTCACGTGCCTGGGCCGAGAGCACGCTGAGGCAGCGTTCACGGATGGTACGTGCGTTCATTGCGAACGTATGTCCATGGCTGCGTTAAAGTCCCGCCGCTCATTCATGAGTAGGCACCCCTTGTTGTCTTCCCGCGGTAAGTCGTTGAGCCGTCAAGGTTTTTCGGCTGCCGCGATGAGGCACTTGGGGGACATTCAGGTGACTGTGCAGAATGTTCCGTCGGCCCCCAAAGCCCCGCGGACTTCTGCGTCACCGCGCAGTCCCGTTGAGCTGCCAGAGCAGTATACCTCCCCGTACAGCGGGCTGGGTATCTCCTTTGGCGCTCCCCAGGAGATCGAGATGTCTGCTGCAGCATCAGAGGGAGAGTCTGACGATGAGGCTGACGACTCGGCGGGTCGGTACCCCTCTGCGGTTGCCGCCCCGTCTGAGACGGATGCTGAACTGTCGGCTATGCTCCTCCGAGCCGCCAAGGAGATCGGTCTGGAGGTGCCCAAAACACCTCCGGCCGATCCCTCTAGGCTGGATGATTGGTTTCTGGGGAGGGCTCCCGCGGCACCGCCGCGCTCTCCCCCAGTGCCTTTCTTCCCGGAGGTGCATGAGGAGCTCTCCTCTCCCCTCGCCTCTCTCGACGGCGGTGCAACCCGGGGTTATGAGGCGGTCCCTCAGGTCGAGCGCGCTGTCGCGGTGCATTTATGCCCGCCCGGCGCTGCCACCTGGCGGGATCGGCCCCATCTCCCCTCCAGGGCGTGTGAGTTATCGTCCGCTCTCGCGGGCCGGACTTACCGCGCCGCTGGACAGGCTGCCACCGCCTTGCACGCCATGGCCACCTTACAGGTGTACCAGGCCAAGGTGTTGAAACACCTGCACGAGAGGGGATCTGACCAGGGTGCAATGGAGGAACTCCGCGCCGCCACCGACTTCGCCCTCCGGGCTACGAAGGTGACGGCGCGTTCCCTTGGTCAGTTGATGTCCACCATAGTGGTCCAGGAGCGACATCTATGGCTGACCCTGGCCCAGATGGCAGATGTCGACAAATCACGGTTTCTCGACGCTCCTATCTCCCAGGGCGGCCTATTCGGCGACACCGTCGAGGACTTTGCCCAGCAGTTCTCGGCGGTTCAAAAGCAGACGGAGGCGATTAAACACATCCTGCCCCGCCGCGACATTCCAACCACGTCCGCAGGGCCCCAACCTCCGCCTGCTCGTCGCCGAGGGCGCCCTCCCGCGGCTTCCAAACAACCAGCTCCGTCCCCTGCTAAGGTACATGACACCAGATTGGCAGCCCGACGTCGAGCTGGCCGTGGGAGAGCGGCGCCGCCCGCGTCTCAGGGGCCGGTCACCCGCAAAAGATCTGCGAAGCGTCCCTGACACGGGCAACCTGGAGGTGGAGGGAATCGCTCTTTGGGGGATGACAACATCAACGTCCCCACTCCCGGTGGAGGGCCGGGAGCTGTCACAGAAAGAGTCAATTCTCTCACCTCCGGGGTTCAGGCCCCGAGTTCCATCTTTGAGCAGCGCCCAAGAAGTGTCTCCTCGGATTCGGACTCGGAGCCTCATGTTGCCAGCGCGGGAACCAGGGAAGAAGGTAAGCGCTGCCCAGTGCAGTCTGACTTTTCTCCAGGACGTTCTTCCTTCTGGGATCAGTCCCTTCCCCTTCCCCCCCCCAGGCTGCCCCACTGCGGTCACGTCGGTCAACGTCCCTTTGATACCCCTGGCGACCAGGCTGGGAGCCTGGCTTCAGCTTCCCAGCCCCTCGCGGTGGTTGATTCGGACGGTACGTCTCGGCTATGCGATTCAGTTCGCCAGGCGTCCGCCCAGGTACAGAGGCGTCCTTTCCACTTCTGTCCATTCGGACACACATGCCGCTGTGCTTCGTGCGGAGGTTGCAGTCCTACTGGCGAAGGACGCAATCGAGCCTGTCCCTCCAGCCGAGATGAAGTCAGGGTTTTACAGTCCTTACTTCATCGTGCCCAAAAAGAGCGGTGGGTTAAGACCCATCCTGGATCTTCTAGCTCTGAATCGGTCCCTTCTCAGGCTGCCGTTCAAGATGCTCACGACGAAGCGCATCCTAACATGCATTCGTCCCCAGGATTGGGTTGCAGCCATCGACCTGAAGGACGCGTACTTTCACGTCTCGGTCCTGCCTCGACACAGACCCTTCCTACGGTTTGCTTTCGAGGGTCGAGCGTATCAGTACAAAGTGCTTCCATTTGGCCTCTCCCTCTCTCCCCGCGTCTTTACGAAAGTCGCGGAGGCTGCCCTGTCCCCTCTTTGGCAGACGGGCATTCGCATCCTCAACTATCTCGACGACTGGCTTCTCATAGCTCACTCGCGAGATCTGTTGTGCGAACAGAGGGACTTGGTGCTCCGGCACCTCAGCCATCTGGGCCTTCAGGTCAACCGAGAGAAGAGCAAACTCTCCCCAGTGCAGAGGATCTCTTTTCTCGGTGTGGAGCTGGACTCGGTCAGTATGACAGCCCGCCTCACCAACGAGCGCACGCAGTCAGTGCTGAAGTGTTTGGAGTTATTCAGACACAAAACAGCGGTCCCTCTCAAAACATTTCAGAGGCTCCTGGGGCATATGGCAGCCGCAGCCGCAGTGACGCCGCTCGGCCTGCTTCATATGAGACCGCTTCAGCGCTGGTTACACGATCGAGTCCCGAGATGGGCATGGCACCGTGGCACACTCCGGATTGGCGTTTCCCCGCAGTGTCGCCGCCTGTTCAGCCCGTGGTCAGACCCGGCCTTCCTTCAGGCCGGAGTCCCCCTGGGACAAGTCTCCAGGCATCTTGTGGTATACACGGATGCCTCTTCCACGGGTTGGGGTGCTGTATGCAACGGGCAAGCAGCATCGGGCTCCTGGACAGGACCTCGACTGCAATGGCATATCAATTGCCTAGAGTTGTTGGCTGTGCTTCTGGCCCTTCGTCGCTTCCGACCGACGTTGTGTCACAAGCACGTGCTTGTTCGCACCGACAGCACAGTGACTGTAGCCTACATCAACCATCAGGGTGGTCTACACTCCCGTCGCATGTCACAACTCGCCCGCCATCTGCTCCTATGGAGTCAAACGTGGCTGAAATCGCTACGTGCCGTTCACATTCCAGGAGAACTCAACCGTGCAGCCGACCAGCTCTCACGGCAGTCCACCCATCCTGGAGAATGGCGACTCCACCCCGAGACAGTCCAGCTGATTTGGAGCCATTTCGGGGAGGCCCAGATAGATCTGTTTGCTTCCCCCGAATCCTCCCACTGCCAGCGGTTCTACTCCCTCAACGAGGCTCCCAACAGCCTCGGCAGGGACGCACTGGCACACAGCTGGCCTCCGGGGCCCAAGTACACCTTTCCCCCAGTGAGCCTCCTTGCACAGACACTGTGCAAGATCTGGGAGGTCGAGGAGCAGGTTCTGCTGGTTGCGCCATACTGGCCCACCCGGACCTGGTTTCCAGAACTCATTTCCCTCGCGGCAGCCCCTCCCTGAAAAATCCCCTTGAGGAGAAACCTTCTTTCTCAGGGGATGGCCACAATTTGGCACCCGCGCCCCGACCTTTGGAACCTGCACGTCTGGTTCCTGGACGGGACGCGTTAGACCTCTCCGGCCTTCCACAGGCCGTGATAGAAACTATCACTCAGTCCAGAGCCCCCTCCACAAGGCAGGCTTATGCGCTGAGATGGGGTCTGTTCGTCGACTGGTGTTCCTCTCGCGGGGAGGACCCACAGAGATGTACGATTGCAGTAGTGCTTTCCTTCCTGCAGGAAAAGTTGGAGCGCAGGCTGTCCCCTTCAACTCTCAAAGTGTACGTTGCTGCCATTGCAGCGTACCACGATGCAGTGGATGGAACATCCCTAGGTAAGCACCAACTCATCGTGAGGTTCCTGAGGGGTGCGAGAAGGGTTAATCCCCCCAGGCCGCACCCCATACCCTCTTGGGACCTCTCCGTCGCCCTCCAGGGCCTGCGGGAGGCCCCATTTGAGCCACTTGCGTCGGTTGAGCTAAAATATCTGTCACTTAAGACAGCGCTCCTGACCGCACTGGCCTCCATCAAGAGGGTAGGGGACCTACAAGCTTTCTCTGTCGACGAAGCGTGCCTAGAATTCGGGCCCGGCGATTCTCACGTCATCCTGAGACCCCGGCCTGGTTATGTGCCCAAGGTTCCCACCACGCCTTTCCGCGATCAGGTGGTGAACCTGCAAGCTCTGCCCTGGAGGAGGCAGACCCAGCCTCTGCGCTGCTGTGTCCAGTTCGCGCTCTGCGTATATACGTGGACCGCACTCGGCACTTCAGACGCACCGAGCAGCTCTTCGTCTGCTTTGGAGGTCAGCAGAAAGGGAATGCTGTCTCCAAACAGAGGTTGGCCCATTGGGTGGTAGATGCCATCTCCCTGTCGTACCAAAACCAGGGAGAGCCATGCCCCTTAGGTGTTCGTGCCCACTCCACACGGAGTGTTGCCTCATCCTATGCGTTGGCTCATGGCGCCTCACTAGCAGATATCTGTAGAGCTGCGGGTTGGGCGACACCTAATACCTTCGCCAGGTTCTACAACCTTCGCGTAGAGGCCGTATCCTCCCGTGTCTTAACATAGACATCACAGGCGAGCGGGAGTCCGGCTGGTGTCGGCTTGCTGCGCCATTCCTAATGGATCCGTGCGCTATTTCCCTCAGTTGTTCCCTCCGGCGAACCTGGGTCCTCCATGCCCCGCAGTCAGGCCTAGTGCGGAGTAGTGCTTGTCTGTGCTCCGGTTGGGTCTCCTTCGCCCAGCAGGTTGTGGCAACATGTTTCAGTATTTTTCCACGGTCAGCCAGAAGGCCGATGTTTCCCTCATATATCCCTAAAATCTATGGATATATTGAATTTCTTGTGTTCCACATGAAGAGATTTCATGTGCTCCGCCCCCCCAACTCCTGCTTCAGTACAACTGGCATCCCTGTGGGGCCCCCTATTGGCCCCCAGGGCGTTGGGAAGGTTACGCTCATATCCGTCTGCTGACACGTCCGCCTGTCGGCACGCGGTGTGTTGCGTAACGCGACGTCTGGTTCGTGGCCTGTTCCATGGGTCTGTTCCCATATGTAACGTCGTAGTGAAACGACTGAAGGGGAACGTCTAGGTTACGTACGTAACCCTCGTTCCCTGAAGGAGGGAACGGAGACGTTACATCCCCTGCCACGACCTGACGTCGCGCTGACGCCGGGCTGCAGCTCGGCTCCTCAGCAAAAGCCTGAATGAGTGGTTGCACGCCGCCATCTTATATACCCGTATGTACGGGGGAGTGGCTCGGCATGCAAATACCACTCGCCAATGTTCATGAATGTTCATTGGCCTTTTGAATAAGGCTTGGAGATGATTGGACTCTCAAGCGAGTCCCCATATGTAACGTCTCCGTTCCCTCCTTCAGGGAACGAGGGTTACGTACGTAACCTAGATGTTGTTGCTATAATAATAATAATAATAATAATAATAATACATTAATATTTCATATTAGTAGTATTACTAGTAATATTATTTTTATTAATCTTATGATTATATTATTCAATTATTAATAATATATTTAATAAATAAAATAAAAATAAATAAAAAATATTGGAAATAACTACAGTGCTCATGAATTGCTGTTGCTGCTATGACAACAACTATAATAATAATAATAATAATAATCATTATTATTATTAGTTATTATTACTACTACTACTAATACTACAGTTATTTGTTACTACTACTAGTAACAAAGTTATTATTACTACTACTACTACTACTACTACAAGGCACAATTGTAGTCCAAATCAGATTATTTTTTGCAACAGTAAAATGTCCAATTAAATATTTTGGTTTGCAATGAGATTGTGTGACTACAATTTTAAAATGTTATGTTCACAATAATATTAAACTTTTAAAACATTATTAAGGGACAATATAGTGGTGTATTTGCGGTCCAAATCAAAACCGTAAAATGAAATAAATGAACTGAACTAGACAAAAAAAAAATCAGAGACACAATCATAAGTAGACCCATTAAAGATGCAGGACATGGAATTATGGGTAAGGATCAGAAAACTTTTGGATGCAACTACTACCAAATGTAAAATGGACCACTGAGGCTCCCTGCTCACTCTGAACACAACAAAAACACACAAGTCCCTTTTACTCTCACATATCTAAAGATATAGCTTGTTATTACGACTTCACCAGGCTCATCTGATACCGTCTAACAGACAGACGACTGTGAGATAATGTAGAGAAATATGGCTGTGTACGCACAGATATATATATATATATATGTGTGTGTGTGTGTGTGTGTGAGATGGCTGGGGTTTAATGAAAAAGCACTCTGGACTCGTTGGGTCAGACTTGTTTACCTCTTCTGACACAGAGTGGCACTTTCATCTGTCTTCTGCTCTAATTGGACGCTCTGCTTCGACTCTCATCTTTCAAGCATGCTTACCTTACCGACACACAAACACGGCTGCACACACACACTGTAATGCCAGGCAAATTCGCCTGCGTGTTTACCTCTCGCGCTCATAATGACAGCTATTTCTGCAGATTCTCAGCTGTTTGCATCTGAAAGCTGGGTTCTCCTTCATTCCCCTGCTGAAAAGACTTCCTGCAGCTTTACACCAACACGGATGCGGCTAAACCTGTTGTACATAATCAAACACTTCAATGAATATTCTGTCATCATTTACTCACCCTCGTGCTGTTGCAAACTTAACTTTCAGTCGTTTGTTACACAAAAGCTATTGTATGTCTTCAGAAGACTTGCCACAAGTCATACAGACTGCTTTTATGGCATTTTTGCGACCAGTATATTATTCAAAGTAATATTCAAAATTCAATTCCACTGGACTTCAGGTGTTTGGATTGAGTTGAGAGTGAGTAAAAGACAGAAAGATAGACAGACAAATCAATAGATAGACAGACAGGCAGATAGACAGATCAATAGATAAACAGATAGATAGATAAACAGACAGATAGAAGACAGACGGACGGATGGACGGGCAGACAGACAGACAGACAGTCAGACAGATAGACAGACAGTCAGACAAATGGACAGACAGATGGACAGATGGACAGATAAACAGACAGACAGACAGACAGTCTGGATGGATAGACAGACAGACGGACGGACGGACAGAGAGAAAGACAGTCTGTCGACCAATCAGTCAGTCAGTCAGACAGACAGACAGACAGACAGAGACAGACAGACAGTTGGACAGACAGGGAGACAGGATGGACAGACAGGATCGGATGGATTTATGGATGGACAGACAGATGAACAGACAGAGACATACAGACAGAGAGACATACAGACAGAGACATACAGACAGACAGACAGACAATCAGACAGACAGATAGTCAGTTGGACAGACAGGAGACAGGGATGGACAGACAGATGGATGGATGTGTGGATGGACAGACAGATGAACAGACAGAGAGACATACAGACAGAGAGACATACAGACAGATTAGACAGATTAGTCAGTCAGTCAGTCAGACAGACAGACAGACAGACAGAGACAGACAGATGGATAGGACAGACAGACAGATGGATGTATGGATGGACAGACAGATGGACAGACAGAGAGACAGACAGACAGACAGTCAGCCAGAAAGACAGATTAGTCAGTCAGTCAGGTCAGGACAGACAGACAGACAGACAGACAGACAGACGGATGGATGTACAGATGGACAGACAGATGAACAGACAGAGAGACATACAGACAGACAATCAGACAGACAGATGGACTGACAGACAGACAGATAGATAGACAGACAGATAGACAGATAGATAGATAGATAGATAAATAGAAAGACAGACAGACAGATTTTTTAAAATATTTCTATTTAGATTTGATTTATTTTTATTTTAGTTTTCAGTAATTTAGAACTTCAGTTAAAAGAAATAGACAAGAGTAGTAAAGTTGCATTGGCGACCAACTGAAAGTTTTTTCATTTAAATTAAATTAAATTAAATTAAATCAAATCATTTCAGCTTGTTAAAGTTAATAACAACACTGCTTTTCTCCGAGACAAAAAGTTGCTGTATCTGTATTAAAAAGTTGCCATCAGACGGAGCGACTACACAGGTGAAGGATACTTCCCCGGTGGCCCCACCGCCACTCTGTAGTTGCTGTAACTGTTGGTTGGGTGGAAGTTGAAGACGAAGATGACGTTAGCTCTCTCGAAGACGATCACCTTGTCTCCCTCGTGCTTGGCGCTGACGTAAGCCTATAAAGAGAGACAGAGAGATCAAAGATTGAGCCCAGTGGGATTGCATGAGATTTGTGTGCTTTTAATCACACATGTTCTGTATCTCAGTCTCTGCATGTTTGATCTTCAGCAGTAACGTTATGGTTCCCATCTGTACGGATATTGTTGAAAATCCTACAACTTTTCGTGCCCTGTGTATGAACCCATTACTAATCATACCCACGTTATTAAAGCCCTGTTATGTAAGACAGATTTTGAGAAGCATTTTACAGGAAGTTTTTCACTGCACTGAAGCTTCATAGTATTTAAATGAAATGAAATTAATAAAGATTAAACAAAAAATGCAATACAAATGAGAGTCACTAAAAAGACAATAATAAAATGTACTCCATAATAAAATATTTTAATAAATATAAAATGCAATAAATAAATAAATATGGCTTATTAGTTAATTATTGTAAAATAAATACTTCTGAGAAAACAATGACGTCATTCTTAAAAGTAAAGGTAAAAAGAAAACTTTTTTTTTTGTGTTAAAAATCATTAAAGTATTTTTCCATTGTGATTTACTATTTTAAGCAATATATATTTATAAATAAGTAATAATTATTTATAAGTAATAGGCTTAAAGTTTCACAGTATGCAAAAAAAATAAAAAAATAAATCAAAAATTAATCATTGGGCTAAATAAGAATCGATTAAATAAAAAAATAAAATACAAAATAAATACATAAATAAATGTATTACACTTATAATTTATTTATTGATATTGTAAAATAAATAATAAAAAGTTTAAAAATATTAAATATATATAATCTTAAATAAATAAATACAAATAATAAATATAAATACAAAAGTAAATAAAATGAGTGCAAAATTAATAAAAACAAGATCGGGAAAGACTATTCTTAAAGTAGTAAAAAGAACAAATTCTTTATGTAACAGTAAAAAGAAACAATACATTGCCTTTCTTTTGTGATTGATTATTTATTTTAAAATTAATTCTTTTATTCTTTGGTCTTAGTTTTAAATGCAGTATATTGGATAACTCATGGCCTAGATCAGCTTATTTTTGGAGCGGTAAAATTTCAAATGAAATAAATATCGAGAAGCAAGAAGAATATTTTCAAAGGATCCATCCACTGAAGATCTTTCTCCCTACAAAACACAGACCCTTCAAACTACTCAAACTCCAAACTTTTGAAGTGCAGGATTTTTTTATCCAACTGAAATCCAAAGATGACACTCTTGGGGCAAAACCGCAGCTCACTGTCAGCAGCAGATGACTGCCAATGATTTAGCTGGTTTCCAGCAGAAAGACGAGTCTGTAACGTGCCATTACCAGAGATTATCAATGTCACTCTGCCCCACTATTTTTAGTGGTCCAGACCCTCAGCCAATTTGGGAACTGAATATGAAAGAAAGATAAGAAATGCTTGTACTGAACAGAGAAGACACCCAGTTGAAGGAGCCAGAATAGTTTTACTCAGGATTCATCTGCACTGAGTTACATTCTCTTCTGTAGAAATCATACTAGCAGGGTCAGAAATTAACTTTTCTATTAAGTGGGCAATAACTGCTTCCTGGAACTGATTTCAAAGGACATATTTGATTACTGTATGGGCAAAATTATATATATATATATATTTTAAATATATTCATTATGTGGTATGATTGCAATATAAAGACAAAAATTCAACCTGATCTCAAGACGAAAACTTACCTATGAATGTGATGTTAAATTGCAATCGCAAGCATGCCGTTTTAGCTTGTTTTTCAATCATTCACCTTTCAGCTCTTTCATCATGAGTCATGTTTTTCACAAGATTCATACCCAGGGATTCTGCAAGCTTGTTACGTTCGGAAAGCAAAACATATGGAGCTATAATCACAACTGTGTATGAAAATGATTACAAGTGCTCGCTGTTTTTTCCGCCTCTAGCGTTCATTTCCTTTGAAAACTGCAGTGATATGTATTTTGAGTGTTGAGAAAAAGTTCCCATAGGTACGTTTTCATCATGAGAAAAAGGTAGCAAAAATTACATTATTGTCGATTATGGCTCTTGATATAGTAATAATAATTATTGATGTATTGATGTACAGGTGCATCTCAAATTAGAATGTTGTGGCAAAGTTAATTTATTTCATGTATGTTATGTATTAAATAAATTCAATGCACACAGACTGAAGTAGTTTAAGTCTTTGGTTCTTTTAATTGTGATGATTTTGGCTCACATTTAACAAAAACCCACCAATTCACTCAATTCATCTCAGCAAATTAGAATATGGTGACATGCCAATCAGCTAATCAACTCAAAACACATGCAAAGGTTTCCTGAGCCTTCAAAATGGTCTCTCAGTTTGGTTCACTAGGCTACACAATCATGTGGAAGACTGCTGATCTGACAGTTGTCCAGAAGACGATCATTGACACCCTTCACAAGGAGGGTAAGCCACAAACATTCATTGCCAAAGAAGCTGGCTGTTCACAGAGTGCTGTATCCAAGCATGTTAACAGAAAGTTGAGTGGAAGGAAAAAGTGTGGTGGGTTGTTGTTAAATGTGAACCAAAATCATCACAATTAAAAGAACCAAAGACTTAAACTACTTCAGTCTGTGTGCATTGAATTTATTTAATACACGAGTTTCACAATTCAAAAAAACAAAGAACCATTTGAATTAGTTTCACTTTTTACGCTTCAAGACTTCAAACTGGTTATTTTAGCAGCATGAATATAATTATTCAAACAATGAATAAAGTATCTATACAAATTGAGCAAAGATTATTTACCTAGTGCTTTTAATAGTGCTTTCACTAAAGCAGTAGAAAGCAGTAGTTTCCTTAATTTAATTATTTGCGCAAGTAGATTACATACAATAGTCAATGCAAAGACACAAATAGAGACGAAATCGCACTAGGCGACCTTGAATGATGTAAAATGTGCAACGCGTTTGCCACAAATGCACGATATTCGCCTCAATCATGTCTTTCGTGCAATTTGAAAAATTTCAACTCAAGCGGAAAATTTGCATGACGTGTTGAAATTTATGATATAGGTATTTGGAGCATAGAAAATTTAAATCAGTTATAGTGGTAGCTGAATTTTATTAGCATGGCTACAGAGATGCTGCTATCAATAAAAAGTAGTAGTTATCCCCACCATGGTTGATCATGCTATGTATTCACGCGAGTGACGCAAAAAACATTCTACAAGTAAAGTAGAGTGAGTGACGTGATGTGCATATTCGCGTTTGGTGTGAACCATTACTTCTATCTGGACTTTGTTGTTCATGATGAGAGAACTTGCAAATGTGCTAGGGTTGCCAGTTTTTCATAGCAAAACCTGCCTAATTGCTACTTAAAAAAAACCTCTGGTAAAAAACACATTCCACATTTTTTGGCAGGGTTCCCCTGTCAAATTCACATTCCTTGGACTAAATCTCACGTTATTGGGGTTGCTTCAACCCACAGACATGAAAAACAACCCACTGCAACAGTGTTATAATAGCCCAGTTCCACCGGAAAACCATGGACTTGGCAACACTGGAAAATGCAGACTTCAGTCAGCATGCAAATTCAGTCAAAACGCCAGCGTTTCATCAATTACTAATCTGAACACTTCTGATTGTTTACTGCATTCATAAGCTTAACAGAAAAGTGTGTCATTGGTTAGAAATCTCAACACTGCAGGAAAAATGCGTACAAAGAAATCTGATGCAAACTGGGCATTTCACTTTCATTTTTGTCACTTTGGTGGATTTTTTTGTCCCAATCCCCAGTTTCCATCCCTGATGCTTAGCCTGTGCTCCATAAAGTCCACATCAAAAAACTGACCTGTTAAGATTCATTAGAACATGTTCAAGACATGTTTTTATGTATGTTTGTTACTGTGATGGAAAAAAACCTGAGTATTCAAGCAACCTTCAAATGTCTGTCTTCATCAGAATTTGTAATGGTTTTATTGGTTATAATGGGAACTGTACTGGTTTTAATGAAAACTGTAATGATGCTTGTTGGTCTCCATTTATAATTGCTCACCTTCTATTGGCTTGTTAAAACCACTAAATCCTAAAGGAGTATGTACCAACACACTACGGGAAACCATTTTTTAAAGGTTTTAATGGGTAAAAGTTGATGATTTGTAATGTTTGTAATGGTATTTATAGTGGACATTTCTGTGATTTTTTTATTTATTTTTTTTTCAGTAGGGTATGCAAATATATAATTTGCTTTTAAAATGTGCAGAAAGCAACAACTGCAACTGTGCATTAGTCCAGACTCATATTTTTATGCCCTCATTCATCAAAGCACTGGTCAGTTCTAAAAAACACCCTTTCATTTTTCATAACAATGTGCATGTGGATTTAAGCATACACATTATTCTGGCATTTTCCTTCACATGCAAATATTTTGTATATTTAATATATTTAAGAACTCAAATCCACTATTATTCATTCAGTACAAGGATCGAAGAAAGGATACACCTGATTCCAGCAGCCGTTCGTCATTCTGTGTAATCGTAACACAAGTCTTGCATTTTGGAGGACATTACTGTAAATAGTACAGATCTGAGAGGTTATATTTTCATCGACATGGCTGGCACAAAAGCAGATCCTTTGAAGTAGACATATAAGTAAGGAGGTGAGGCAATGCTCTTCGTTGTCATGATATACTGGCGCCAAACTGCTGCACAGGAGATAATGTGTGTTATGGAGTGCTGGAACTATATCCCTCAGTGCATACACAAACAGCTTTAGTGTTTTAATAGAGTTTCCAGTCATGCCTCGTTTCATTTCATAGCTAAAAGTATGTTTCCGAATAAGGTGATCTCAATGGAAGGACAAGTGTCCTAAAAAGCTAATGAATCAAGGGGTTGGAAGTTTGCGTATTCTGTTAAAATGGCTGTGAGTGGTCTATGTTACTACATTTTTATGAACCAGTAATGCTTCATCTGTTTTAAGCAATATAATTTCTCATTAATTTTAACAATCTATTATCAACAATTCCTTAGTAAGGATCTGGAAAACTCAAAAAACAGTGGCACCATCTAAAGAAAGAAACTTTGTTGCTATATATTCACTATATGGGTTGTTGACGTGACATGGCATTTTCACTGTCCCATAAGATAAAAATTAGAATTAATATTGCTGTTATTTAAAATGCTGTAAATCGTTAAACATTTATTTGTCATACATGAAACTGTTTTCAAAAAAGTTGCAGTGTTATTCAATTTTTTTTTATTTATTTATTTTTTTTAATGAATTCATTTTATTTTATTTTTTTCTGAGCCAAATATCAAAATTGTTTTATGGTGTGACTGTCTCAAGCATGATTCAATAAATGACAACTTTTATAAATTAAAAATAAAAAGCATAAAAATGTTAATAAATACCTTTGGAATAATTGTACAAGTGTCTTTTTTAGTAAATGGCAATTTTTTTTTTTTTCATTTCTTCTGGTGTGACACCATATCCTGGTCATTTACAGAAAAAAACAAAAAAAAAAAAAACAAACAAAAAACTTTAATTAGGACCTCATTCATGGTTGTGTTACTGAAGCCTCCTTATCAAGCCCATGACATGTGCACTTGGTAAATCAGAATTTTCAGAATTTTTGTTCAAATATTGTTGTCCTTTGGTGTGACACCGCTAAATAATATTTTTTAATTAAAAACTGTATGTTAAACTACATAATCATGGAAAACTATGCAAACCGCTAATGACAGGTTAGCTCGTAATAGCAAGGTCATTAATTGACACTAAAGGCTGAAACATCCTATGGTGTGACAGAAAATGTCCTCCGGTGTGACGCCTGTACTATCACACCAGGTTCGCAGGTTCGGCTAGAAGAGTTTTAGTAGCATACTGGTTGACCCATACTTGGAATTTGTGCTCTGCATTTAACCCATCCAAGTGCACACACACACAGCAGTGAACACACACACCGTGAACACACACCTGGAGCAGTGGGCAGCCATATTGCTATCACTGCGGCGCCCGGGGAGCAGTTGGGGGATCGGTGCCTTGCTCAAGGGACTCACCTCAGTTGTGGTATTGAGGGTGATGTAACTGGCCCGTACGGGGAAAATTTGCTGAAAATTTGCTTACTCTCAGACCAACCAGGATGTAGAATAGTTTTTATCTTCATCAGAACAGATCTGGAGAAACTTGATCACCAATGGACCCTATACAGTGAATGGGTGCCATCATAATGACAGTCAAAACAGCTGATAAAAACACAATTATCCACGAATAATCCACACAACTCCAGTCCATCAATTAACATTGTGTGAAGTGAAAAGCTGTTTGTTTCTAAGAAACAAATGCACTGTTAAAGCATTTTTAACAGTAACTTTTGGCCAAAATATCCATGTGTCCATGAGTCCATCCCCGGTTGTTCTCTAACAACGAAATCAACCAACATATTTGTTTAAACCAGTTTGTTTTTGCTTGTAAATGGTGCTTGATCTGTGCATATTTCTCTTCTGATTCAGACAAGATTAATGTTTTTCACTGGAGGAAGTGTTATTTTGGATAACAGACTTCCAGAATTTTAGCTGGAAGCAATGGTTTGAAGTTCACAATGTCTTAATAATAAATTTGCTTGTTACAAACACACAGCTTTTCACCTAAACGCAAATAGTGTAGATTACTTGTGGATTATATGATGTTTTTATCAGCTATTTGGACATTCTGATGGCACCCATTCACTGCAGATGATCTATTAGTGAGAAAGTTGTGCAATGCTAAATTTCTCCAAATCTGTTTTGTTGAAGAAACAAACTCATCTATAGTGCAGATGTTCTAAGGGTGAGCACACTTTCAGCAAATATTCATTTTTGGGTGAACTATTCCTTGAGATGAATACTTTATAGGAAGCATCTTTCTTTTCAAATCCAGTAAATTGGGTCAATGCTGATTTCACATGGACTCCAAAGGACTGATGTAAACAAACTGAAACTCTGTAAAACTAGAGCATTTGAGTTGCTTGTGTCTAGACATATTGTATATGACCTGCTGTGTGCAGTAGTGGACAGACTGTAAATAATATATGACTGGCCCTCAGCACAGAAACACAGGAAGAGAGAAAAAGAGAAATAGACACGGGAGCAGGGATGAGCTACTGAACAGCGGTCCTGTTTGCAGCACAGCGGGCGTTCTGTATGATTGCAGCAGCACGTAAACAGCGCTCAGCTAAAATCACAGCTTTAGTCTTTAGAAGCCTGCTGAGAAACTGTTTCAAATTAGTGGGCGGCCCATGCAACCGGCTTTTCAAGTGAAGTCCCCTGCAGGGCTGGAGGATATATTGAAAATTGATGATATAGTCGCTGTGATTTCGGCTGGAGATATCAAATATAATGGAGCTAACAAAGCCACACAGCGAATGCTGCAATGGTTTTAATTAAGTTTTCCAAAGATTATATTATTAGACTAGTTTTGTGATGGTTCCTTGTCTCGCAACTCGCGGGAATGAAAACGTTAAAATTCGAGACCTTCTTTGGGAAGACCACATAAGATATGTGTTCCTATGATAAAGGTAGTGTGAGAAAACACACTCCAGCATAGAAGAACCTAAAGGTGGCCTAAACTTTTGTAGCCATCTAGTTCACTCCAGAATTAAAGTTTAAATTTACTCACCGCCATGTCATCCAAGATGTTCATTTCTTAATTTCTTCAGTTGAAAAGAAATGAAGGTTTTCAGTCGGTTGAAGATCCAAAATGCAATTTCAGTGCAGTTTTGAAGAGCTCTACATGATCCCAGCTGAGGAATAAGGGTCTTATCTAGCAAAAACGATCAGTCGTTTTCTAAAATAAATATCAATTTATATACTTTTTAACCACAAATGTTTGTCTTGCACTAGGTCTGCATCCACAACTTCACACATTACATAGTCACAATGAAAAGGTCACACGTGACGTGTGATTTACATCCCAGAGCCTGTGCTACACGAGCTTTTGTGCTTAAAAAGTATACACATTTTTATTTTTAGAAAAAAATGACAGATCGTTTCGCTAGATAAGACCCTTCTTCCTCGGCTGGGATCGTTTAGAGCCTTTTGAAGCTGCATTTATTTTGGAAGTT
Source organism: Labeo catla (assembly GCA_012976165.1). Classification (NCBI taxonomy): domain Eukaryota; kingdom Metazoa; phylum Chordata; class Actinopteri; order Cypriniformes; family Cyprinidae; genus Labeo; species Labeo catla. The sequence goes on from VONZ01000220.1 coordinate 543,243, forward strand.
CAAAATCGGGGGCACAGTTGAGGTCCATTATATGAAGAAAAATCCTGAAATGTTTTCCTCAAAAAACATAATTTCTTTACAACTGAAGACAGAAAAACATGAACATCTTGGATGACAAGGGGGTGAGTAAATTATTCGTAAATTGTTGTTCTGGAAGTGGACTTCTCCTTTAATTATGGCTGCACTTATTGTTTGCACTTAATATGACTAAGAAAGAACTGTGTCGTTTATTTTTTGTTATTTATACTGTTTTTATTTATGTTCAATTTGATAACTTCAGTTAGGAGGTCAAACGTTCTAGAAGCTCATAATTTCACATACAAATCTAAGGTCTGAAGAGACTCACGTGAAATCATACAGGAGCAAAGCCTTTTACAGTGCTTGAGTGTTGTCTTTTACTACATATGATAATTCATACTCAGAAAGTAGAAATTACATTTATTACAAGATTAGTTAAAACAATTCAAAATGCAGCTGCAAGTCATGGTCATGTATTTGGTCACTGAGAATTTTTAAAAAATGTTTAAAAATCTCGACCCCGTCTCGTTCTGGTGAATTTGTCTCCAAAATGCACCAGATTTTTGCATTTAAATTTAAAATGAACATGTATGTAAATGCAGAAAATGGGATTCGAATCAAAAACATTTTCCCCCATTTTGTGTCCCCCCACTTCTCAAACCAAAGTTACATCCTAGACTCTACTAAATAGGGTGTTCCAGTTTATCGCCAATCCAATTCCACCCCCGTCCCATTCCGGTCCATCTAAGGACTGTAAAAGGAGCAGCTCTGCTCGGTGGGGACCGTGAAGCTGAATTTAAGAAACAGAGAAGGGAATTAAAAATTCAGTTCACGCACACAAGCGCTCTTCTCGCTGGAGCGATACTTTGTTAGCACTCTGTCAGCGCTGTGGAGAGAGAGCTGGGTGTCTGAGTGGGTGCCAAGGTTTTTACTGTCGATTATCTACCCTGGAAAAAGACAAGGATGATACACAGCAATTACAAACGCTCAGACACCCAAGACGTGCTCAAAGCTCAACTCATCTTTTCTAAAGGCCCCTCATTAGAGTCATTGGAGCTCGTTTGCTCTCCCAAACTAAAGGAATTACAGGTTACAGGTGAATATTTTTAAATAGAACTGAGATCATCTTCACAGTCAATTGCTACAATTCCAGTACCAATTATTATGCTATATACACACACACACACACACATACGGTTTAAAGCGTTAAAAATATTTAATGCAATTAACACAGGTGCGGGGCTAGGTTTGGCCACCCCATCCACAAGCACATCAAATGGGAGACTTTTCAAAAACACGCTCCAACGTCACCTCAGTGCCAGGCGCGAGTCAAACGAGCGTGGAAACGGTACCGGTGAGGAGGAGCTTCAGTAGAACATCAGTGAACTGCGGTCAGACGAGATGTTGTCTGGTCATATGTCAGTAAAAACGAATCTTCTGTTCTGTCAGTTGTTATAGTGTGCTCCTAGCGCGTGCTCTTCAAGTGCACGAACAAATATGCTATTAAAGGAGAACTCCACTTCTAGAACAACAATTCACAAATAATTTACTCACCCCCTTGTCATCCAAGATGTTCATGTCGTGTTCATGAATTTCCAAAATGTAGTTTAAATGCAGCTTCAAAGGGCTCTAAACAATCCCAGCCAAAGAAGAAGGGTCTTATCTAGTGAAACGATCAGAAATTTTTTTTCAGAAAATATATATATTTTTTTTAATACTTTTTAAGCACAAAAGCTCATGTAGCACAGGCTCTGGGATGCGCGTTCACAACGCTACGTACTATTGATTCACGTCGAAAGGTCATGCAGAACTACAGACCCAGTGTTTACAAAGCGAACGCGCAAAGACTAACAAAGTGCAAGTAAGTTTACAAACAAAAAGGTACAACAATGTCCTCCTCTCAAGATGTAGGAGAAAATAAGATGCAGTTTTTCGCCATACTCAGTACACAGACTTACACGCGATTCGTAGTAGTGATGGGAAGTTCGGATAATTTTACCGACTCAGACCTTTGAGTCTCATTCAGCAAAATTAATGAATCTTTTTTTCGTTCATTTTAGCAAAATATAATTAAAATGTTTTGTGCTACTTCCCTAAGACATCTACTGCTTAAACAAACTGCTCACAGTACAAACAAGACAAAATTATAATGCTATAAGAAACAGAAAAAGATTAATTCATTGTTACCTGGGTCTTTAGTCTATGATTAGCTCACCTCAACTCTTATCTGACAAGTTTTTGAATTCAAGTTCGTTTATCACGTGACAGCCCCATAAGATGAACGAACGACTCGAAAAACCCGAAGACTCGAAACAGGTGAACTAATTCCAGTATAGAACCTAGTAGGATGTTGCGCATACGCAACTGAACGAATCACTCCCCGAGAAGACTCGTTCAAAATGACCCATTACTAATTCGTAGCATCATGGACGTGCATCCCAGAACCTGTGCTACACAAGCTTTTGTGCTTAAAAAGTATACACATTTTTATTTTTCAAAAAAACAAAATGACCGATCATTTCGCTAGACAAGAGCCTTCTTCCTCGGCTGGGATCGTTTAGAGCCTTTTGAAGCTGCGTTTAAACTACATTTTGGAAGTTCAAAATCAGGGTATCAATAAAGTCCATTATATGGAGAAAAATCCTCAAAAACCATAATTTCTTTACGACTGAAGACAGAAAGACATGAACATCTTGGATGACAAATAAATTATTTGTAAATTGTTGTTCTGGAAATAGACTTCTCCTTTAAAGCGCTGAATCATATTCAAACCCAAATTAAACTACGAGAATGTAGTTAGTCATAGTTATATTGTCAGTTAAGTCATTAAGTTACAAAAAAGGCGACTAAAGCTGCCTTAAAACTGTACATGTGAGTGTTTATTATTTAAGAGTCACATTTAAAGCAGTGTCAGATCCGATTTATGTTCAGAAGTGGCAGCTTTTAAAGTAACAGCAGCCAAAATATCCTAATAACCAGCTGCTGTGATATCTGTTAATCAAAGAACAAAATTAAAAAAGAGGAAATCAATAGCTTCTGTAGTTTTAAGCTTTATCTTTTATTTCATTTAGATTTTAGTGTTTATTAAATTTGGCTATATTTTCTTGCACATAACCTTAAAGTTTGCTAACTGCCAAGGCAATATTTCTCATTTTTATTTAGTTTACCTATATTTATTTATTTCTATTTAACAATATTCAGTTTGATCTGAATTGTATTTTTTTACATTAATGAATTAATAAAATCAATTTGAGATATTAATAATAATTATAACAGTATCTGAATAATACTCAAATAACACTGGAATTATGTGCCAAATATTAGTAATAAAATATAAAATACTTAATAATGTACTATATTTTGTACAAATACTACAAAACTACAGACTTGACAGTTTTCCATTATGTACAGTGCAGTCAAATAATGTACATGCTTTGATTTACTTATTTAATTAAGATGTCATATTATAATTTAAGTTCTCTATATATGAAGTGTGTGGAAGCATTATGACAGGTTCAGTTCCTTAAATTTCTTTTACATCTTCACATTCCGATCTGCCACATATACGCAAGAACCTGCGAGGTTTGCGTGCAATTTCTTCTCTTTCATTTCCTTCTCATGTGGTGTTGAGGCCCAAGACGTTCTCACGTATCATTAAAGCACCAGATTTGGGTGGAATGGGGATTTTTATTGAACTACAGACTTAAACTTCAGTCTCTTTCCTCACACAAAGCTATCGTATGACTTCAGAAGATTTGAAAAACAGCGCCCAAGTTTATACGGATCACTGCTATGATACTTTTATGTGACTTGACAGTTATACACATCCTCTCATCCCTCATTCTTGCATTCCACTGATGAAACCAAACTTATATGGTTTTCATGACGGTGAGAACATAATGACAGTTTTCTGTTAATTTAGCATTGCTTTTTTCATTAATTTACTTTTTTGGATATTTTGAAAACTATTTTCTATTATGTATTTGTGCACCACAGAAAGTCAAATCTGATTTGAGCTTTGAAAAAATAAATAAAAAAACATTTCTTGCCTGTTCTTTCAAACATGATCACAGTCCTCATCTAAAACAATGCGGCAAGGTCAAAGTGAGATACAGACAAGGTGAGGCAGGTGTAAAATGGGTTGCGGATCACAGGAGGAAGTGAATCATCTTCAGTGAATCATTTACACAGTCTGCCATCTAATCCCTGCCAATTCCCTTCATTTGCATGATCACCTTGCTGACGGTCAGACTGACACAAGCACACCTAAAAGGAACAGACAATAGAACTCTATGGGGAAAGAAACCAGTGCTATCATTAACTAAAATGAGGACTATTGATAATTGTTTTTGTTAATTAAATAACAGTAAATATAGCTGCAAGCAGCGATTACCTGGGTTCAAACATTTTAAGGAATTTAGGCACATATGATAAAAGACATTATTTTGTTACAGCCTCAGCTGTGGTTCGATCTCCTTAAAACTTTGCATGCTCCTTTAGGCTTTATAGGATTTTGGGTAAATTTGGACAGGCCCCTTTTCTAAACGACCCCGTTATGGCTTCCCAAAGGGTAAATTCCAGCATCTTATTGATAATAGGACTATTTCGCAAAAGTAGTCTTGATCATTTAACAAACGATTTGATTGACAGGAGTGGTTCTACAGGCAAAGTTGTCTGGAATGAGGAGTTCTTTCGTAAAATATGAATATTGTGCGTATGTACGAAAAAACGCACAATGTACAATCGTTTACACCCTTTAAAAATGCAATATCATCCCCAGTGGCTGATTTGTTTCAAATTTCAGGCCCACCGAGTTTCATTTTGACCGGCCTCTGTTAACCTTGTCTAGTAGGTGCTCAAACTTCATCGCCTAATGGCAGCCATGAGATACGCAAATGTCCTTATAGACACTTGCGGCGTTTTGGACCAAAACCGTGCACAGCGATTTTCATGATGACAGGACAAATGGTTGCGTAGTTATAGCCATTTTTAAGGTTTTTCCCTCTTATAGCACCACTAAGTGGTAAGTGCACTAAGTGCGATTTTTTCCCTGTGACCTCAGATTCCAATCGCCAAAAAACCTAGGACTAGTCTGCAAAGTAGGTTTTTCAAAAAATCCAAAATAGCTGAAAATTTCACTGGCTAACGATCAAACTTTATGTTTTGTTCGGCGTGAGCCTTCAGATTGGTCCGTAGACGCCATTCGCAGACGAACTCTGAGCACCTGTTAGACAAGGTTAACGGAAGTCGATCGGAATGAAACTCAGTGGGCCTGTTTGACTCATGGCCCCAAAGGTCTGAGAGAATTTTCAAAGAAACTGCCTTAAAATTTTAAGTTCAGTCAACTCAAAAAAAAGTTTATTCAGCTTGAAATGTTAAATTATACTAAGTGACAACTGTGATATTTGAGTTGATTCAACTTAAAATTTTAATGATGGGTTACCCATCTGTTAAGTTTAGCAAAAACAAATATCAAAGTTGTTACTTAGTACAACTTAACATTTCAAGTTTACTAAACTTATTTGAGTTGACTGAACATAACATTTTAAGGCAGCAGGGTAACAAATTATTTTAAGCTGACTCAACAAATTGTGTTTTTTATTTTTTTACAGTGTATGCGTGATATTCATTTCTTACAATAGAACTCCTCATCCCAGACAATTTTGCCTCTAGAAGCACTGCTGTCAATTAAATTGTTTGTTAAATGATTAAGAAGATGTAAAAAAAAAATACTACTTTTGCGAACTAGTCCTAGGTTTTTTATTCAATCTGGAAAAAACACTGCAGTATAATTCTTTGGACTCTCTAGGCCAATAATTATCAAAAATGTTGAAATTTACCCTTTGGGAAACTATTACAGGGTCATTTAGAAAAGCCTGTCCAAATTTACCCAAAATCTTATAAAGCCTAAAGGAAAACCTGCTGAGCACATGCAACAGATGATTCTAAACAAGCATGCAACGTTTTAAGGGGATCAGACCACAGCTGGCACTATATCTCTATGGTAAACTACCTATATTTTGGCTTAAGACTGATTCTATCCAGTCATAAGATATCAAACATGATTGTCGTGCCATCTCTTTTAAAATCAGATTTCAAAAGTTGTATACTGTATTCCTTCATTACACAACAGTTCCTTCTGGTCCTTGAATCTGACTGGCTGAGAGAAGTGCGATATTCTAGTTAGAATATCAGAACTAACAGAACGCTAACCATTTCACCATTTGTATCACTCCACTTGTGGTATTTCTCAAAGCGAGTGTCATGGCAGAGGCCCAATCCATGTTAATTTTATAAATAACATTGTTTTCGTATCACGGAACGTAGTTTTAAGGGGTTTTTAGGTGAGAATGTTATTGTTTAGACTTCAAATATACAGTTTGTTAATAAAAACAGCATCTATTTGAAATTTGCTTTGACGTTTTTGGAAATGTGAGGTCCAGGAAGTCAGCGGCCGTTCAGCACTCATGAACCTGCCAAGAGCAGCCTCACCTCGGCCAGATCTTCTGGAATTTGTCACTGGCTCTGATAGCGGTTAAACATGAGATAAAATTTGTTTTTGTGGTAAATCTAATGGGCAATCTTTTCCATATTAATGCTTTACAGGTGTTTCACCTGTGTTTTAAATTTTGCACTTCAGTACATTGTGCTTTAGAGTTATTGGAAATGTCTGTAAAATTATTGGATAATGTCTTTTACAATGTATTTATAAGGTACCTATATCCTATTATAATTATCTACAACATGCTAATAATTACATATTAATATTATCACTGGCATATAATATATCTGGAATTATCTGATTAGTTTTGTTAGATCAAACTAAAATAAAATAGAAATCACAAAGCAAAATTCTAAAAATGTAAACAAAAATTTAAAATGAAAACTAAAAATATAAAATAAAAAGCAAATAAAAATACGAATAAATACTAGAATAAATTAGACTGAATAGTATTTAGTCCCCCTGAAATGGGACAAACACCAAAATTCACAGTTTCGAAACTACAGCAATGTCATGATCATGTAAGCACGGTAAATATATTTGTAAACTTTTTACGTGCAAGGCCACCAAAAAGGAATGTGATTGAATCATTCAGAGAAACTCCATCCATTTGAAGTCACATTGAATTCATCCATCAAGTAAAGCAGCTCCACTTCAAAAGGACGATTTGCACTTTAAATCTCAAATAACAAACGTTTTGTATAGAAGCCTTTTAACAAAAATACAAGCTTCACATTTCTCTTAAATCCCTTGGAATGCCTTGTCCAACTATAAGTGCATTATCGTAAAAACCTTCGGCTTGTTTTTTCTGAACTGAGAAATTATATTCTGTTCTTCGTGACAATAGACAATATTCTGTTCTTCCTGACAATAGAGTTTGTTGTATTTACCCAGACAAGCTGCCACTACCCTCCATCTTTCACTCCTTCACGGCCGACAGCAGTAAATCAGGCCATTCATAACTTCATGCATCTGCAGAAGCTGGAATCACAGCCGGATTGTTTTCCTCAGCTAATAATTCATATACGGATCTTCCATATGGCAGAGTGGAAATTTGTTTAAAAAGCGCCTGAGTAATGAGATTGCAGGGCTGGTTAGGGACTGATTGTTGTTTTAGTGAAATGCCAGATGTTCCGGTGACGGGAAAAAAAAAACGCTTTTATGCTGTGCATAAAGACAGTTAGATAGAATAAGAGAGAGACGGCGGATTGAGAACATTTCGGAAGATGAGAAAATGAAAGCCAAACCGTGGTGATACGCGCAGAGTTTGACTCATAAAGGAAGAACAGAAAGCAATATTTACTGGAACTGGAAAGAAAGACAAGGTAGGAGAGGGAAAATGTACAGGCTGATTTTTCTCTCACCGGGGGAGCAGCCAACCAGCCGTACTTGTCCTCCGTGCGGTTCATGTCTCGGTCGAAAGTGTACAGCTGCCGGTAACGCAGGTGATCCATGTCCAAGAGGTTGAACTGCCGGCGGGCGTAATGATAACTCTCATTGTTGCCGACTCGGGGAAAATCCAGCCATTCTGGATGGCCAAACTCATTGCCTGCAATTAAACACAATAAGACATTACTTACAGATGGAAGAAAAATGCTTCAAAAGATAGTTATTGTTGACTAAGTTGGTTTGAGAGTCTGACAGAAATACAGTACTTTGACTTTCTTTGAGGCCACAGCCAATTTGAACATTTTGTTGCACCGATGACTCAAAACTTTTTTTGATAATTATTGACATTCAGTCTCCTGAGAATCGTTCTGCACTGGTTTGGGCCTGACTGGGTAATAATGACTAGCTCAATGACTATTTTGCAAAAGTAGGCTTTGAAATAAAATACAATATGGTGGAGCTTTTTTCACAGCAGAAATGAAATCAGAGAAAAACTATTAATACTGAAAGTCCACTTGATTTGATTATTGTGAACAGAAACTGAATCCAAATCCTAATTGTTCACTTTTTATTTATTTATTTTTTAGCAAAAGTGATATTAATAATGCTACAAAATAATTTATTTATTAATATTTTTTTTTAAATATTTATTTAATTACTGTATATTTGAACTTTCAGTAACACTACTCACTAACTAGTTGCTTATTAGCATACTTATTATTGACATACTGCCTGTTTATTAGTACTTATAAAGCACCTATTCTGCATGACCTCTTCGATCATTTTTGACCAGAAAAAAATTATATTTTGAAATGTTAAAAATCGTAGCTTCATTGAAGTGAGATGACACTTGGTGACACTTGTTGCATTAGCTATGTGAAAAAAATCATGGACAGGATTCGCATGTTAAAGGGTCAAAAAAATAAAAAAAATAAAATAAAATTATATATATATATATAGTCACACTTGGCTCCTTCGCAGGCAAAAATGACAACATAGTAAATGATAATGACTAGTTCAATGACTATTTCATGAAAGTAGGTTTTGGAAAAAATGCAATATGGTGGAACTTTTTTCATGACAGAAATGAAATCAGAGAAGAACTATTACTACTGAAAGTCCACTTGATTTGATTATTGTGAATAGAAACTGAATCCACATCTTAATTTATAAACTTTGGCATGTTCAGTTTTTATTTATTTATTTTTTTATTTTTTTTTTTTCCAGCAAAAGTGCAAGAAGCAAAAGTGACAGTAAATATATTAATAATGTTACAAAATATTTTATTCATTTATTAATTTATTTATTTATTTTTAATAAATGCTGTATATTTGAACTTTCAGTAACAGTATAGGGACCAATTCTCATTATTAACTAGTTGCTTCATTGGAGTGAGATGACACTTGACTTTGTTGCATTAGCTATGTGAACACACAAAATAAATCATGGACACGATCTGCATATGTTAAAGGGTCCAAAACAAAAAATGTATGTATGTATGTATGTATATATATATATATATATATATAGTCACATTTGGCTCCTTCACAGGCAAAAATGACTGACATAGTAAACAAATGGGAAATATGAAAAAAAATAAATAAATAAAAAAAACTCAGAGAATCTACAAATCAGCCACTGTGCCAAAAAAAAGGGCACAGCAATCACAGGGTGACCCTCTAAAAAAAAAAATCAAGAATGCAAAAGACACCCACGCACACACACACACACACACACACACACACAAAAAAAACACAGAAATGAACGGGTAAGACTGATATTTATATAACCAAAAATATCTAAACCTTGACAAAAAGTAGTCTTTTTTCAAATGTCTAAATATATATCTAAAAGTAAAACCTAATAAAATGAAAATATTATGTCTAAAAAAAACAATGGGAATACGAAGGCCTCCACATATGTATAAAGAGAATTAAACAGGAGTTCACATGACTTTACACACATTTTTAGTTTTTTAATGACACCAAATGGCACGATTCTCAAAAACAAACAAACAAAAAAGTGTTTAAATGTTTTTACTCTGTTTTAATATGAAATATTACATTTATTTATTTATTTATTTATTTACAGTCACTAAAACTTTAGCTACTGGCTGTCTGAACTTACAGGATTTTTTTTATTTTTTTATACTGAAGTATTAAGTTTTAGTATGCGTATAAATATTAAATATAACATAAAAATAAGAGTATTTTACATAAAAATACGGTACTTTTTGAGGTAAAAAAAAAAAATCATAAGAAATCACAAAAAATGCATAAATTGATAGTTTTTATTATATCAAAGACAGTGATATGACATGCTTTAAAAAACAAACAAACAAACAACAACAAAAACGAAGGACAAATTAGAGCCGGCTGCCATGACGAGGATGGTTGAGGGTGAATGGAAGCTAGAAATTATAGTTTATAAAGTTTTAAATATGGATATTTTTCTTATGCAAATGCATCAATTTGTTTCAGAACACCTTTATTATCTCCCCGGAGCCGTGTGGAGTACTTTTTATGATGGATGGATGCACGTTATTGGACTTTAAAATCTCAACACCCATTCACTGCCATTATAAAGCTGCTTTTACTGTTTTAAAAATGACTTTGAGCAAAAGAGATGAAAGAACAAAAGTGTATAAAATATCTGGCACACACACACACACACATACATATTGACTTTTCATGTTTTATGCATAATAGATTGTATATTGTACAAACTGTATTTTCTATCCCCTCACCCTAAACCCTACCCATCACACAAAACTATAAGCATTTTTAGACTTTCAAAACACTTTATTCTACATGATTTATAAGGTTGTTTCCACATGGGCACAAGAATACGATTTTAAATATTGCCATATTCGTGGGGACTTTTTGTCCTCATAATGTAGCGTATACCTGAACCACACACATAACAGTATTATGTACAAGTAGACACTTTCCACTTCAAAAACAACTTTTCCTCCAAAAACTCTTGTTAGTTTGACAGTGTTAAGATGATGGCTGTGTCCTTTTCTTCCTGATATCAGCATTCAACATTTAATTGAAAATTCTGCTGTTTCAAAAGGTCATCTTTGAAAAACCACCAGATTTAAGTTTTAAAATCCTCTCTGAACAATGACTGCGAGCAAAGAGTCGTCCAGTAACCCGCCCTCACCCTGAACGAACCTGTTCCTCTCAAAGCACCTCCTGCAGTGAATGTTCACTTCAAACCCGCTGCCATTATCAAACCAAGACAAGGGAAGTGTACAGCTTCAAGATCTATTCCCAGAGTGTGTTTTTCCCCCGTTTATTTTCTAACGAACGAATGAATGCTAAATGAATCCGCAGACCCTTTATTCATAACGTTTCTGAAAGAACAGAGAGAAACACCACAAACACACAAGCATAATGAACCGGGAGACGAAAAGATAGGACTGAATAATGCATTATGAAACGCAAAATGACCTTGTCTGAGGGTTAAGTAACACGAATAGAAAGGATTGCCTTTTGATGTACCACTTTTTATGTCTCTCAATGCGCTATAAAATATGAGAAATTGCCAAGATTTTCCAACAGATTTAAGTAAAGGCCTATATTTTATCTTACATAACGCTACGGTCCAATGAACTTTTAGTCAACTGTCAACGACAAACAATAAAACTGTTATATAACAGAGAATATATTTAAAATATAACAATACATAATATATTTTTATAACAATTTAAAAAAATATTTTGACCCATATTCTTCACTCCTTGGTAAAACCACATTGTCATTAAAATGTGAAGATTTTTTTTTTTTTTTAACCATTTTGTATAAACATTAGACGACATTAAACATTAGTGAAAATTAGAAAAAAAATCTAAAAATGTATAAAAAGGGATCACAATTACTATCTTTAAAAAATTGCTAATGTCAATTTAAAAAAAAAATGAAACTAGAATATATATTTGTTTGTTATATATATATATATATATATATATATATATATATATATATATATATTATGACATTAATTCATAATTTTTTGTATGTAATTATCGTTTAAAAATAAAAACTATATACCAAAAATATACTTGCATTATCCAATTTACAAATAAAAGTATAATATAAAAAAAGTAATATTATTATTGTTATTATGTTAATAATGACATTAATTCATATATATATATATATATATATATATATATATATATATATATATATATATATATATATATCATGTAAAATATATAGCTATATATATATAAAAAATAATAATAATAATATTATATATATATATATATATATATATATATATCTTTTTATATATAGGTATATAGCTTTAATTTTTAAACAGGTATATTACACATGAAAAGAAAAAAAAATATGTATATATGAATTAATGTCATTATTAACATAATAATAATAATAATAATAATAATAATAATATTTTATTTTTATTTTTTTATATTATACTTTTATTTGTCAATTGGATAATGCAAGTATATTTTTGGTATATAGTTTTTACACAAAAAGTATTATAGATTATTGTATATATTGTATACATGTATATATTTAAAAAAAAACAGGATTATGACAGGAATATGAATTAATATCATATATATATATATATATATATATATATAAACGCATGTATATTTATATATATATATAAAATTACATTAATTCATATTGTCATAATCCTGTTTTTTTTTTAAATATATACATGTATTATCCAATTTACAAAAAAAAAAACAAACAAAAAAAAAAAAACACACATGCATATAAATAACACTAAAAAAAACAGTGGCTTAGATGCTGCATAATTCATTTTGCTGACATTAATTCAAATATTTAAATATTTTTGGTGTGAATTCTTTTTAAATAAATATTTTAAGCCAAATGTTAGTCACTGTTTGTGACTGACAAGTTTTGGGTTGTTTCTCATTCTTTTTTTCTGCCATTTTTTCCAACCTGAGAGAGGCTCAGAGTCCCGCCATTATTGACTGACAGCAAAAAATAACCTAAACCAAATGCACCAAGAGCTGCATTTAACAAAACAAACACCACTAACTATCGTATTCTGCCGCCGTGTGCATAAATATTTAGTCATATCAGATGTTAACTGGCCTTTTCTGCAAATCACAATGTAGTCTTTGACAGGATCACAACGGCGGGGTTTCAGTGTTTTCCAGCAGTCTGAGGGCACGATGAGCTCAGCCGCGGAGCAGATGGCAGTGGAGATCACAGGCAGGACCGGAGACGAGAGCGAGCGAATACATTTGCGAGCCGAGCGTGAGCAGTGAAATAAAAGGCAAAGAGAGCGTTGTGACAGTCTTGTCAAGCGGAGTGATGAGATAATGAATCCGTCATCAGCTGACAAGACAACATCATAAAACAACAGTTGGGTAATTGAATTCCGAGGAGGCGCTTTGACAAGCAAGAGAACAGAGGCGCAACAATGGTGATGAGGTAAGTTGTTTATTCGGAGACAAGAAGATGGAAATAAAACTGCATGCCTGGATGAGGTGGAACGGACAAGGAATGACAGAGCTTTCTAATGAAATAAATTACGCAGCTGTAAAAAAAAAGTGTTAAAGCAGAAGCAAACGTACTGTGACGATGAGGATGGCCTGAGGTCAGCATTACAGACGTTTATACCACACACAGTCTGTTCACTGATCAAACTATGTATGTTCACAAAACTTTAAAGCCTGTACACATCATAATCCCATGTAAAAGTTAAAGTAAAAAATATATATATATATATATATATATATATATTTAATTGCTATATTTAACATTGTATTATTTTATATTGTTAATCTATTATATTTAATTTACTCAATATTTAATATATTATAATATTTGAAATTAAATAGTGTGAGGCACCAAAGAGGAAACAATTATAAGAAAATCTGAATATATAAATGTAAATTGTAAATATATAGGAGTAAATCTGAATATATAGTTTTAAGGCTGAATATATAGAAGTAAATCAGAATGTAGATTTATCAATCTAAATATATAACCGTATCTCAGAATATATAATTACATGTCTAAATATATAAATGTAAAGCAGAATATATATTTATAAATCTGAATATACAAATGTAAATCAAAATGTAATTATGAATCTCATTATATAAATATAAATAGAAATCAGAAATTTAGTTGTATGTGTAAATATACAAATACAAATCGCAATATATAAATGTAAATCATAAACATATAAAAGTAAATCTAAATATAGAGTTATAAATCTGAATAAATAAATGTAAATCAGAATATATTCATAAATCTGACTATATAAATAAAAATCTGTATATATATATTTATAAACCTGAACATTTAAACGCTATTTAGAGTATCTAGTTATAATTCTGAATATATACAAGTAAATCCAAATATATATTTATACATCTGAATATATGGATGTAAATCAGACTATAAAGTTATAATCCTGAATTTATAAAAGTAAATCAGAATATATATTTATAAATCTGAATATGTGAATGTAAATCAGAATATGTAGTTATAATTCTGAATATATAGACGTAAATCAAAATATGTATTTATAAATCTGAATATATGAATGTAAATCAGACTATATAGTTATAATCCTGAATATATAAAAGTAAATCAGAATATATATTTATAAATCTGAATATGTGAATGTAAATCAGAATATACAGTTATAATTCTGAATATATAGACGTAAATAAACATATATATTTATAAATCTGAATATATGAATGTAAATCAGAACATATAGTTATAATTCTGAATCTAAAGAAGTAAATCAGAACATATATTCATAAATCTGAATGTATGAATGCAAATCAGAATATATAGTTACGTAATTATAAGTCTGAATATATAGATACAAATCATAATCTATAAAGTTTAATCATATATATATATATATATATATATAGTAGTAAATCTAAATATAGTTATCAGTCTGAATATATAGATGTACATCAGAATATATTTTATAAATTTATAAATCTGAATATATAAATAATTAAGAATACAGTTATAATTCTAAATATTTAGAAATAAATCAGTATATACACATTTAAAAATCTGACTATATAAATATATCTGAATATATTTGTAAATTGTGAATATGTAGTTATAATTCATATAAAAAACTGAATATATAAATGCAAGTATAGAAGTTATTCTGAATATTCAGAATATTAAATCCAAAAATACAGTTGTAAGTTTGCATATATAAAATATTTTAACTATATAAATGATAATATAATATAATATAATATAACAATCAATATTATTACTAATATTTACTAATATTTTAATATTTAATAATATTATTATTACTAATATTATTATTAATATGTTTTTAAATTTTAGGGTTGTACATTTTTTTTGCCAAGATCAGCAACAGTGAATTTTATTATTAATTATACACTATTATAATACTTATTGTAAGTTCAGAACTGGCTTTTATTTTTAGATTGTCAGTTTTCATTTTAAACTAACTTTCAGTTTTAGTCATTTTTTTATGTGTGAATTTGTCAGTATTGTAGTTTTATTAGTAGTTTTATTAGTTTTGTAAGTTTATTAAGTTGTATTAAACTAATTTAGTTCATTGCCAAGGCAGCATTTTGTTTAAGTTGAAGTTTGACAAGTTTAAGTTTTCATCTAATATAAATATTTAACTCAGACTTTGTTTCAATTTTTTTAATGATCGCAGCTTTAGTTAACATCAGCCCTGACCAGCAAAAAAGAAGAAGAAGAAGAAAAAGACACTAACAAACCCAAAAAAAAAAAAAAAAATCTCATAGCTTAGTCCTGTGTAGCATACGGGCGCTACTGATGATCACAAACGTTGTCTAATCCCAGGATACAGCCATGACTCAAATTCTGAAAATATGGAAATAGGAAATTAACCAGGGAATCAGAACAATAACAATCACAGCAGGTGAAATATTCTCCCAGCTTCCCTAAAGAAACATACACGATAACGGCAGTCTGCAAACTTCCACAGACTTCACAAAGTGGAAAGTCAACTTCATCTGAAGAATCTGATCTGTTTGCTGCATGGCTTTAGCAGAGGACTTGGATTAAGTTTTTCTCATGCATGTAAATCTGGAGTTTATTCAGTACATAGACTGACTGCTATCAACACAACAGGAATCCTACAGCAGATGTGTAGTGAGGTGTACTTTACATCCTTCATTATGAAGCCAGATGTTCCTTTTCTAAACGACGACTGAATCTCACTAAAACTGTCAAGAACATGTCCAGATCATATTTCATCAACAATTCTAAATTATTTATTATTTTAAATGCCATCAAGCTTTTTTTGTGTTGTCACATATGACAGTTAAGCACATTTAAACCCCCACCAACTGTCAGTGGCCTGATAAAATGCAAATAAGAGAAAATTCCATTGCTGTACTCAAAAAAAAAAAAAAAAATCATTAGTGTAATAAAAACAAAAAACAAAACAAAAAAAAATTGACATATTTTTTAAGAATATTTTTTTAACATGTAATTACAAGTAAACAAAATAAAGCGATAAAAAATGGTGTTTTTTTTCTTTATTTACTGTAATATAAAAAGCAAAACTTTTTTTTAATTAGAGTTTATGTTTTTGTATTTCAGTAATGAGAATTTTGGGGGCAAATGTGCTTAACTGTAATGTGAAATGTAAATGTAAATGTAAAATGTAAAATAATATCACTGAAAAATTCTATATAGGCCTCAAAATATCTAAAATGCATATATTTTAAAATTCGAAAAGTAGTAGAATATTAGTACCATTTTATAATGAAATATTATAATTATAATTATAATTAAATAATAATACAACATTTATTTTTAAATAATTTTCTTATTTTGTTCCAACATTATTGTCCATGTCAGAGTAAATCAAATCAAATCAAATCAAATAAAAAGCATGCATTAAATTGTGACTTTTTAGCAACTGAAACTTCACATCTCACAATGTAGACTAACTTTGGGGTAAGATTAAATTTGAATATTATTTAATATTATAATTAAATAAAAATGACTGTTTACTATTTGAATAATTTCATTTTGAAATGTAAATTAGTCCTGTGATGGCAATGTTGAATTTTCTTCTTATTATTTATTTTAATGTTGAAAACATTTGTGCTGCTTTATATGTTTTTGGAAAATGATTTATTTATTTATTTATTATGAATTTTTTGATAAGTATAAAGTTCAAAAGAAAAGCGTTATTTGTAATATAAATATTTTACAACATTACAAATGGCTTTACTGTCAATTTTGATCAATTTAATTTACCCTTACTGAAAAATAAGTTCTTTCAAAAATAATAAAATAAGTAAAATATAGTTTTTATACAGAGTTCTTTGATAAATATAATGTTTAAAATGTTGAAGGCAATGCTGAATTTTCTTATTATTATTTCTATCAATGTTGAAAATAGTTGCGTTGCTTAATGTTTCTTTATTTATTATGTACTTTTTGATAAGCATAAAGTTCAAAAGAACAGCGTTACTTAAAATATAAATATTTTGCCACATTATAAATGTCTTTACTGTCAGTTTTGATCAATTTAATGCACTCTTCCTAAATAAAAAAAAATAAAAAATAAAAAAAAGTAACAAACTAAACAAGTACAATAAATCTCATGACTTGCTTATTTCCTGTCAGCTACCTGGTGCCTTGCAGCCTTGCAGTAAGAAAAACAAATCTTGAGCCTTATAGAGATGACGGTGGAATATGAAACTACCATTAGCTCATTTAAAGGTGGTCAGACGTGAAGAGCGGCCCTTCAAAGCGTCTGATACCTTGAAGCCGCAAAGCCGTGGGAGCCAGAGAGCTGTATTGTGGCACGGGCCTCACGCTGGCAGCTGAGATTCCCAATTGACACACACAGAGAAATTCAATGCTGGGGAAAAGAGTGTGTAATACAGTTAGAAGTGAAGCAGAAGGTGTAGTCAAAGCTTAGTGTTTGCTTCGTCATGGTGAAGCGCTTCAAAGTCAGCGTTTGATTAAAAGTTGGATATAGAGCTGAAAAAACACCCCACGGTGCAAAGTTATACAGCTGCTCAATTCAGAGCTGATTTAATAGAAACAGATGGACAAGTGTGCGTACATAACTATACTAAATTCAGCCACAGCAAATCACATTACGAACATAAGTCTAGAGAGGTTAGATTGCCTTGGTGCTTACAAGTTCAAATCCAGCTTGCAACATTTTCTAGTTCAAATGCATCGAAATAACTTGGATTAAATAAATAAATTGAATTTATAAATTAAAACTTCAGTTTTTTTTGTTTTTTCTGGCCCTTGAATCTGATTGGCTGAGAGGAGTGCAATATTCTAGTGATAACAGAACTCCAACCGTTTAACTGTTTGTATCACTACGCTTGTGGTATTTCTTAAAGCAAGTGTCATGGCGGACACCCAAATCCGCTATAATTTTATAAATAATACTGTTTTTGTGTCACCAAATGTGTTTTTTCTTGTTAACTTCAGTTTATGGACATTGAATGGCTTTTCTGAGGTAAACATAGAATCACTTGACATTATTTACAAAATGTTTTATTGACGCTTTCTGCGGTTGAAACGATAATTGAGTGACTGAAGTACATGAGACATTATGGACTTGAGTAAGTTGTACTGTTTCTTTCAAAATACAGTACTTTCTGGTGCTCATTCATGTTTATTTTATCTCTAATGTGGTGAAGTTGAAGAGATGACTGGTTCACGCCACCGCTTGAACTAAGGCAGACACACCAATCCGTCACAGCACATAAAAGAGCATCAAAACCAGATTCATTGTTTGAATTTCATGATAAAATTGTCAGAATTTGAAAGCTCAGACTTTTTTTCTAATTTCAGAAGCAACAAGGACAAAGCTTACTGTGATCATTGTTGGGAGGTGCACCACAAATAATGTTTAGTGAAGTTTTGTTCAAGCATCAACTGAAAACAGCATAAACTGACAGTGCCTATCATTTGTAGTCACATGATGGAAAGTTTCGAGTTGAAACTTTGTAAACACTTTAGATTAGAGAACACATATATTTCATATTTCCCTCAATAAACTTCTAATTTCTGGCTTATTGAGAGTAAATAAGGTAGTTGTTGTAGTAGTAATTTTTAGGTACTTGGTAGTGTGCATTATTTTGTGCTTTAAAAGTACTGGAAAAACTGTCAATATGCTATGGCATATAGTAATATGCAACGTGATAAGCAACTAGGGAATAGCGTTTGCTAATCTAAAGTGTCACCGGATGTTTTAACTGCAACAACCCATTCAGAATCCAAAATGGCTGCTCAATACATCAACATAAGTAAAACAGTAGTAACATATTACTTGTTCGCACTTCTGTTTATTTTAAAGGAACACTCCACTTTTTTTGGAAAATAAGCTCATTGTCCAACTCCTCTAGAGTTAAACAGTTGAGTTTTACCATTTTCTAACCCATTCAGCCAATCTCCGGGTCTGGTGGTAGGACTTTTAGCATAGCTTAGCATATGTCATTGAATCCGATTAGACGTTAGCATCTCGCTCAAAAATGACCAAAGCGTTTCAATATTTTTCCTATTTAAAACTTGACTCTTCTGTAGTTACATTGTGATATTACGCAGCCGTCTACTCTGCCGGCTGCAACTCTGCATCTACACAAACTTAGTGCCGGTCACTTTCAGGCACTGCGTAATATCATTGCGCCTGCTGCACCCATGGTACGTCAGCAAAATTCCTTGATTATTACGCCGAAATGAGAGTATAGTTCCTAGCCATATCAGCCTAGAAAATCGCAACTTTTCATTTTCCATTAGTCTTAGTACACAATGTAACTACAGAAGAGTCAAGTTTTAAATAGGAAAAATATCGGCATTATATATGGACATTTTTGAGCAAGATGCTATCGGTCTAATCAGATTCAATGATCTATGCTAAGCTATGCTAAAAGTGCTACCGCCAGACCTGGAGATCGGCTGAATGGATTCAAAAATGGTAAAACTCAACTGTTTAACTCTAGGGGAGTTGGACAATGAGCCTATTTTCAAAAAAAGTGGAGTGTTCCTTTAAAGGCACAGTATGTCATTTTTGCCGTTAGAGGGGACATATTCAAAACAAACAAAGAAACAAAGGCATAGTCTGATGATGTTGTTATTGAGTGTGAAATCATAGGAGTTGTTGTCTTCATTCCCACAGCCGATGCAATCTGACGGGACTGATGGGCAGAAATCATGTTCATGGATGAGCTAATTAAAGATTTACTAACATCACTGTAGTATGAAGCAGGGTGGAGTTGAAAGCCAAGGAAGGAAAACAAGGACGCTGGAGTGATTGCTAATGAGAGATGAGCGCGAAACATGGCTTGAAAGCAGCAAAGCTTTTATTATACCACAGTCGAGCGGTTCCGCACCCTCCGGTCAGGCGTTAAAGCAGTGCTGTTTTATCATACTAGATATATTTGAGTGTGTTGAAAGTTCTGTTATAATGGTACTCTGTGCGTTCGCCACCTGTCTATTAAACGCATATAACATATTCAAGCATCTTTGATGTTTCCATGTTTTCTACAAAATAAAACCAAGGGTGTATGACATCACTGGTAGGCAAAGCAATGACAAGGGACTGGACAAATATATATGTATATATATGCAATATATAACACTGTTCTAGTGGTTTTTGGACATTTTAAACAGAAAATCATACAAAGTTTGTCTTTAAATCCCTAGAATTCATCTATGCCGTTGATGCGCAAACAAAACTTAATGAAATATTATTTTTAAATGTTCCTTTCTGGAGTTCATTTGTCTAGCTAACTAACAAGTTTGTGGTCATTAAATGGCTTTTCTGAGGTAAATGTGGTAAACTTGTTAGTTAGCTAGACAAATGAACTCTAGAAAGGAACATTTACCTCAGAAAAGCCATTTAACGACCATCAACTTGTTAGTTAGCTAGACAAATGAACTCTAGAAAGGAGCATTTTAGTAAATATATGCACTATATTCAACCCAGGCTCACAAAAATACATGGCCCTACATACATTTCCGCAACATCATAATTACATACCTTACTGCACGTTTCGTGGCAATTTCAAAGTGAAATGTCCATAGAGTGGCGCTAAAACACACGTTCAATACATGACCGTAGCATGTTTTTATTACGTTGATACAGGCACGTATTGCTGCGTTTTTAGTTTGTTTCTTGATTATGTATTGTGGCTGTTCAGAATTTAAATATCCAGGGAGTGTCGCTAAGGGTTAATGCTCTATCGTGCTGGAAATATCCCCTATACCAAAGCCAACCCCAAACCCAATAGTATTAACAAATGCAAAAGTGATATAAAAACACATTTGTCGATGCAGCTGTGCTATTTTAACTTCATTATATGGATTTGAGGTGTTTATCAAACAATAGTTTCACAGGGTTCGTACCGGAGCTCTTCATTACTCAAGTGCAACCATGTATATGGTGAGCTACCAGGCAAACCTAATGAATTAGAAAACTCATGCATATAAAGCTGTATATGTGATGACCGCATTCAAAAGTATCCGTTTTTAAATTGCACAGGATGTTAAAATTGTTTTGAAGTCGTAACATAATATTCTGCAAGTAATGAAAATTATGCTTTATTAATCAAAACTCTGTACCTGTAAATCACTGTGGGAATAAAAGGAATCCAAGTTGTCAGAGTTTTACTGCCTCTAGTGTTCATTTCAACCGGAAACTGCAGTAATTCGTACATACAGTTGAAGCATAATGTGAGATTTATAAGCAATTGTTTGGAGTCTGGTCGTTTTGGACTGGGAACACCACAAGTGTGACTTTTTGCAATATTGTACAAAATAAAAGCATTTAAAAGCAAACTTCCTGATTAAACATTAAAACACACTAGTGTGATAAACAGTGCAAATTTTGTATAATTTTTTTTTATCTCATATTGTGAAAATTATTTTTTCACTCAAAAAACAAGGCACCTACTCTCAAAAAAATGAGGCCTACGATAAATCAGATACAAATAGAAACACAAATCCAGTCCTAAATGAATGAAAACAAGTTGACAAAAGAATGAATCCAATATTTGGTGATAATATAGCATAATGAGAGATTTATAAGCAGCTGTTTGGAACCCACAAAAATATTGCGAAAATTCGAAAATAAATTTCTGACAAGTACTTATACCCTGTGTGAACAAAGTCAGTAAGTTTGAGTCCAATGCAATAATGTTAACTTGCAACACTCAAAAGTAAACAAAGGTGTATGTTTGTAGAGTAATTTACAACAGCTTCGAATGTGGCTCAACCAATCAGAACCAAGAACTGGAACTATCATTTTTATAATAAAGCAATAAGCTCCAAGAAGTTGTGGTTTACAGTGAATTTATAACAGCTAATGGGTGTGGACCGGAACTATTTTTTTTTTTTTCATAACAGTTTTATAAAAATCAATTTAGCATAGTAATGTACCGACTGACAGGGTTTATCGTATAGTTTACAACATTAGTTGAGAGGGACTTTTTCCTTTTCCAAATGAATTGATATAGGATCTAATTGAATTGTGACCGAAATTAAATCAAATTGCAAGATTGTAAATTAAAATCGAATCGCGAAATTTGTCTCAGTACTATCCAACCTATACATGTCGATATGATACTTTGACATAATCTGTGCAAAATATTGATTTTCATGCGCTTTTATCAAATGGTATTGCTAACAACAGACACAACCATCTTGATTTCACACTGTGGTGTAATGTCATTTCTAACTCCAGCATTAGACTTTTGAGGTAAATGGAATCCAAAATAAAATATATTGGTTTAGCAAAATTAATACTGATTAAAACTGAGAAAATACTAGCATAACTAGCATCCACACAGCCGACATCTTCTAGCTTATCCACATTATGTGTATGAAACACTGACACAGTCAAAACACGTCATTGGAGAATCGCTAATGATTTCAGACATTAAAAGTGGTTTTATGTATTTTCGATTTGCCAACATCCCAGCGCATCACTAATTACTAAGCACTTAAATATTCAGGTTTAGATATGGTTGGACTTAAGTACAGAAAAAAAAAAACATTACCTGAGAATATTTTTTACAAACATCTCGTCTTATTACGAAGAGGAGACAACTTCTTCATTTTCAAAAGAAAACAGTCTTTCAGGTCTTTCAATGTAAAGCACTAGCCATAGTCGAGAGCTGCCCTTGAAACAAGGTTGTCTGGAAAACGCGAGCAGCCATTAGCATACGCAAACACTGAGCTAGATGAGATGATCCTTTTAAAATGTGATTCAGGATTAATCCCGTTGACCTATAGCTGAATCACATACAACCCCGTTTTCAGAGACCAATCAGTCTGGTAGTTTATCCTCCCCTTCATCTTACACAAACACAACACACGTTTAGAGCTGAAAGCAAGTCCGCTCTTAACATTAAATAAGCCTATAATGAAAATGCAGTTACTCGGGCCTTTATCATGACAAATATCAAAACAGGCCAACAGTCATTCGTTTAGGAAATGACTTTGGACTTCATGACTACCTCAAGCTCCCAGTCAATTACACTCATTTCCTCTATCTCGCACTCAATTTTTCAGGTTTGAATACTCTCTGCCTGTCTCTTTTATTTATTCTCCTCTGCTCCAGCTTTGACTTGGAGAAACAGAGGCAATACATTAATTATCTGACAAACCTAGATCTATATATTTTCAATTTGCTGGGTTGTGTGTTAAGGTGTGTGCAAATTAGCAAACTTTTAGTTCAATTTTCTATCAATTGTCTGCTGTCAACAGGGGTGTGCGATAACAACAAAAAATGAAATCTTGCTATTTTCTGATGCACATATGACCCTCGACCACAAAACCAGTCACAATGGTCAATTTTTTAAAATTGAGATTTATACATCATATGAAACATGAATAAATAAGATTTCCATTGATGTATGGTTTTGTTAGGATAGGACGATATATGGCTGAGATACAACTATTTAAAAATCTGGAATCTGAGGTTGCAAAAAATACTTTTGACTCAAATGGTGTATTTTTGGCTATTGCTACAAATATACCTGTGCTACTTATGACTGATTTTGTGGTCCAGGGTCACATAACATATATGAAATAACCATATATAACATACATAACATTCCCTCGTAGCAGATCTATACAGGTGGAGCTGGGGAGGTGGAGGGTTTCTGAAGCGTGCTGTAACTTCTAAAGTGAATGTTGCGCTGCAAGCTCATTGGCTAGCACTAATCAGCTGTGTCATGTGAGTGATGATGTGATTATATCAGATTGAGTTAGACCTATCAGCCTGCACCATTTAGAGTTTCTAGTAAATTCATTATAGTATATTAAGCTGAACTTTCGGGACCCAGCAATTAATTTTGTCCTCTGTAGAGAGCATTCACCTTTACATGTCATCAGTGTACATCCTGGACTTTACTACTGTAAAAGAATAAAATAAAATAAAACAAAAATAAAAAAAGTCATGCTTTTTAACATATCTTTGAAATAAATAAATACATAAATAAGCGGAAAGACAGACAGACAGAAATACATTTTTTAAAATAAATTTAATTTATTTAATTAATAATCACCCTGTAGCAGATCTATTCAGGTGGAGCTGGGGAGGTGGAGGGTTTTTGAAGCGTGCTGCAACTGCTACAGCAAGCACTAGCAGAGTATCAGAATGTTGAGGTGCAAGCTCATTGGCTGCAGATGCGAAAGTAACCAATCAGCTGCACTACATGAGTAATGATGTTATTATAGCAGATTGAGTTAGACCTATCAGCCTGCGCCATCTAGAGTTTCTAGTAATTTTAATATGGCATATTAAGCTTAACTTTCAGGACCCAACAATTCATTTTGTCCTCTGTAGAGGACATTCGCTTTTACATGTCATTACATGTTACATGTCGTCATTACATTGCTTTTACATTATATCCTGGACTTTACTACTAAAAAAATTAATCAATTAATTAATTAATTGTTGTCATGTTTTTGACATACATGAAATGACTCCATAGCAGATCTATACAGGTGGAGCTGGGAAGGTGGAGGGTTTTTGAAGTGTCCTGCATATCTGAATATCTGAATGTTGAGCTGCTAATCCAAAAGTAACCAATCAGCTGCGCCATTTGAGTAATGATGTGATTATATCAGACTAAATTAGACCTATCAGCTTGAGCCATCTAAAGTTTCTAGTAAATACATTATAGTATATTAAGCTGAACTTTCGGGGCACAGCAATTCATCTTGTCCTCTCCATTCGCATTTACATGTCATTGTTTTACATGCTGGACTTTAAAAATAAAATAAAATAAAATAAAATAAAATAATTGTTATTAACATATCTTTGACATAATTAAATAAATAAATAAATATTTTTTTTTTTTTCTCATGTTTTTGACATACATAGCAGGTGGAGCTAGGGAGGTGGAGGGTTTTTAAAGCATGCTGCAGCAAGCACTAGAGAAGTATCTGAATGTTGAACTGCAAGTGCATTGGCTGCTGATCTGAAAGTAAACAATCAGCTCCACCATGTGTGTAATGATGTGATTCAGATACCAGATTGAGTTAGAACCTATTGGTCTGCGCCATCTAGAGTTTCTTGTAATTTCATTATAGTATATTAAGCTGAACTTTTGAGTGCTTTTTGACCCATTTAAGTATAACTTCAGTACAACTTTATATGTGACTTCATACTTTGAAATATGGTTTAAGTGCCGAATATAATAACAAGAATTAGTGGCAAAATAAAATATGCTCTAAAGTGATTTCTATTTAAATTTGCTTGTCATGTATTTGTCATTACACATTCATAATGATGAAGCTGCAATTTAGTAATACTCAAGTTGCCGTTTGACTGCAATAGTATTATCTGTAAGTACAGGTTTTTAAAAAGAATTGGAAAACATATGAAGTACACTACAAATGTGCAATCAATACAGTTAAGCACACTTCTTTTTCACAAGGGTTCATTCAATGCTTTTTTTCTCCCCAAATAGCACATTTGGGGATGTCATTTTATCTTAATGTTAATTTAGCTAAATTCTGCAGCAGTTGTGACTGATCAAAAGCGCGGTTCGAATACAGTCAGTCGGCGCTCGGTGCTTCTGAAGGTGATCCAGAAGTTTTTCTCCATCTCTGAAAGTCAAGCGTACATTCATCTCACTCTCCACCTGCTGATTTAATGATGAAACCACTGAGCCGTTTCATTGCCGCCTCGCGAGTGTGTTATAATGTCGAGCCTCTGCCTCACAGCGCTCATCTTCTTTCTGCATTGCAAACATGGCCGTCATCTCTTTGTGGCCTTTTAGTTTGCAAGCATCTTCTGCCACTAGAGAATAAATAGATAGGCTTCGTCGAGTTGAGGGTAGCTCAAATTGATTTGCTTGCTCAAACAATTTGTTCTTGCTTTGCACTGGCTAAATGACTTCACAGCCATTGATCCATTGACATGACACGTCGTCCTGTGTTTACCATTTTTTTTTGTCTTGTCGCTTTGGCTTGTTGGTCATCTTCATTTTATAAAGAGCATGAAAAGGCAACGTTAAGAGAGACAAAAACCTAAAATTCCCATTTAATGATTAATCTGAACCTTTTAATTATTTTGTGAGACGTTTTTATGTCATTTATTTCAGGAATAAGCCGGAAAATGTCGGAAACCTGAATAATGCCTAGTACTTTATCCTTGTTGTACTAAAAGTTTAATTGGTAGGCAGTAATTCAAGTCCAGATAAATCTTAATGATCCTGGGACCCCACAATTTATGTTGCCCTCTGTAGAGGGCATTCGCTTTTACATGTCACTGTTTTACATCCTGGATTTTACTGGTGTAAAATCAAATCAAATCAAATCAAATCAAATTAAATCAAATAAATAGTCATGTT
Source organism: Labeo catla (assembly GCA_012976165.1). Classification (NCBI taxonomy): domain Eukaryota; kingdom Metazoa; phylum Chordata; class Actinopteri; order Cypriniformes; family Cyprinidae; genus Labeo; species Labeo catla. The sequence goes on from VONZ01000220.1 coordinate 570,005, forward strand.
TTTTTTTTACATCTATTTTGCATAACAAATAATAAAAAATATAAAAATGAAAATATAAAATATAAATGAAATAAAATAATTTTTGTCATGTTTTGACATCTCTTTGGCATAAAAAATATTAAAAATACAACAAACAAACAAATAGATGCAAAAAAAATGTAAAAATTAAAACAAAAGAATTTTGTCATGTTTTGACGTCTTTGAAATAACAAATAATACAATTTATAAAAATTAAATAATAATAATAATAAAAATAATAATAATAATAATAAATAAATTAGTTAATTAATTAATTAATTAATTAATTTATTTATTTACTTATACATTAGAATAGAAATAGAAATCAATTTTTGTCATCTGACATCTCTGACATAAAAAATACAAAAATACAATAAACAAACAAACAAATATAAAAAATATAAAATAAATTAATAAAATAAAGAATTTTTTATGTTGTGTTTTAACATCTCTTGGACATAACAAATAATAATAATAATAATAATAATAATAATAAAAACAAACAAGGAAACAAACCAATTAATTAAATAAAAATAAATAAAATAATAAAATAAAAAATAATAATGTCATGTTTTGTGTTCTCTTTAAATAATACAATATAAAATTTAAATAATATATATATATATATATATATACATATATATATATATATATATATATATATATATATATAAACAATTCAATTTGACAATTTGATATTTCTTTGACAAAAATAATTAATAAATAAATAAATAAATAAATAAAGTCATGTTTTTGACAAGTCTCTCTATGAAAGCTGTATGTTACATCTGAAGATCTTTTACAGAGCTGAACTGATTATGTTTTCTTGCGAGCAAACATACCTGCTGTCTCTTTACATTTTAAATTCTTTGGCTTAAAGCCTTTGGCTTTCAGAGGCTTATCCGACTGAAAAAATATATATATTCAGCTGGGGCACAACACCATTATGAGAGTAATTTCAGTCAGCAGACAAAAGCTTTTTCCAGATATACTACAAGTGAAGAGTAGAGAGTGTCTACATCAGGCAGTCCACATCTGTAGCTGTCATTACTGTTAGTGGTATTGGCAGAACAAGAACAGCAGTAAACAATAACAGCACTCCTGTGTGCATCATGGATGAGTCTGCCCATATGCTCACAAACACAAGCTAATCTGTGGGGTTTGGGTCGTCTGTGTGATATGAATATAGCCTTGGCTGGGGAAAACACTGTCTCTGTTAAACTGAACCGGTGAGTTCATTTATGTAATCTGGCAGCACAGCGTCAGCACCTGGTCAGCAGGTGGGGCTAGTGCACTGCATGGGCTGACGGTCAACCACTTCCAGTAATAATGACCACAATATTACAAATAGCTGTAATGATCAACTGATGATGCGTCGAGCCAAAATGGAGCTGTTAATGAAACACAATAGTGACTGGATTTTGAAAAGATGGAATTAAATACCAGAATGGAGCCAGACCTGAATGTGAGCTTACCTAAAAAAAGGCTAATTCAGCTAATGGTTAACATTACAGTCTAAGCAGCATCAATGCACAATATAATGTGCATACGACGTACTTTGTAAACATAATGTAGGTTTCAGAATTGAATGCATGTGTGATCAAAATACAAACAAACAAACAAACAAACATTAATGAATATGTGGTCTATAAGTACTAATAAACAGCCAATATGTTAATAGTATACATGTGAATAAGCAACTAGTTTATAGTGAGAATTGGTCCCTATACTAAAGTGTTACCCAAAAAAACAACAAAACAAAACAACCAAGTAAAATAAAACACATACAAATGAACAACAACAGAAAACGAAAACACACAAGCTGCAAAAATGTCAGTAACAGGTTTGTATATTTAGAGGAATCTAGGACTAGTTTGGGATATATAAAAAAAACCTTTGTATTTATTCCTAATTATTAAATATAATAAGTATTTGAGTTTTTATTATATCAAATGATGTTGTAATATTTTATTTATTGGATAAAATTAAGAAAGTCAAGACTTCTGATGTGTAATACAGATATTTGCTGTGTTCAAAACTAGCTACATTCCTTGATCTTTTTATAGTAGACAATAGTTTATGTAATGCATATAATACTTGTAACAACAAAAAATATGGAATATGTCCCTCTAATGCTAAAGAAAAGAACAAAACAAAACAAAACAAAACAACAAAAAAATAAAATAAATAAAAATGTATATATTTTTTTAATTACAGCTGTTTTGGTGCAAAAAAAAAAACAAAAAAACAAAACAAACCAAAGAAAAAAAAAACAAAAACAAACAAAAAACAAAAAAACAAAAAGCTAAGTGCAAATGTAGATTTTCTAAATTACAGCTGTTTGGGTGCAAAACAATAAAAAAAAACAAAAACAAAAAAAACCCCAAAACAAAACAAACAAAAAGAGCAAAGTGCAAAAGCATATTTCCTAAAAAACAGAGCAAAGTGCAGTATATTTTTTTAAATTACAGCTATTTTGATGTAAGAACAAAACAAAACTAAAAAAACAAATAGCAATGTGCAAAAGGTATATTTTCTACAGCTGTTTTGGTCAAAAACAAAAAACCAAAAACAAAGAGCAAAGTGCAAACGTATATTTTCTAAATTCTAAATATTCTCTACATTTTCTAAATTACAGCTGTTTGAGTGCAAAACAATAATAATAATAATAAAAAAAAAAACATAAAACAAAAAAAAAAAGGGCAAAGTGCAAAAGTATATTTTCTAAATGACAGCTGTTTTGGTACAAAACAAAACAAAACAAAACAAAACAAAAGAATAAGCAAAGTGCAAAGTGAAAGTACATTTTCTAAATTACAGCTGTTTTGGTGCAAAACAACAAAACAAAACAAAAACAAAGAATAAAGTGCAAAAGAATATTTTCTAAATTACAGATGTTTTGGTACAAAACAAAAAACAAAACAAAAAAAAGCAAAGTGCAAAGTGAAAGTACATTTTCTAAATTACAACTGTTTTGGTGAAAAACAAAAGAAAAACAAAGCGCAAAGAAAAAAAGTATATTTTTAATATTACAGCAGTTTTGGTGCAAAACAACAAAAACAAACAGAGCAAAGAGCAAGAAAAAGTATATTTTCTAAATTATAGCTGTCTTGGTCCAAAACAACAAAACAAAACAAAGAACAAAGTGCACAAGTATATTTTTTAAATTACAGCTGTTTTGGTGCAAAATAACAAAATAAAACAAACAAAACAAAGAGCAAAGTGCAAAAGTACATTTTCTACATTACAGCTGTCTTGGTGCAAGGAAGCTTTAGAATGATATTATCAAAGCACATTTTTGTTTGTTTTCTTATCACCCTTTTTTTTTTTTTTAGTAGATTGTTGCAGAGATAATTCACCAACCTCCTGCACATCCAACTGTGGACTAGTTTTTAAAAAATGAATGCAAAGACTCACCCATGAAGTTTAGGTAGCCCTCTCCTCCCAGGCCGTGGGTAAGCAGTCGGATCATCTTGTGGAGCTGGATGCCCCGATCAATAACGGAGTTCATGGGAATCAAAGTGCTCATGCTGGTGTACATCTCCTTGTCCATCAGCCAGAAGGCCAGAGTTTTGTCTCCTACCAGGGCCTGACAGAACGAGCAGATCAACAATACCACCACATTAGGTGAACTGTTTTCTCGTTGATGAATAGCTTTTGATTAGTTGCGCTCCTTATTGGAGAAAAACGGGGAACAACTACCAGTTGTCCGGTACTACACAAAAACATCACGAATAGAAAAAAAATAGAAATAGAAAAAAAAAGACTGAATACAGGCCTGATTTTAATGCTGCAAAACAGCAAGTTACCACTGAAGGTGTAATTGTAGAGTAAATTGATTTTCTTCAAAAAACCCATAAACCAAATAATGAGCAATAGTAATAGTGATGTTTTTCAAGATGAAATCATTCAGTGGTAAACAGCATCCATTAATAATGTGATCTTTTTGTCACTTTTATGGATCAATAGTGTGAGAAACAGGACAGAAATGAAGCAGTAAAGCAAGATGAAGTAGACTGTGAAATGTTGCACACTAGATTGGAAAAATGTCCTAAATATTATGTATTTCAATATACAATTAGTATATTGAAATACATAATATTTAGGACATTTTATCTTAATAAATACATAAAAATCAAACCTCCATTACCTACATAAGCGCTGCAGCTTAAAATGTTGTGAACACTAAGCCAAGGAACCCAACGTTCATCAATATTTTAAAACATCCTATACAGTTTTACATAGGATCTGCCACTCTGATGGAAACTTTATTGCAATGCTAAACAGCTGGTCTATTGATAAAGTGTCAAAGTAAAGTTTTACTAGTTTTAGCACGTTTCGACTCAGACTCACTCAAGTGTCTCATATTGAGTAGCACAAATCATTATTCCCAGACCTTGGAAACACTACACAGAGGAAAAACAAAGAGAAGAAAGGAAGACAGGAAAAAAACAACAACAACAATCGGCTCTAGCCGTGGCGTTAGAATGTGTACAAACGGGATGGGTGTGTTAATTTCTCATTTCACCCTTGTCCCTAGAGGACTCCAACCTGATGTGACACCTGATGTGATGTTACTTTTCCTTTACTCCTCAATGGAGGAATGAAGGTTTCCGGATGGCAGTACCTGGTCGTGGCTTTCGGCATAAGCGATGCATTTCTCGCCGTATCGCCTGTTGGTCATCGTGTACACGATGTTTCCAATGTTCCAATCTTCGTCCTTGAACTCCTTAAGGATCTGAGGATGAAAGACAATGAGTAAATACACTGACCAAAATTATAAAAGCAACACTTTTGTTTTTGCCCCCATTTTTCATGAGCTGAACTCAAAGATCTAAGACTTTTTCTGTGTACACAAAAGGCCTATTTCTCTCAAATATTGTTCACAAATTTGTCTAAACCTGTGTTAGCGAGCACTTTTCCTTTGCCGAGATAATCCATCCACCTCACAGGTGTGGCATATCAAGATGCTGATTAGACAGCATGATTATTGCACAGGTGTGCCTTAGGCTGGCCACAATAAAAGGCCACTCTAAAATGTGCAGTTTTACTACACAGCACAATGCCACAGATGTCACAAGTTTTGAGGGAGCGTGCAATTGGCATGCTGACTGCAGAAATGTCCACCAGAGCTGTTGCCCGTGAACTGAATGTTCATTTCTCTACCATAAGCCATCTCCAAAGGCGTTTCAGAGAATTTGACAGTACCAACCGGCCTCACAACCGCAGACCACGTGTAACCACACCAGCCCAGGACATCCACATCCAGCATCTTCACCTCCAAGATCGTCTGAGACCAGCCACCGGACAGCTGCTGCAACAATCGGTTTGCATAACCAAAGAATTTCTGCACAAACTGTCAGAAACTGTCTCAGGAAGCTCATCTGGCTCTGACTCCGTTCAATTGTAACCGACTTGAGTGGGCAAATGCTCACATTCGATGGCGTCTGGCACTTTGGAGGTGTTCTCTTCACGGATGAATCCGGTTTTCACTGTACAGGGCAGATGGCAGCGTGTATGGCGTGTGTGGGTGAGCGGTTTGCTGATGTCAGCGTTGTGGATCGAGTGGCCCATGGTGGCGGTGGGTTATGGTATGGGGGTATGTTATGGACAAGAACACAGGTGCATTTTATTGATGGCATTTTGAATGCACAGAGATACAGAAGATCCTGAGGCCCATTGTTGTGCCATTCATCCACGACCACCTCATGTTGCAGCATGATAATGCACCCCATGTTGCAAGGATCTGTACACAATTCCTGGCTGAAAACATCCCAGTTCTTGCATGGCCAGCATACTCACCAGACATGTCACCCATTGAGCATGTTTGGGATGCTCTGGATCGGTATGACAGCGTGTTCCAGTTCCTGCCAATATCCAGCAACCACAGCCATTGAAGAGTGGACCAACATTCACAGGCCACAATCAACAACCTGATCAACTAAAAGGAGATGTGTTGCACTGCGTGAGGCAAATGGTGGTCACACCAGATACTGACAGACCCAATACAGTAAAACTGCACATTTTAGTGGCCTTTTATTGTGGCCAGCCTAAGGCACACCTGTGCAATAATCATGCTGTCTAATCAGCATCTTGATATGCCACACCCTGTGAGGTGGATGGATTATCTGCAAAGGAGAAGTGCTCACTAACACAGATTTAGACAGATTTGTGAACAATATTTGAGAGAAATAGGCCTTTTGTGTACATAGAAAAGTCTTAGATCTTTGAGTTCAGCTCATGAAAATGGGGGAAACAAAGGAATAACGTTCTAATTTCAATATAAAGTGAATGGGGAAAAACTATTTTTGTCGGTCTTCCATTGTTATTTCTCGTTCTCATCATTTTGTTCACTATTTTGGTATAAACATCCCTGATGTCTGTCTGGTTGTTGGTCTACCAGCCAGATTCCCATTTTTCTTTCTACAAGCTTGGGCGCCATTTCTACAGTGTAATATGAATCCATCATACCGCAGTAATGCACTTACAGTGAAGTTATGAAAAGATTAGAACCCTAATGTTAGCTCTTGTTTATTTTATTTTGGTACTATTCCAGTTTTTTTTCCCCATCTCAATTTTTGAGGATGCACTGCCTCCCTTGGCATTTCAGAGAAAATGTCCTTAACTAACTCAAAGTAGTATTTAACTACATTTTCAGTTGCTTGACAGCAGCTCAGTTGTTTTCAAAGCACTAGCTTTTTCCAGTTACTTCTTTTTAAATGTGTAACAGTGTAGCATTAACAAAACTCTCAAACTAAGGACAGTCCACAAGTTGATGTCTGATTCTTAAGGGTCTTAATGTAAAGTCTATAATATATTTTGGTTAAAAATTCTCCAATGGTAGTGTAAACACAACAACTTTTTATCTTGTCTGCAAAAGTCTTCCCATTCTGATGGATTGTTCCTTTAAATGCAAATGAGCTCTGCTCGCCCCTCTCTTCTCTCTGTGGGTGACGAGCCTGTTTACTTTAGCCGCGTTTAGTGTGTTTTAGCGGCGAAACTTCGCTAACTAGATGTCGGGGTAAATGACGACCACTATGTTCATTATTACATCCAGCAACACAACACCTCAATCCCGCTCAATCAAGAGATATTCTTGTCTCCGGCATCGAACAATGGAGTTGAACTGTTACACAGCTAATTTACGGCGGGTCTGGTAGACTTTGCATCCGATGACTGCTAAACTTAACATTATGTGAGAAAAGCGGAGTTGTTAGCAGCTCTTATGACAAACCTGATCTTCCGAGTGCATTTTCAATTAAAAGCTGTTCCTGAATATTATAAATAAATGAGCAAAAAAAAAATTAAATTAAAACATTTCTTGAACACAATTCCTGAAAATGTATTTTCAAGTTAAGTTATACTAATTAACACATTCTTAAAAGGTAAACCACTTTAATAAATGCACTTCCTGATTATCATTTTACATATTTCAATAAACTGATTCTTAATAAAATATTAAACAATTAAAATATTTGTATTTATTATTATTATTTCATGATAATTTGCAGCATTCCTAAACTTATTTTCTTCAATATTATTTTACATCATCTACAAATTGAAATATTTCATCTACAATTTTTTAATAAAATATTAACTGAAATAAGTTATTAATTTTATAAAACATATAAATATTGCACCTTTTAAAATCCATTTCTCGATATTATTTACATATTCCACTTTATCCTTCTTTTATAAAGTGTTAAATAATGTAAACAAATGATACATTTGCAAAACATATAAATTACAAACATTTTTTCTTAAAATGCATTTCTTGATATTATTTACATATTCCAATATTATACCGATTCTTTATGAGTATCCAAGTCACATTTAAAGAAATTGCACATTTACCAAAACAAATAAATATTACACGTTTTCTGAAAATGCACTTCCTGAATATTATTTACATATTTCAATATACTAATTCTTAATACATTTTAAATAATAAAATATTTAATGATAATGTGCAAACATAAAAATTATACATATTCCTCAAAGCTTATTTCTTCAGTATTTGCACATTTTATATGTAAATACAAAAAAAAAAAAAATAATAAATAAAATATATATATATATATTATCTACAAATTAATAAAGTATTAACTGAAATTAATTATACATTTTCAAAACATATAAATATTGCACTGGTTTTAAAGGCATTTCTTGAGTATTATTTAAATATTCCAACATATGGTCACTATAAGTATTAAAATATAAACAAATTATACATTTGGAAAACTTATAAATATTTCACATTTTTCTTAAAATGCATTTCTTGATATTTACACTTATTCCAATAAATTAATTCTTATAAAGTAGTAAATCATGTAAAACAAATTATACATTTGAAAAACTTACAATTACATTTTTCTTAAATGCATTTCTTAGAAATTATTTACATATACCAATTCTTTATAAAGTATTAAATCATTTAAACAAATTACATATTTGCCAAAACATATAAATATTACACGTTTTCTGAAAATGCACTTCTAAATATTATTTACATGTTCAATAAACTAATTCTTTATAAATTATTAAATAATTCAAATGTTAATGATAATGTGTAGAAACATAAAAATTATACATATTCCCTAAACGTATTTCTTCAATGTATTTTGCATATTTTGTCAAAAATGTAAATATTTTATCTACAAAGTTCTTAATAATGTATTAGCAATTAATTATACATTTGCATAGCAGTATAAATATTGCACCACTTTTTAAAATGTATTTCTTGAATATTATTTACATATTCCTAACATATTAATTCTTTATAAAAGTATTAAATCATGTAGGGAAAAAATATGAATTTGAAAACATGTATTACATATTTTCTTTAAATGCATATTTTGAATGTTATTACATATTCAATTTACTAATTCTATATACAGCCATTAAATCACCTAATCCAAACTATACATTAAAAAATAAATATTACACATATTATTAAAGTACATTTCTTGTATATTACTTACATATTCAATATACCAATTATTTATAAAATATTAAATAGTGAAAAATTATAAATCTACCAAATATGCAAACATTACATTTACTGCTTAAAATGCATTCTTGAAATTATTTACATATTCCAATATATCAGTTCTTTATAAAAAGTATGAAATCATTTTGAAAAGTATACATTGCAAAATATATACATATTAAACATTTCCTTGAAAATTTCTTGAATATTATTTACATAGTTCTAAAAGTTCTGCTCAAAATAAGTTATAATATATAATAATATATAATAATAATAATAAATAGAGTAATTAATAAATACACTTTCTTTTTTCCCCAAAATTTCATGAATATTTATTTACATATTTCAATATACTAATTCTTAATAAAATATTAATTATAAAATTATAAATACATGTGTAAAATATATAATTAATGCCATGCATGATTATTATATTATTATATATAATGTATATTGCATTATCTGATATTAAATTGTCGTATATATTTATTTTCAATTGTTTTCATTTATATTTCAGTGAATGCTTAATTCATTATCATTGACTAGCTGAGACAAAATAAGTTTAATAACTGGAATTAATTAGAATTGTTGGTGATGATCTATCAAACCATAGGCCTACTTGTGTGTATACATGTTGGAGGGTTGCTTACTGGATCATTTTAAATGATACAAAAACTAACTTATTAAAATGGCCAATGTATGGAGGCGTCCTTGAGGGTGAATACAATAATCACAATATTGTAATATAATTACAGACCCAAACATTTCTTAAATATTATTTATATAATATAATTACAGAGCCATCCTAATAAACATGTCACCATGTACTAATAACATTCAATCCAACACTCCTCTCTGCTGCAGCTGCACACACACACACACACACACACACACACCATGTCTATCAGCATGTTCCATCCTATGGTGTGAGGTAACAGGGGAAGCAATTATGCTAATGTATAAAATGCTGTGAGGAAGTCATTATTCTGACATCTGTGTCCGTCCCTGGCACAGTCTGAGGCTAGGAAAGAGTCAAAGCCCTTAGTTAAAGTCAACATCCTCCTCCCAAACCTGAGACTTTTCTCACCACAATTCATCATCCAACTCTCCTCGATGTCTTCCAACTCTACTTTCTTATAGCCTTGTGGCTTGTGCACATCTCATCTCTTTCGGTGAGGGAGATTTCACTGGAACAGAACAGAGATGTTCTGCTTGTGGGAGGAATGAAAAACTCTGGGACAGTGTGTGTCCAACACGAATCTGAAAACCTGTCATGAATTTGGCTGTTTATTCCAAAAACAGGATGGATTTAAACTTCTGGAATGCAAAACAAATGTCTACCCTTATAAAACAAGGAGAAGTTTACTTAATTTTTTACTGAATGTTGCATTTGTAGTTTTACTTCATATCTTAAGCATTATGTTAAAAAAGCAAGCAACTACATAATTCTGGAATTAAAGTTTGCTAAACATTTACTCACCCTCAGGCCATCCAAGGTCTTAGATGAGTTTGTTTCTCAATATTTGGAGAAATGTAGCATTTCATCCTTGCTCACTAGTAGGGTCTCTGCAGTGAATGGGTGCCGTCAAAATGAAAGAGTCAACTGATAAAAGAGCATCTGTGTAATCCACAAGCAATCCATTACCCGCTTGAGTCCTATGTTCATGCAAGTAAGAAAGCTGCGTGTTTGTAGAAACAAATCCATCCAAGATTTCAAACTGTTAAAATACAAGTCCTCTATCATAACATTGCTTCCTCCAGAAAAATTAGGTCCTAAATCAGGAGGAAGTATGCAGATCAAAGCTGTCTAGAAGTGACAACAAATAAACAAATATTTTTGGTGGATTTTTGATGTGAAAGGGACAATATGGGATGGACTTTTCACTGAATGAAGTATTATTATGGATTGTGAGCTTTTGTCCAAAGTGACAGTTTAAGTTAAAACACTTTTAATGATGGATTGGTTTCTTACAAACACACAGTTTTCACTTCACAAAGGAGTAGAGATTGATGGACTGGGTGGTGTGGATTGTTTGTGAGATTACTGTGATGTTTTATCAGCTATTTGGACTCTCTGTGTACCCATTCACTGCAGGATCCATTGGTGAGCAGGTGATGTAATGCTACATTCTCAAACCAGTTCCCATCAAAAGTAAACTCTACATCTTGGATGAATCCAAAAAAAACTACAGCTTTTGGCTAATTGCATTTAATATAAAATTTAAACTATAATACATTTTTATTTAATTATGATTATTTATGATTTATTGATTTGGCTATTTTTTTTTTTTTTTTAAATCAAGGCTGCTCTTATTTCACCAAAATACAGAGCAAAACAACCAGATAGAGATGTTCTGTAACAATGTAAAGTCTCTAATGTGCTTTTATCAATTTAACATATCCTTGCTGAATAAAGGATTCTGTTTCTTTCAAAAAAATTACTAAAAAAAATCTATATCTTAAATAATGCTGTTCTTTAACTTTTATTCATCAAAAGAATTCTGAAAAAAGTATCACAGCTTCCAGAAAATATAAAAATAAAAGCAGCACAACTGTTTGCAACATTGATGAATTCTAATAATAAATCAGCATGTAGAGATGATTTCTGAGATCATGTGACATGAAGACTGGGTAATGGCTGAGAATTTAACTCACAGGAATGAGATTCTATTTTAAAGTTTTATTTATGGTTATTTTATAATAATAATAATATAGATATTTTGCAATATTACTTTTTTTTTCAAATAAATGCAGCCCAGCTGCTGACATTAAAAAAAAAAAACATTAAAAATCTTACTGATCCCAAACTCAGTGTATATTCCTTTAACTTCTACTTAGGGGTGCACATAAGTTTTTTTTTTTACAACCCCAATTCCAGAAAAGTTGGGATGTTTTGTGAAATGCCATAACATCAAGAATATGTTATCTGTTCATTCTCTTTAACCTTTATTTAATTAACTAAAATACAAAGAAAATTTCCAATTTTTTCAGTTTCCAACTTTTAATTTTATTTTGTAAGCATAACCAATTTTTGATTTTCATGGCTGCAAGTTGGGACAGAGCCCAAATAAAAGTGAAAAAGTTATAGAATATAAATTAAACAGTTCACAGTAAGCAGGTGAAATAGAAATAGGTGCTGATATCATGTTTGGGTATAAAAGGAGCATTTCAGTCTTTGCAAGCGAAGCTGGATCATGTCTCTGTGCCAAATTTCATGGGACAAAACAGATCAAACAGATCAAACAGATCAAAAATCTAATTTCTTCACAAAGAATTTAGGTCTTTTACCAACTACCACACATACTATAGTGAAAAGATTCAGGGAATCCAGAGAAATGTCAGTCTGTGTAGAGCAAGGCAAGACACCTCAGGTGAATGTACATGACCTTTGAACCCTCAAATGGCACTGCATAAGAAACCATCATGCTGCGATGTTAATCTAGCTATAATATAGCCACATGGGCTCAGGAGTACTTCAGAAAAAGTGCT